>KK121056.1:38586-91453 GCA_000611955.2 Stegodyphus mimosarum
GAAAGAAACAGAAAAAAGAGAGAGAGAAGAAATGTTTAGCAAAAATTTCGAAAAGTTTGTTTTTATATAATTATTTTCATATTTAGAACATAAAACTGAAATTTTCCTAAACCTAAGTTTCCTAAACACTGCGCTTACCCTGATAAAACAAGAAAAGGACAGAAAAATAATTGTGCGCCTAATTAAATATTATAATATTTATAAAGTTAAAAAAATTAAATCCTTGAGACTTTTTGAAGAAATAATTGCTTTCAAGTGCACTAATATTTATAGAAAAAAATTATGCCGTCGCTGAAAAAAAGGATTATTTATGATAGTTTAGCAGTGAAATGAAAGAAAGAATTTTAATTAAATTTTTTCACTCTCCTGGTAATTAGAACGTTGCATAAGAACTGAAATCAGTATTACATAATTCATTTTTAAGTAAATATGTATCAAAGGAAAGAAAATAATTTATTTATCAGTAGCGCTTGGCAGCCAAAACAATGTTTAATAAAATGAAAGATGTGACAAAGTAACTATATTAACTACAGTATAACTCAAAGTATGCGGACTAACGGGGACGTAAACTGAGCTGATTGCTTGAATAGTTCTGGATTACCGGGCTTTACCTTTTACTTTCTTTTTCTTCTAGAGGAAGGTAAGTCAAATATATGAGAGGTGATCCAAAAAAACTTTTACAAGGCAAATGAAAAAGTATTTATTAACAATAGAAACAAGATATAAATGGGAATCAAGAGACACATCTGGCCTTCACTTTTCCACATAATCGCTAAACCTGTTTAGGTATTTGTCAGAACGTTCGACCAACTTGTTTATCCCGTCTTGGTAGTAATCAGGGCCCTGCTCATTGAGACATTTCTCGGCAGCTGTTTTCACTGCATCGTCTGAGGTGAACCGTGTTCCGGATAAGTATCGCTTCAGCCCCGGAAAAATGAAATAGTCACTTGAAGCCAAGTCGGGGCTGTATGGGGGGTGATTCCAGACCTCCCACTTGATCCTTTGCAGCAATTCCTGAGTCTGGCGAGCTTTATGGGGCCTGGCATTGTCATGCAGAAGAATGACGCTTTTGTCAGTAATCCAGACCGTTTGCGTCGGATGGCTTTACGCAATTTCGTTAAGGTGGCACAATAACGATCGGCCTTAATGGTATGGCTGCGCTCCAAATACTCGATTAGGATAACACCAGTCGTAGCCCAGAAAACGGTTGATATCACTTTACCGGCAGAAAGTGTGACCTTAAACTTCTTCCTCGTCGGTGATCCAGCGTGTTTCCACTCCATGGTGGCTCTTTTGGATGTGGAGGTGAAGTGATGAAGCCATGTTTCATCACCGGTAACGATGCGATCAATGAAGTGTTGGCCGTCTGAATGGTATGGCTGAAGAAATGTGAGGCTGCACATCATTCGAGTGGCCTTATGCTCCACGGACAATGCACGTGGAACCCAGCGGGCACAAACTTTGGAATATCGCAACTCATCGGTTACGATACCCTGAACGTTACCATAACTCAGGTCCAACTCTGAGGCAATGTCACGCATGGTTACTCGTCGAACCCTTTGGATGATTTCTTCGACACGTGCCGTGTTGATATCCGTCCTTGAAGAACTTGGACGGCCGCTCGCATCCATATTGCGGTTTTCCACATGCTCCCTGCCCGCTTGATAAGAACGACACCATTTCGCTACCTGTTGTCTACTCATTGCTTTGTCCCCGTATACCTCAACGACTTGTCTGTGAATTTCGGATGCGGCCACATTCTTGGCCCATAAGAATCGAATTGCGGCTCGCACTTCTATGCGAGACCACTTTTCTAGATGTCGTGCCATTACTGTCGCTCTTAAGTGTCTGCGTACTGACGCTACTTACTCGTAGAACCGCTGTAGGACAACTAGCGCCATCTGTCAACCACCCTGGGTGAAAATATTCGCTCCAGAATTATTACGTTTCAAATGCTTCTGCTTGTAAACTTTTTTTGGATCAACCTACGTATATAGTTAATTTTTCAGTGTAAAGGATGGTATTTTACTTGATTTTAGATCCGTTTATTGACAAGAAATATGACTACCGTATTTCCTTTTAACAAAATAGACTTTTGTCCAGGGAAAAAAGGGTCTTATAACATTTTTAAAGTTTATAAGACTATAAAAAAACTACTTACTTACTATTTATAAGACTATAAAAAAACTACTTACTTACTACCGACTTACAGAACAGTTAAATTCAAATTTTCATCCATAAATAACGTTGTAAATATCATATTAAAATGGAATAAGAAGTTTAAGATCATATAGCTTTTAGAATTTTCGATCTCTTAGAGTATTACTAATACTATAGCAGTCCATCATGTAATTACTGTTGCAGATCATCTAAAGACTTAGGTTTGCACATTTTCGCAGCATCACCTATCAGCGAAATTTTAAATAAAAATGCGTGATATGACAAAAAGGAAAAATTCTTTCTTTAATTTCTTTAAATATAATACAGGGTTTTACTTATTTACTTCAGCGTTCAATCCTTGAGCCCCACAAACACTAATAAGCGACTAATCGTTTAAGCGTGTGAATAGAGACGTAAGAATTACGAAGGGTTAACTACCCTTTATTTCTTAGAATAAATATAATACAATCAACTCCTAACTCGGAGTGTACAGCAAAGCCTCCACTTGGGCTTGAACTTAAATGAATATAAAATTAAGCTTAACTAAATCTAACTGAAAGATATAGCCGAAGCTATCAAGATTCTAAGCAGTTGGCCCCTAAATCTTAATTAAGTCGGTGAAGCCAAACAAGGGCCTAAAGTATGGCCGAACGTAGCAATAGCTGAAATGCCTCGCAAGAAGAAGCAGCCAAAAGGCAAACACGCGCTAGTCAGGAACTCAGGCTCTCTCTCTCGATGTCTGTGAAACTTCGACTTAAATACTACTCTTTAGTCATTTGCATTAACCGCGTTTCTGAAATTACTTTCTGGTGGGAAATTGTGAACTGAAACTAGAAATAATAGGAAAGATGCATAAACTTAAAATAACTGTTAATAAAATTAGGAGAAACATTACATTTTTCCCCACCAGAATTTAACTACTCGAAGAATAAGGTCTCAAAACGAACTTGTTTAAGAGTGTAAATTCTACAAAACACTTTTACATCAAAGTTTAAATTTGCAGCAACTGTGCTTACTTGAATTCATCATTAAAACTTTTCTGTTTAGGACCAACTTTACAACAATTTCTAAAGCTATACTAAAACTAAGGCAAATATAACACATTTACAATCTGAATTTGATTACAGACATCTGCTTCATCTTTACTTTCAGTCAGGCCTTAGTCTTGTCCTTCCAATTATCTGGAAGGAAACTGTATTAGTGTCTTTCATTTTTCGTTACCAATACTGTGTACTGAAATTATTTTGGCCCTCAACCAGCTTTCATTCACACAAAATTTAAATCTCCTTCTTCCCAAGCTCTCCAGTTCCGAGTGAACTGAGAGTGTTAATGTTGTATTTCGGCGAACTACTCTACCACCTGCACAACAACTACTATTTGTTAAATCTTGCCACTCGAGTCTTTACAAGACTCCTTAAATACAAAGGCCCACCAGCGGCCGAGCGGTAAAGACGCTGAACACTGGTAGTTCGGTCCGAGGTTCGAATCCCGCGAACGGGCTGGCTGCATGGGCGTTTTCGTGGTTTTCCCCATGTGTAACGTGTATACGAGCCAGTTTCCCTTAGAAAGTCCTCCACGAAGGCATCCCTCCCTTTAGGCAGATAGCCCTCGTGTGCTTTGCCAGAATTGAATAACCTAACCTAACCTAACCTTAAACACAAAACTAGTTCTGTTGTACTAAAATAGTACTTAGTTAAAATTTTTAAGTAAAGCCTGGCGAGCCTAACTTTAAACACATTCAATCTATACTTTCCTTCTATTCATCTATTATACAAAGTATTTTACAGTCATGCTTTGACCAAAACTTACATTTGTAATAGAGTTTAATTTTTCGGTAGTTTTAAAACTGATATTAGCATTTCTACTTTCAATACAACATTTTAACATGCAATATTTTAAAATTCATTTTGCATCATTCATTATAGTTGTTATACAAAATTTACAAAGTTTGCTACAATTTTTCTTTAAGTTAACACATTTTAGATTGAAGCCTTTCGACTAAAAGTATTCGCAAATTAGTTTCTCGCAACTTGAGAATTCTCAAAAAGGTAATTACAAAATAAATTCTCACCAACTTGCGAATTCAAAAACCTTTTCTGTTATAGAGATAATTACAACTACATTCTCGCAAACCTGCGAATTCAAATTTTGCTTTAAGCAGCATTTAGAAACTTTAAACAACATGACATAAACCGAATTTTCAATGCAAAATAGGAAACAAGAAAAATTTTCACTTATCGTTTTTTTTTCTAAACTCTTCCATTCTTATCCAGCAGAATTCCTCGAAAGTAGGATACTTCAGAATTTGCTATTTTCTCTTCTGATTTGGCTAGTTTGTTGCCTCCGTCGGAACTCTTTTTTTCTTTTTTTTCCTCTTTCGATGAACTGCGCAGACTTTCTTATGGGTTGAGGATTCTTGAAGTCTGGTCTTCTCTTCAGGTTCTGGGGCTGGCTTCGTTGGTGGAGATCTTTAAACCAGCTTTTGCACTTATTGGCATGCTGGAACGACACCGCTTCCGCGTCAGCTGACCTTTTCTCTTTCGTGATTCTTCGCTGCGACGTTCCTATGGCTTTTTTCGAGGTGGTTGCCTTAAATTCTAGAGTTGAACGTTTTCTTAGAATACTATCCAAGGCTTTTTCGGCTTTAGAATCGGCACTTGCTTCTGCTGTAGGGGAACTTTTCTTTTTTTCCCTTCTCTTCATTCTCGCTGAGCCTAAACCTTGCGGCTGCTGCTGCGTTCGCTTCGCAGTACTTTCTTTGGTGTTTTCAGCTTGTTTTCTTTTGGTTGCTTGGGGATTCCTGCTCGAGGACCGCGACATCGAGATTCTTGGCTCACTCCGAGGATCCTGCAAATCATCTTTTAGAATTCGAAAATCAGAACGACTATAGTATGGTTTAAGCTGGTCAGCATTAGCAGTTACTTACTGCCCATTTTCTGCCTTTAAATAGAACGTGGAGTATTTTATTCTTTCAATCATAAATGGTCCATCAAACCTGGATTCACATTTGGCCACCCTGCTTTCGGGTGCAGACGATAAGGAATGTCTGATTTTTAACACTTTCTGTCCAAAGGTATATTCTATATAGCGTCCTTTTCTGTCATAATATAACTTCTGCCTTGCCGCAGCAGAATTTTTAATGGCCCTTTAAATAATTTTATGGATATCCTTCAACTTAAACTCTTCCTGTCTTTGCTGAACGAAAATTAGCTTGTCCAGGGGCGTTGAGATTTGTCTTCCTAAAATTAATTCTGCAGAGGTTTTCTGTGTGGTATCATGTTTTGCTGTTTTCATGGCGAGCCTAACTCATTGACCAAGCTGTCGCAACGGTCATGATAATTCTTAACAGATCCCCGAATAATTTTAACTATATTCTTATTTACACTTTTCGCAACATTTGATTGCGGTCCATAAGGTACCATCTTCAGATGGCGTATGCCAAGGCCTGTGCAAAGATTTTCAAATAAATTTTTTACAAATTGCCTAATATTACCCGATATTACTTTTACTGGAGCCTCGTATTTTTAAATATATTTATTTAGAAACAAATCTGCTACTATTTTTGCTGAAGCTCGTTTAAGGGGAATTATTTCCACCAATTTTGAGAAATGATCCAGAATGGTTAACAAGTATCTGTTTTCATTAATTTTTGTTCTAGTGTAGGGATTGAGCAAATCAATGCCAACCAATCATTTGGGAAAGTGGTTTTTATGCTATTTAAGTACCCGCCCGGGATGTAATTAATGTGGTTAATTGATTGACACAAGTGACCTAACATACGTTGTCACCACTTTGTACAGCTACGGAAAATACACCGCTTCGCGGAACCTTTGCTGTTTTTTCCTAACCCCGAGATGACCCCTATTTTCGAGTCATGGACTTCCTCTAAAATATTCAAGAGTGGACTCATTGGACCTACCTGCCGCAGGTTTTGATTATCGTTGGCTGTTTTCGAGTAAAAAGCAATTTATCAATAATTTAATAATGGACCGCAGTATTGCGAATAGCCGTTAAGTCTACAGATTCAAAATTTTCGTTTTCTTCCAGATAAGCATAAATGTCTTTGAACTTTGGGTCCGTTTTTTATTCGGCATTTATTGTTTCACGAGATTCAATTATTTTCGCAGCAGCATCGTACATCTAATTGTACTTCCCTCTTCACTGCTCTTTATTCTTCATAGTGCATCCGCAACTACATTTTCTTTCCCAGGTGTGTGTTTTATTATTAAATTAAGCACTTACAGTTTTACGATAGTCGACTGCGAATCCCCACGCGTTCGGATCTGCGGGTGGCAGCCCAGTTTTTTTTACACAAAATTACTGGACTTGCATACGGGCTGCTACGTCACGCAATTATGTTGCTCTCGAGCAATTTCTTAATGTGTTGCTCCAGAATATCTTCCTTCACACGGTCATGCCTATATGGTTTTGACCGAACTGGGAGGTCACTACCAGTGTCGATACTGTGTGATACAATCTGTTAGAAGCCAGGCTTTTCATCGAATAACTGTACAACATGTCTTACCAGATTTCCGATTTTTTCTTTCTCCTTCTTCGAAATGATTTAAATCCAGTTCCTTGACTGCGGCTTTTTCTTTAATTTTGTCCATCTTGGCCTGTCAAGTAGAATCTTTAAAATTAATTTTTGCGCTAGCTGCGCGTAAGAAATCAACCTCCAATATGACTGCGGTTAACAAATTCTTTACCACTAAAAAAATTATTTTTTGCACCTAGTTCTTTATTTGAACATGCAGCCCCACTTTTCCCAAGCAGACACACTGTTTGCCGTGTACAGCAATCACCAGTTGTCCCGTTGTTTTAAACAATCTATAACAACGAAAATGTTTTTTAAAGAAGTCCTGCGACAGGAAGCTGAATTGAGTCCCGGATATCCAGTAGGGTGATAATAGGGACGTCGTTTAGTAGTATATAGATATCTGGCAAGGACACATTCTGTACGACTACCGCATTCAGTTGGATTTCTGAGGGATTTCCTTTCCCAGACGGTGACCTGTCACTCCTCCTGGTCACCGTGGTTAGTTTAAATTTTTTTTATTTGCCCCTTGATCCAGCTGTTTCTTGTTTTCCCACGCTTTGGTCTTAACAGTCTTTTTCTTATCTGACTTTGCAACATTCCCCTCTTGCTGATATGGTTTCTATCGACCTTGAGGTTTCGTCTCTGAGCGTGAAACCTTGAATACTGCCTAAAACTGTTTGCACGCGCGTTTTCGGCCGTTCGCCTGCTGTGAAATTTCACAGCTAATTAGAATAAATTTCTCAGGGTTTGCAGATTCCTGATTTCAAGAAAGTCCTGCATTGACGGAAGTAACCGAGGCAATATGATTTCGATAATTTCTTTGTCGGGCCTTTTTCCATTTAATAATTTTTCAATGTAGATCTTCCTTAAGATGAAGTCTGTTAATTCGTCGAAATTAGTTTGATAGTTACTAAATAATTCCGACGTCAATTTTGCGCGGTCTCTCACAACTGGGAATGCTTTTTATAGCGAATTTTTTTAAAATTTTCTTAAGTGTACATTTCGGATCCTGGATCCCCCAACAAACTCTTGCCAATATTCTTATACCAGCTGATAGCTTGGCATTTTAAGTTCGACGTAGCGATGATAATTTTCTGCAGCTCATTCACAGGATATAACGTGAAACATAAGTCCAGCTGCTGCTGGAATGTCATCACGGACTCTTTGTCTTCAAAAGTTGGTACTGGCTTCATTGCCGCTCTCATTCTTTCCATGATGAATCCGAATCCCTCGTTGGGTTTGATTGTGACTGAGGGAACTGAAAGGTCAGAGAGGTCAACTAGAAATCTTCACTACCTCGTTTCATGGTTCGTTAAGAATACAATCGGGCTCCAAATGTGGGGTTTTACTTATTTACTTCAGTGTTCAATCATTGAACCCCACAAACACTAAAAAGCGAATAATCGCTTAAGCGTGTGAATAGGGAAGTAAGACGTACGATTGGTTAACTACACTTTATTTCTCAGAATAAATATAATACAATCACCTCCTAACTCGGAGCGTACAGCAAAGCCTCCACTTGGGCTTGAACTTAAATGAATATAAAATTAAACCTAACAAAGCTTAACTAAATCTAACTGAAAGATGTAGCCGAAGCTATCAAGATTCCAAGTAGTTGGCCCCTAAATCTTAATTAAGTCGGCGAAGCCAAACGAGGGCCTAAAGTATGGCCGAGCATAGCAATAGCTGAGAAAGAGGTAACCAAAAGACAAACGTGCGCTAGTCAGTACTCAGGCTCTCTCTCGAAGCCCCTGAAACATCGACTTAAAAATTACTCTTTACTCATTTGCATTAACCGCGTTTCTGAAATTGCATTCTGGTAGGAAATTGCAATCTGAAACTAGAAATAATAGAAAAAGTGCATAAACTTGAATTACCGTTAATAAAATTAGGATAAACCTTACAAGCGAAACGTCGCTTTTAGTGAATCGGCGCAAAATGCCAGAACGCACTGAATAGTCCTTCTGGGCAAATTGTTTCTTTGGACTAGAAAAAAAATCGGAAAGGCTTCAGATTTTAACGATACCCAAATGGATTTATTGAGATATTTACGCTCTTGCTGAGCTCGCACATTACCAATCTGCTGAGGCACTCGCTATTGCTAACCCATTTCTTTTCGCCTTCTTAACTTTATTATTAAGCGTCGCTTTTTGCGCAGTTACCCCATATACAATTGAACAACAAATAACTAAAAATTTAAAGTCTGCAAATCAGCACAGAATTCTCGATGCAACGTTAAGTTTTGAAGTAATTTTTCTATTTCTTTCAGTGTTTCTCAGTTCATCATATCAGTGCCCAGTTTTCTTAATAAGATGTTTTTCAAAATATTTTTTGTCTTTTTAATGTTAATGATTTGTGTGTCACCTTTATTTATTAAATATCATGTTCCTCACACTTAAGCTAGATAAAATTCATTCAATAGAAAAATCATAAAGTATTCAAAAACGGTATAACTGTAGAACTTCCGATACACAATCTTTCGCACTGGAGAGAAAAATATTTTATTGCGCATAGTGTTGCCAATGGTCGCTTTCAAATATTGAGGTTTTGGATCAAAACTTCAATAAAGTTTTAAAAAATCTGAAATATAAAATCCGAAATTAAAACTTCGAACTCCCAAATGCACATATTCGGGAAGAAGAGGACTACGTTATTCAAAATTTGATTGCTCTAGGTACCGTCGTTTCTTCAGAATGCGAGGAACATACATACATACATACATACAAATTCTTCTTTATTTAACTCTTTTAAAAATATTACAGAGCTGTAATATTGTGTGGCAACAATTTGAAAAGTGATACAGCCGTTTAAACTGCAGGACGCAAAATCCTGTTTCGATAATAACAGTCTAATAAATTAATGGAAATTGAAAGTAATGTAAAAACAAAACAAAAAAAATGCATGCATATTTCTAACTAATGGAAGTACAAAATGGCAGTTTAGTTAGATTGAGAGTAATGTATTTAACAATAGACAGATGATATCGCTATAATCGTTCTCTAATTATGGTCCGTTCCGCTAATTATTATATGTTCTTAGCAACTCTCAGTCTGTTTTCAGTGTCTCTCAGTCTGTTCCGCTCTTTTAAGTACGTTGTTAACGTCCTTAAGGCGCAAATCGAACAACCGATTTTCGCTCTACTGGCATAATTGATTTCACAGCAAAAGTAACGCTTTGTGGCGACTATTGCATATTCACTTTCAAAAGCAAAGAAAATGCGTGTTATGCAATAACAGGCATGTTGACGCGTGCGTGTTATTGTGTGAAAAATTAAATCACAGTTTCGCCGTCGGGACGTCTCGCCGTCAAAACATATTTTTCTTTACACGACTGCATTATATCTTGCCATATTATACTGATTTAGTTTAACAATTTTGTTTAGTTTTATAGTTTAATTTAATAAACATTTTATATAAAAGATTTTGTGTACAATTTTATACAAATACATCGTTAGGCATGACATATTAACTTTACGAGACTAATGTGCTAACAAGATTACAAAGTAATTCAGTTTCCAGTTCAGATTTCATAAAAATGCCTATTTCTTGCTTAATTCAGATTTCATAAAAATGTGAATTTCCTATCTGCGTGAGTGATTTCTCTTGAACTAGTCGAATAAAATTTCAAGAAATTTTCACGAATCATGTAAATATTTTACCTACATAATTTTAAAAGCGATAATATAACTTCTGTTATATTAGAGGTTTAGCTCCAGTTCTCTTTGTTACTGACATAATTTTCTAACTAACTATGTGCAATTTCTTTGTATCTCATATTTGTAAATAAATATATATTATAAGCAACCTTTATTACGTATACAAAAGGTAAACAGAATTATTAAACTAAAAAATAATAATACGAGTATAATATGGCAAAATATAATACAGTCTTGTAAAGAAAAATATGTCTTGACAGCGAAACGTCTCGACGGCGAAACACCCACAACGAAACCGCCACGGTGAAATAGCGACGACGAAAAGTCCTAGACCCTTCAGGCTTTGCTGAACGCACTTTGAAATATTTTAATTTGGACATTGCAACACATTTCTCTTAACTAGGCGAGTTTTTTTATTAAATTCGAGACAAATTAATATAATTGCGTCTTTCTCAAGTGGCAACGCAATATTTTATATCGCCGAGTATTCTGATTAAATTTGAAACATATATATCTTACGCTTCTGCTGAGTGGCAACGCAAAGCTTTTAGATCGCTGAGTTTTTAATCAGAAGTTGGTTAAATTCACTTAAAATATATGTATATTGAATTTTTTTCCTTTTTTGGAGAAGTAGACGTCGACATTGTCCAGGACCCAGAAAAGAGTTGTAGAAAGTTTGGTTACGATAGTTGTAGTAGTTTCTGAGTGTATCGCGAACAAGCAAACGAACACACAAACAGACATGATTCTTTATATATATAGATAACAAGAGGCACAAAGTAAACATAATCTAATTCAAAATAATGAAAATAATTTCGAAACACATATAAACAAACAAATATTTGCTATTTATTGGGAATAATACTTATTTTGAAAAACTTTTCTTTAGCTGTTCCCATCTACATATTCCGCTTCAAATAGGGTTCGATGAAAAAAATTCGCTCCGTTTGGAATGATGCCAAAAATAGAGTTTAAAGCTGTTGCTTACGTTGAATACTATTATACAACCCATGTTTTCCTACTCTAAACCTCTCGTTAATCCTGTAGAGCAGGTAAAAACTTTCTGTAATCCATTACATCATCTAATCTCTATAATAATATATGCCTAGTTCTCAGTTTACATGTTAGAAATTTACTTCTTCAAAGCTGTAGCATAAACCGAATTTTGCTTTAAATGTGGATAAAAACTGAAGATGTTCAACATAATTTTATTATAAGTTTGTTTATAAACTGTCATCGGAATTACCTTCTTAATTTATTCACTTTAAAATAAAAAAATTATTTCTGCAAAATACTTTAATAATAGTATAGTTTAAGGATAAAGAACGTTAGCATATGCCAGAATTTAATGGATTGCAAAATGCATTTTTGGCCCAGGTTGTGTGCTTATTTTCGTAAAACTAGTTTTCGTTTCGCAATGGATTTAAAATACACTCGTGGAAAAAATTAATAGAATTTGCAAATTATGTTTATTTTTACAAAATGTACTGAACCAAAGGTAAAATTAGGCAGCCGAAGAATTTTGCAAATATTCAATATCGAATACGTAAGCGTACACGTGTGTATCTGCGGAGCTGTGATTGCGGAGCTCATGAGGGGTTTGGAACGATTTATGATCGGAATCCTTCACGACATTCCCCGTATCTGTCGCAAGAGTTAGGAAAATTTATAAGGTTTCAGGTAAAATTAGTAGCCACCAACGTATGGATGACCGAATGAAATGGAGAATTGCCCGCAGATTGGAGGTAAGGTTATCACAACATCAGGTGACCACATAGCTCAAAGAAACGTTCACTAACGTCTACAGTTCGTGCAAACTGTTTCAGGGCACTGGATCCATACCGAGAAGACCTGTAAGAGGTCGACAAAGCTCCGCAACTACGGTTGAAGATCGTTATTTGGCACATTCTATGCGGTTACACACGACTGCTATAGTTTCACAGCTCTGATGTGAGCTATAAGCTGCAGATGGAACCAGAATTTCACTATCTACAGTTATCCGAAGACTTCATAAGGTAAGCCTGTATGCCAGAAGACGCTCTGCTTGCGTTTTATTCACTGCAAAATGCAAGAGAACGCCTTTAGCATGGTGCAGACAGTATTCTCCTAGAAACAGAATTCAGTGGAGCACCGTGCGTTTTACAGATGGTCAAGATTTAACATGGACACTGATTCTTAGCGTACCTGTACCTGGAGAGAACAGGGAAAATGATTATAACGTTTATGGAGGTGACAAGTATTATTAGACACATACCTGAGGCAATTATTGTTATACTGGACGGCCGTACATACCTGAATGGGTTTGACAAAGGTTCCCGGACTGTTCTGAGGTACAGAGAGGAGATTTCAGAGTCCTATGTTAGACTTTTCAGGGGAGCAGTTGGTTCTGGGTTCCTGTTAATGGATGACAGCGCTCGTCCACATAGGGCTCAGCTGATCGACGATTACCAGGAAAGTGAGAATATTCGCTGCATGGATTGTCCAACGGAATCTCCCAGCCTTAACACTATACGGCGGGTCTGGGACGCTCATCTCGCCATAAGCCTCTGAGAGCTATTCGGGAGTTGAAAATTGCCCTGCTTCAGGAGTGGGATCAACTGCCACTGAGACAATTCAGCTGCTTTTTGTCCAGTATGCCATCATGCTGCTAGACCTATGTGGGTGTCAGAGGTGGCCATTGTCCATATTATACTCATTTTCAGTTCGATATCACAGCGTGGATTTTGGAGATCCCTGTACTAAGAGCTTTACTGATAATGACGCATGCATAAATTGATTTTTGAACTACACATTCCTTTCTCTGTTACAAGTGTATAATCATGCTAAATTTCATTAAAAATCTGCCCATTGGCTTTTCAGAAATTTGAGATAATGTGCAAATTCTTTTACTTTTGCACACTAGTGCATTTTATGAGAATTTAGGTGTTTATGTATTATACCATCGGTCGTAAAACTCGTCAAGCAGTGCGATTTAGTACTAATTATGAGTAAACGTGGCCTAACAACACATTCATACTATCTGCTCTTTCGTTTGATGGATCCACGCTTGATTTTCGATAACCACGTTTCGTTTTTATGAACAAGTAAATAAATTAACTGTTATTAGTGTATTTTTTCCTTACATTTTGAAAAATAAATTTTTAAGATATCTGTCTAGGTTGAAAAGGCGATCTCGACGAAAAAATTCGAATTTTATTTTATTGCCCAGTTTGAAGCAGCAATTTTCTAAGATTCCAAAAATGGTTTATTTTTGTGTTTATGATAATTAAAAGAAAATATCTAGCCTATTAACTGCACCGGAAGTGAAAACAGAAAGACCGGAAGGGCCATTTCAAAGGCGCAACTTAAATGTAAACAATGGTGTTATCCGTGTTTTTATACATTTTTTAATCTATTTGTGTTTAATTGTGCTCAACCATTTCCTTTTAATTCTAGATACTTTTTCCTGTTTCTAGCAATAATATTTTGGCTTAATTTTTCGAACTGGGATTAACAACATTGCGATTTTTGTTAATGTTTCTTCTACGCTTGTTCTTTGTTTTCTACACTCAAATTCACTCTTTATTTTTATTTAATTTTTATATTTAGCTCTTTAATTCTTGTATTTGTTTTCCTTTGAACATTTGTTGTATTATTTTAATTATTCTAAGCTGCCAAAACAAGAGCTAAGAAAAGTAAAAAGCGATCTTTTTATCGTAATCTCTATGCAATTGGAACTCGAACTGTTTGTGGTAATGTGACAACTGCAAGCTTATCCAAATTAAAAACTTTTGAACTTACAGATGTTGTGATTGCAAACAATGTTCAAGATCTAAACGAAAATGGAATATTTGATGTTGCAACATTAGGTTCTATCTTTTCTATTCTCTGTTGTCCAGTGTGTTTCGAAACTGGCTTGCAATCAGTAGTAGAAGATTCAAAATTTGGGCTTTGCTAAAACTTTAGCTTGAAAAGCAAATGTGGATTTATGGAAGCATTTTCTTCAACTCCCAAAAGTGGAAATAAAAATATTTTAAATTCTTTCTTGGCGGATTAAGACTTATTGGAAAAGGTTACACATTTGGTAAAAGGTTGCTGTTTACTTCGAACTTGTCATTCATATCAAAAGCAATAGTTAGGCAGCATGAAAGCAAATTGTTAGAAGCTGTACAAAATGTATCTGATCAGAATTTGAAAGAAGCTGCGAAAGAAATTCTGACTTTAAAGAAAAGTACAGCTTGTGGTGTTTCTGTGGATGGTACCTGGCAGCGTCATGGCCACACGTCACTGAATGGTTGAGTGTCTGCCATTTCTATTGATCCAGGTAAAACGCTCTGTGCATATATAACAGCTTTAATTTTTAATTCAGGATATCTTGGTTTACTTCCTGTGTTTGAATACTTAGCTATATCAATTGAACTGGAAATGGTTAAAAATCACTTTGGAATTGATAACGAAAGAATAAAGAACTCAAAATGTCATTCGTCACTCGTTTCTAAAATAGCCAGAAAATTATTAAAAGCAAATAGGAATACAGAATTACTTAAGTGCGAAGATAAAGAAGGTTTGATTTACAAATGTGGAGAATTTTAAGTGTGTAAACACAACAGAACAGTTTTTCTGCAAATGTGAAATTTTTAAACGCGTTTTCTGGAAAACTGATTTTTTTAGTGTTTTTACATACAAGAAATATAGCTATTCAAAATGTTTTAAAAACATTTAGATGCAATTTTAGTACAGTGTTTTTTATATTGTTTACTAGGTCTTAAGCTCAAATCTAAATTCTATCTATTAATATGCTTGATTATAAACATTTCTATGTAAAATAATAAGAAATATTTTATAGAAAAAACTTTTATTTTTCCATGGAATTTCACATATTTTAATAAATTTCAGAAATATCATAAATATTTTATCTAATAACACAGATGAATGTTGTAGTAATATACAGTATAAGTGTAATTAAAATATACACAGTAGGAAAAAATATATGATATCTAACGTAAGTATTAAACTTTCCTAAAAGTTTGCATAAAATTGCATATAATTCAAAAATTTATGATAATAATCCAGAAAATTTATTTATTTTAATGGTTTGGTATCAAATTTCGACTAAATAAATATATATTTAATTAGTATTCTACGTTTTTTTAAAAAAAGTGCTCCGAACGTAGGCAGATATCTTAAAATTTGGGACCTTCCTTCTACAGAACAACAAGCAGCGGATCATTTCTGAATTTATGGTAGTCTAGCACAAAAACTATGCTTTTGAAGACGATATGTGGACCCGATATGGTCAGCTAAATATGGCGGACAAAACATTAATATATCGGAACAACTGCTAGCGGATATTTTGTATTCATAGCGTTTTAAACAGAGCTTCTAGTTCAATCAAAGGAACTTAACAAAATAGTACTAATCAACGAAAGTCTTTTTAGGAAGCTCAAAAACGAAGATGATCAAATACTGATTGCTTATGAAATAAAGAATCTTCAGAGCTTCTTCCGAATCTCGCACGAACGATTTGCGCAGCCTTCGAGAGATATACACGAATTTTCATAAATGGAGGGCAATTAACTTACACGAACAGCGGGATAATACATAAGTCCAAAATCTTAAAAATTCAGTCTTTTATCTCATTGATTCCAAATGCAGCTCCTAGAGCAGCCAAAAGAAGATAGTTCTAAAATTTTGATTGCTAATTTTGAAACTTTCGAAAGCCAAACTTCAAGAATGTTATTGTCTTTATCTGGATGCCTTTCTATCATTAATTGAATAATTTATTGAATTGTCTTGCAAAATTGGAAGAGTAAGAAAAAACGGGGTAATTTATATTGTGGATTTTTATTTGAATTACTTATTATTGTCTTCATCTTGTGCTTGTTTAAATTGCGGTTGAATTTTACTAATTATGAGCTACATTAATTTAAAAGAATTATAAGCGAAGATCTGCAATTAAAAACACTTAGATAGATGTGCAATAACAATAAAAGATTAATTTCTTATATTTATGTGAAAACATTGAAAATAAAAATCACTGTTTTAATAAAGGGTAAAATAATGACTAAGAAAATTTTTGTATAAATAATTAGGCTAATAGACGTTAAATAATTATAGACATATGTTTGCAAAAAATAAGTATTATGTGGTTTGTGTTAATATTGAATCTCTAAGTATAATAATGACTTCAAAGCTTCCTGTAGCTTATAAACCATATAGAGCCTTCCTTAAAAATAAAAATGAAATTCAAAAACAAATACAAGAATTATTAAATGCAGTTATCATACAATCACTATCTATCTTTTATGTTGCCTTTGTAACTTTAGCCCATAAAAGAGTGAAAATGCAAAAACTAGGCTATGTATTGATTATAGGAAGTTTATCCAAATTACTAAAACAGATTCTGAACCCATATCTAAAATAGATGCACTGCTAGACCAATTAACGAATGCAAAAGTGTTTTTTACATTAGATCTAACTCTGGTTATTAGAAATAAATGAAAACGATAGTGAAAAATTAGCATTACAGCACATTTTGGGCCTATATGAATACAATAGATTACCGTTTGCTTGGATAAATTCCTCAACTGTTTTTCAAAAAGCTCCAAGTCAAATTTTAAATAAATATCAAATTTAATTTGATTTAAATTATGTTGAGGACATCATAGTATTTTCCCAAAACTTTGAAGAATATTTAGACCATCATAAAATATTATTTGATATATGTGAAAAAGCAAATATAAAACTAAAGCTTTCAAATTACCACTTTGCTAAAGAAAAAATAAATTTTCTAAGATATAAAGTTTGAACAGGAAAATATCAGTCCACTAATGCTAATATCGCAGAATGACGAAAGCATTTATTCCAAATTATGCAAAATTTAGAGCTCAACAAATTTACTTAAAAAAGATACTCCATATAAATGGACCAGCCAATAGGTTTTTTTTAATCTCCAGACCCATTTTAAACTCTGTTTAATCCAAAATATCCCTTTCATGTATTTATTGATGGACCTAAAGAAGCTTCTGGAGCAGTTTTAAACCAAGAGCACCCGGATAGACAAAACTGCTGGCTTAGATCACAAAGGAATATAATACACACATTTAAACGTGATTTATATTATTGTACAGTAATGTAAAATTAACACTAAATTGTAAGACCAACTTGAATATATAAGTCATTAGATGCAATTGGAATTGAACATTAGTACATTTATGTTTTTATTTCAATTATGTAGCACTGAAGAACTTTACGGTCATAAATCATAATTTATAAGTCCGATATATCTATTCAATGCTAAAAGCCAGTTACCTTGTATAAGGAACGGAGGTTTTTATTTGCTGTTGTACTCAAACATCCTACGGCCATCAACAAGTAGTTACGGTGATTGGCGTGCAGAGGAAATGGCCTTTTTTTTATCAAAATTTATTTTGCTATTGTATTGTACTGCGTATTTTTCTATATTTATTAATATCTAAAGTCCATTTTACATTCCTTTACGATAAGATAATGTGTATTAATTTTAAAACAATTTTATGTTATATAAAAGAAATATTGGCTACAACCGATTTTACAAAAGAATTTCAAAGCAAGAATTGCAAAAATTACATTATGATATTCAAGCAAAGGTTTTCAAGAACTGTGAGTTTTTAGGATTATGTCTTGAACAAATCTCTGGATTTAGGACAATTCTTATAATATCGGGAGAGAACATTTCAAGAACTTTAAAAATTTATATGTTTAGGGAAAACGAAGTTACAAACTTTTAAAATTCCAATATAGTGTTAGTTTAGATATTACACAATATTTCTATAATACTTCCAAATTATACTTTTGTGTGCTGTTTTGTACAAAAGTTATTTTCATTTGCTATCGCTCTAACCGTTTTTTCTAAAACGACGTTCGGACCGCCAGACATTCTTCTCTTTGAAGGGACGAATATGTGAGACATGAAAATAAGACGCATGAAAGAAAACTAGTAACTTTAATTTAGCTGTAATCCTTTTAACCCTCTAACTGGCAAGGCCGTATATATACGACCTATAATATTTTTTGTGATATCTGTAAGAACGTATATATGCGTCCATATTAAAATATGTCAAAGAAATTAAAGAAATATATTAAAAACACACAAAGTGAGGTATAAAATTCCAGAAGAATTTTTACATTAAAATCAAGAAAATAATGTCTTCTCATCGTAGTTTTGAGAAATTTTTACTTTCTTAGCTGAATTTAATTCTCTATATTTATTTGGATAAGTCCCTTCTTGTTTTAAAACTACTAATGTATATATCTAAATTGGGACATCTGAAAATTAATCCAGATTACGCTGTTAAGAGTAGCATAGCGGATTCTTATTATCCAATCACAGTTCAGCATTTAAACAAAGAAACCCAACTTATAAACACCTCTTCAGTGAAATGCGCATCCACTATCCTGCCTTCTTCTCGCTTTGAATACGTGCTCTGCTCATTTCTCGGCTTCATCCATTCTTTTAAGATGTGTAAGTTATAAACGATTGTGGGTGCGTATCGCACCTAACTATGAGAATAATTTCTGTAAGAATTAAGCGTCCAGAAATAAATAATCTTGCCAACTTCAGCCACGTATACTAAGTTTTTTCTTCTCCATTATGTCATCTTCTGCATCTACGCAGCTGTTTTCTAAATGTCAAGATAGCCACAGATGCATTACATATACATAGATATGTTTGTTTGCTTGTGTGTCTATGTAAGGACATTTATATTAATCCCCTTTTCAAAATGAATTATTTAATTGAAGTAAATTGAAATAATCGATTAATTTTGTAAATTTGCGCAAATTCTATAAATTTTTTATCGCAACTTATTAAAGCTATTACCATACTTCCTTGCGTATTTTCCATTTTCCTTCCTTTTTTCACTAATTTTATCTTCCAAAAATGGAGAAGGGAAAATGATGCATATAATTTTTTTTTCAAATAAGAACTTCTTTCTGGTTACAAAAAAGAACATAACAAATGAAAAGTAGTCATAGATTAACCATAGGTAAGAATCGTAGCATTATTTCTTTAAAGAAAGCCTACATGGCAATTAAAATATATAGTAAGTAATATTACACATTATAATATCGAAAACGGTAGCTTCATTTCTAATTCCCTGTAACTAGACTCGTTCTTATTACAGTCTCTGGCAGTCCATAGAGCTCAATGCATCGTTAAATTGTTAGAGGAAGTGAGTGTAGTGCTGACTGAGAGAAATCGTAGACTGAATGTCAGATCGCATTTGCTTCATTGTCAAGTGTCGATTCTTGTATTTGAATGACAAAGTTCTACAATTAGAAAGAAAAGGTTCGGCATGACCTTCGCAGGTAGTGTATGAGGGTTTGTCTCTGTTAGTACGATGAAAAAAATCACTACGGAGATGAATCCATTTTAAAATTTAGAGCATTTCGCTCTGTGTACGCAATGAGGCAGGGGAATATTAAGCGAATATTTTTATATATTTAGAGCATGGCGCTAAAAAGCTAAAAGGAAAAATAAGCGAGGAAATACGGTATTCAAAATTAATAAACAATTTTCGTTATTAAAACATTGAAGATCACTAAATAACTGCTTCTTAATTTGTAATCTTCGAAATCCAGTGATGAGCTTTTCCAGTCCTAATAAAATAAAAATTTATTGTTACTGAAATCATATATTTTTTCACGAATGATATGGTACTTACAAAATATCTAAGGAGTGCATAGTAAATTTTGTATCCATATTCTTTGTGCAGTCTGAACACTTGTAGTTCGATCCGACTTTCGAATCCCGGCAAACGGGCTGGCTGCATGGGCGTTGTAGTTGTTTTCCTCATGTGTAACGTGTATACGAACACGTATCCCATGGAAAGACCTCCACGAACCCTCCCTTTAGGCAGAGAGCCCTCGAATGCTTTGCCTTACCAAATCTTTGCGTAGTATGTGCGTGAATAATTACTAAACGGCTAGTTCCATTAAAATGGGAAATGCGTCTTTCTTTATGTATAATTTAAATTCGATACCAAAAATTAATGTAACAACACAGAAGATGAAATATTAAATTTTTATTGAAAATTCATTGACAGTTACAAACTCATATTTTAGTCAAGATACAAAATATATTAGTCAAGATACATTTTTACTAAGATGCAGAAACTTTTCAAAGAAATTAAAAATTCATAGAAACTGAAGATCAGTCACGTTTAAGTTAATAATAAAGTATGAAAATTTAAATAAATAAGAAAAACAGAGATTTCTTGCTTTTAAAGCATACACACATTTAAATATTGCAACTGTTTGTATACAGTGTTCCACAAATAAGCATATCTTGCCTTAAATACGAATGGCAACATAATTTATTAATAAACTCATATTAATGTACATTAGAATATTTACACCTTTGTATTTTCTTCCATAGAAACGCTATGGAATAGAAAATAAACATTTAGTTGCGAATTGGAAATTCAAATTCGAAAAGTGTAAGCATTTCTTTTAAATATGAAAGTGAAAATCCATAAAAGAATATTGAAAATATTTTACTTCGTTACCCTAAAACACTTTCACTCTATTTGAATGATATGGAAATATCTGCTCATAAATCTACAGTCATCATATTCTAGATGAAAAAATGGAAATAAGAAAAATATAGTAAAATAATGACATATTTAGTAAAAATTCGTGCACAGTTTTATTGAAACTTTATGACAGCAGTAAATGATAAAGAATGCGAATTGTTAACATATACACGGATAATATCGCAGTATTTAAAAGATCAGTTTTCAGTTCACAAATAACAAAAGATGAACGATTTCTTTTCAAGAAACCGAGAGAAATCCCACACACATTTAACAGCTATTTAAATAGTATATATTGTACTAAATACAATAGTACTTTTTGACAATGTTGCTGGTTTGCCTCGGGAGATACATTTCACACACCTTCGTTCCTTGTTATGTGCCATTCTTTTTCTTGTAATTTAAATAAATAAATAACAAATTACACATCTGGGAACAACTTGTCACATGTTTGTCATGGTTCACAAATAACAAAAAACTCCCTTGAATGACGAAATATTAAATGCATTCACAGTTAAACTATTTCTCAGAAGTTCCAGAATAAACTATGTCTTACAGAGAAGATATAAGATAAGGTTTATAATTAACAAGTGTCCTCTAAATATTGAAATTACTTTTTCATTTCGCAAATTCTTCATATAAAAGTAGCGACAGATTAATAACAGGCAGCATTTTGTTCTGATTATCAATCAAACAATATCAAGTAATTAAAAGTTCTTAAATGATACACCTGTAATATGTTCACCTTTGATAGCACCACTTTAAGATACCCGCAAATTTCCACTTGCGATTCAAAAGACACGACTCACAAATGAATAGTGTTCTTTACGTGTGGAGATACATCCAGAACAAATCTTTAACGTGAAAAAAATCATTCTCTTCAACATACAATACATAAAAATGCTTTTTAATACAAAAACCGGAATTGTTCCCGTTCTATGTGATATTCGTTGCCTACTCTTCTTTGAGCAGAGTTGAAAGAAACGAAAAGAAACGCCATGGATACCATTCAAGTGAGCTTATCAGCAAACACCAAATCAAATTTCCAATGTGTGGTTTACAAATGCAAATGTACAAAATTTGAAATTAATCACTATTTCGCTTGACAAATCTGTAAAGGCATTAAGAAGATTAAAAAATAAGAATAAATGTTTTGTACTAAGATATCTCTAATCAGATCGTAAAGAGTTTATAAGTACTTACTTCTTTAATGTTAGTTTTTTGCAACTTTAGTAATTATACTTATATACTTTTAGGAAAAGAAATGTTTTAAAGAATAATCTTTTTTTTATTATTTTCTTATATAAAAAACGTGTCCGTTCAGTTTTTTAATTCGTAAAAATTCATCAAAATGTAGGCAGTTATTTATGCGCCAGACAAGATAGGTTATTTGTAAATTGAAAGTTAATAATGAAACTAAACAATAAAATGAAGGGCAAAAATATAAAAAACTGTAAGAGCATGAACAAAATATATATAATTGGAACAATTTTACATGCGCAAAGTACAAATGGCGGCAGAAAAACGGAATAAGGTTCTAAACGTAATGATTTAATACTCTTTCAAAATTACTTGAAATTTGCTTACGTTCTTCATATGCAGTATGAATTTTATTACATTTAAATAAAAAAGTGCGTTATTATTAAAGTTCACCACTGCAAATAACGAGCAGTTTTCAGTTAAATTTCTTGCATAATATACTTTTGATGAGAAAGAGAAAATAACCCCCCCCCCAAAAAAGAATAAAATAAGGAAAATTAATAATGTTGAAACTGCTCTAATATTCCATTTTTGTGTAAATAATCAATTGAAACACTATCATAAAAGACAAAAAGAAGAAGTTCAGAACTAGTTAACTTGACCTTCGATAAATTATTTAAATACCCCCTTAAAGAAAAGAAAATTATAAGGCTAAATATAATTCATTTCGATAATTTTTCGTAATTTTAGTATAAAATAAGTATTTGTCATGTGATTAACAGCAATGTGAATACGTATATTATTAACTACATATATTAATTAAATTTATGATTGTCTTCTTTCATTTTTAATTAAACTTCAATGCATATATATTAAAAAGCTTTCAGTTTCGAAATTAACATAATCAAGGGTATATTACCCATATGAATAAGAGCTCGGATAGTTTGTGTCATTTTAAATGGGAAACAAGATTAAAATTTCGATACAAGCGATTATTTAAATAGTATATATCTTTAATATATATCGATGAAATCAATATATATATGAATGCAGAATTTTAATGTATGTAGTATCGATATTTTAATAGTATATATCTTTATTATGTATCGATGAAAAAAGAGAGCAACAGCTATTCTCCCAGTGTCTTCCCAAACAAGAACAATCTATATATAAAACGTTGTCATAGAAATGCTAAAATCTTTGTCCTCGATATGCTCCAGTTTCTTTCATCCCTTGGAAAAGAGTAGGCAATCATTATCACAACTTATGGGTGTGTTATTCCGAATAAAGAGAGAAAGAATGAATCCAGACTGCTTTTAATCTACTATCGATTAGATAAATAGGAGTAAAATATTGACAGAAAAAGAGCAGACAAAAGAAAGAACTGATGGTGCGGATACAAACACATGACAGAAGAGGCGTGACTGTAAGCAGCACTGTAAGCAT
Organism: Stegodyphus mimosarum; assembly: GCA_000611955.2. Lineage (NCBI taxonomy): Eukaryota > Metazoa > Arthropoda > Arachnida > Araneae > Eresidae > Stegodyphus > Stegodyphus mimosarum. The sequence goes on from KK121056.1 coordinate 62,138, forward strand.
AGTCTTGGCAATCTTTAGAATTGTGTTTGAAACTCGAGCAGTGTAGCTCAACTAAAGGTCCACCCGCTTGCGTTACGATGTGTTCTCCAAGATTTGCCGCTTCTTCATTGCATTTCTCTCTAACAGCTACTTTGGTGCATTCTCTGTAGCCATCAAAAAGGCTGAAAAGGAAATAATATATATATATATATAATATAAAAATTATATAAGTAATTCATAGCATGTGAATTTGATACTGTGATTCCAATAAGTAGTTTTAAATTTTCCTTTTCCCCGTTCATTTTCAATATTCTCGACGTTACCATAGAAAAATACTTTTGGATAAAAGACTAATAAATTACGAGAAATTATTCTGGCATAACATCGCCCTTCATTCGCAAAATTCTGGTCACCTACAGCATTAGCAGACATTAGTTAAAGGTTGCCGAATCGATGTTCGCTTTTAAAAATAGCCTATTGCTGCAGATGATGGCGAGTCAGGTATTCAGGGACTGGTTGCTGTGATATATATACAATTTTTGGGCTTAAATTTATGCTATAGAGGTATGATCCAAACATGCATGTATATACAATGCCTCCTTTTTCATTCAGTGGTCGATGCACCGTTGCGATTTATCCCATGAGTAAGATCGATCCTCATCCATCCAAAAATCCCTTATATGCATTACTCATGGCATCGATCTGCCCAACGTGTATGCCAGTCTCTCAGATGGATATTCCGCAGTCTGAATATGCCACAATCTTCTCGCGATCAGTGTCGAAAATTTCCTAGTAAGACGGTTGTCCTTTTGATGAACAACTAAGCTTTTCATATAGTTCAATAAAGTCAAAATATGGGGGGGGGGCATATGACATTTACCTTCACTTCACCGAAAAGATACCTATCATATCCATGCATACAATTCTTTGTAAGAAGTGGACATATTCTTTCAATCACATCAAGGCATTAATGCCGCATGACAGGCTATACAAAAATACTGGAAGTTTCAAATAATTTTGTACATATTTTAATTAATAACAGCTGTCACGAATTTTAGAAGTATTACAATACTCTTTGTCAACAATTGCATTTTTAGTAGGCTGCGATATGTTAAAGAACAGCATAATCAGGAAATCTACGTATATCGTACATTTACGGGAATATTCAGTCATTCGGCGAAATCTTTTGATCAAATACTCGAAATTCTGAATGTTTCACTAAACCATCTATTTTGTTTGCTCTAACAGAAGTACTGTGTTTAATCTGATTGAAGTGCAAGCAGAGTTAATTTAATGATGATGTGTGAAAGTGCTTACTTTGAAATTCTTTTTATATTCTTCATGTGACCTGAAATATTTTGAAAAAAAAGAAAACAATTGAAAAGTGAGCCGACATTTATGAACCAACGCAAAATGCCAAAACAAAATTAATAGCCCTTCTGGGATAAAGCCCTTTGGGCTAAATATCGCAAAATCATTTTAAAAAGAGCATATCTTTAGAATTTCGGATACAGAGTCTCGCGTTCTGGAGACAAAATTTTTTTTCTTAGTGTTGCCATTTCTCGCTTTGAAATCGTTGAGTTTGTTAATCAAAAATTCCTTAAAGTTGCACAAAATATGAAATAGATAATAAAACCAATTCCAAATTTGGGCTTCCAGATGCCCATATTCGGGTGGAAACGTACGTTATTCAAAATTTGATGTCTCTAGGTACCGTTGTTTTATCGCAGTGCGAGAACCATACATACATTTATGCAGATTCTTCATTATTTAATTTCTTTAAATATAACACAGGGCTCTAATATTTGGTGGCAACACTTTGAAAAGTGAACCGACATTTATAATGAACCAACGCAAAATGCCAAAAGGAAATAAATAGTCCTTCAGGGCAAATTGCCCTTTTGGACTAATGAAAGGGTGTTTTACTTATCTAAGCCCGAAAGCATAAAGTCGTCTGTTTATTTAGGCATCATTATTTACAAATGAGCTTTTGAAAGCTTTCTCACAAATACAGTAGTTCTTGGTTAACGTAATCTATAGTAAATGAAATTCTGGATAACGTTTCTCTGGAAAATTGTTAGTAAATAATCATCTTCCTTTCATAATTAATCAGCAAGAGAAATTATAAAGTAACCTTCACCTTTTAAGCATTTGAAGAAAGCAAGATGCTAGGCGACATTCGTCATATAAATTTATTTTGGAAAAAGAAAGAACCTACGTAAATTCTCATAAATTACTAAAGAATTTCACCCTCGAATGTTAACAGTAAGTGAGGACAAAAACTGTATATATATTTGCAGTGACAAATAATAAATTGTAATAAGTAATATATGTTAATGTTTATACCAACTATATCCTATACTAGAATAATACTATATAATACTAGAATATGATCATTTTCATTCTTTGTTAGAAATAAATTTAAATCTTTCGGCCTTACAGCTTTGGTTTTAGAAAACGTCTCGTCAATTTTCTTGAATTCTTAAGATATTTATTTAGGCGTATTATAACACTTAACAGTTAGAAACTGTTTTACGGAGAAACATAATTTACAAATAAATATAACACAGATCAAAATGAAAACTTCACCTTTCGTAATATTTATAGTGATATTTCAGAACAGAAAGCAGTTAGTTACATTTTAGTGATTTCATTTATAAAGAAATTTCGAAAACTGAACCAAAGCAGAATAGTTAAATATATTTTACATGTGTGACTAATCTTGTAAATTGATGATTCTTATTCAAAGGAATATACTCTAAATATTTGCGTTTAGTTATGCCTTCATGATAGTTTTCTTGTATATAAATGATTAATCATGAATTATACTAATAAAAATTTTCCTATTTTTCGTTTCAAAAGCGTTTTCTTCCTAAATTAATTGAATTCTACTCAAAATGTAGAAGCCATATTACCTTTTCCTTTAGAGTAAACTGTCATTTTGAATATAAAGCGAAATTCCACGTAAAACTAATTATATAATACAAACAATAATCTCAAGGTTTTATAAAAATACCGGCAGATACTTTTAAAAAGAAGAAAATGTGTGATAAATGTAATTTATAATATTTAAATTGAATGTGGAGTTGAAAAATTAATGTTTACCAAATTAATATGTTAAAGGTATATTCAATATGATTAATTAATAGTATTTTATTTTTATACAGGTATGTAAACTCTCATTGCATTTCGTTTCTAAGTATTCATTTTAACGGATTATTAGATTTACCATTGTATTATTATTTCATATTTTGCTTTATGAATCATTACTTTATATAATTAAATATTAGAAGCATTTTGTTATGAAATTACCAAACGTTACATTTATTTCGAATTAAATCTTAAATTGCTATTTAGATTGTTTTAGTTGATTTGGTTGAATTCCGTTTGCACATTAAAATAGCAGTCATAAAGTATATTGACTGATAATTTTCATAAAAGCTTTCACTGAATATTTTGCTTGTACAAGAAGAAATATTTACTGATATTTCATTTAAGCCAGAAATTTGAACAAATGCTTTGGAGGTTGCGTCTATCAAAGCTTAAATGAGTGAAAGCAAATCATCATTTTGTTCGACGTTCATATGAATTTAACCTGTAAATTTCTGAAAAAGCTGAATTTAATGATTTTGTGACGACATGTATGATGAAACATAAACATATACCATTTATCTCTAAATACGCTTTCAGTATATTTAATCTCGTTAATTTTAGCTTCGATTGTAAGTATGTATCTTACTACTTTACAGCTGTAGTCATATTTTTAATAAGTTATTACTTTTTCAGTATCGAAGATACTTTTACAATAAGCTTTACAGTTTAAATATAAATACAAATATTACACCGAAAACCTTCAACTAAATGTATAATCGTTATTTTTACAGTAATAGTTATAAGAGTTTCTATTTTAGAGAATAATTTTAAATGAATGATACAAAATGAAAATTCACCTAAATATAGATATGAAATTTAAAGTTAATTAAAAAGCTTTATGTGCATTTACTGATATTTCATATGCATGCTTTTCATGACACGGCAGATATCTATACGATAATCTAGTTGTTATTATATATCTGTGAACATTGCTCGATCAAATAAATCGTTCTCGTTGGCTACACGCTGCTTTAAATGCTCTAAATATGTCGGAAATGGAGGTACAATAGCTCTTTCTTTCACAATGAAAAACACTCTCATTAGATTGGGTGATCTGAGGCAGTAGTTCTAAACTCCTGGTTCACGAGATGCATCCAGTCCCTGAAATAGTTTTATGCGGCCCGCGAAATCATATTAACCATAGATTTGTTGCAGATGTTGTGTTTATAATTTTAAAGATATAAAGCTATGGACTGAGCTTATATGCGCTACTGTTATTGAAGAGTAAATGATCGAATGAATAGGTTGTGGTCTTTGTGTTCTTGCCCGCCAGATGGTTTCAAACCAAGCATTCGCCCCGCATGCAATTTGAATTTGAGATCGCTGATCTAAAGGATCACAACATCAATAGTAAATCATTCAGTTCAGCACAGACACTTCAGTTTAGCGTTCAGAAAGATGATGGTTGAATTGCATGCGTAACTATGGCAATGTGGCAAGACGATGACATGCTGCAAACCATGGTAGTTTACTGCTTCTTGTAACTAGGGCAACAGTCTCTCAAGTCTCATTATATTTGCTCATTTTGTCGATTAAGTGTAATATGATGTCATCAACGAATACGAGCCTAACCACAAAAATTGGCATATGATTTATAGTACCTCTTTATGAATATTATTATCTGTACGAATGTTGCTTCCATTAGTTCACATTCAGGCAAAAATTGCGTCAATTGTGTATTTGCCAGCAGGAACTAACGGACGTGGTTATGCTCAAATCACAAGCATTTTATGGCCTTGCACGTGTTTGTCGACTGTTTTTGTGCAGTGCTTTGGTTGCATGATACATCATTCTGTATCTGGTGTATTAAAGCCGCTCTTCGTCTGGACGTCCGCATGAACAATAAAAGTTGTTTTTCTTGCTTGAGTGGCATTCCTTAAGCCGAGACAACAAAGCCTATTTAAGAAAAAAAAAAACGCTTTGCACAGCATATCTGTACCCTCGTCTGTTCAAGCGCTGAGTTATTTTCACATTTTCTTTAAGGTACAGTCTCAGGTATGCGCGTTTATTTTTGAGCGAGAAGTGATGTTAGCATTGGACACGAGGTCCAACCTCTGTCAAAAGTAACTGCTTATTATGACATAGTGTATAGTCCGAATAATTGTTTATGATAAGGAGTCACTTGAGAATTAAACGAAATACGTTGACATCATCACGCGCATAACATTTTAGAAGTGATGTTAAGCTATGTCATAAGGTTAAGTTCTTAAGTAATCCTAGTAAGTAAGTAGCTTAAAATCCTTAACGAAGCACATAGGTGTTATATAAGCAGGTAGAACAATTTTAAGCAACATTCGCAATACATTAATACAGAGTCAATAAGAAATGGGGCAGGAAACAAAATACAGAAACATAAAGAATTATTTAAAAATTATTACTGAAGATGGCCACAGGGAACTTCTCATAGTTTCGAGAGTTGCAATCATAATTATAAATAGGAATGATACTATTGTTAGAGTTCCTAAAATCCAAATGGAAACTCTCTGCCAGTTGATTAAGTGGGCACGAAATTGTGCTATGTCCAGGTCTTCCATCATCGCATTTCTGACAAATCGCGGGTAGCAGGCGATTTGTCTTAGAATGCAATTGTGCACAGTCTGAAGTTATTTCCGGTTGGTTTTGCAAGAGTATGCTGCTCGAACAGGACAAGCATAACTCAGCTTGGGATGCAATATGACTTTGTAAATGTCTCGTTGGCTAGAGATAAAACTCTATTCCGACCAATAAAGTTTACCTTTAGAAACTGAAACTTCGTGCGTTTTCTCCTTTTGAAATCTACAAAATTCCCACACACTTTTTGTTTCTTCGAGTTTGCTAGCAGAAGCGGAACTGCCAATGACTTTGCAACAGGCATGCCAATTTCGAGCAAGCACTACAAGTTCAAACTGAAGTATTATCTGTTGTATTTAATCATGAACTTCGCGGCGGATTTCTCACAAAGATCAAGCAATGACGATTGATGCAATACCGAGGTTTACGGTATTTTCTAATTTGCCTCTTACTCACCAACTTTCATCCGGTTTTAGATATTTTAACTGTTATTTTTTATTAAAGTTTTCTTTTCCGTATGGTTCATATAACACGTATACCACATAAAAATAAAATACTTCAACTGGCTCTGCATAAGTCTCCGTTGGCTCACGTTAACTGTGAGCACTATATTCATATATATATTTATATGAGACTCAAAATAATTAGAAACTTATGACACGCAATATCAGCAATTCAACCTCCATCCAGAACAGATTTTAATGAGACTTTACATTTCTCTAATATTAGTCAAAAACTGAGTTTAAATAAGAGAAACTTGGCGAAACAGAAAACAAGTTGATTTTCACATTAAAAGAAAATATCTAGTAAGAAGAAACTATTTTTTATTAATAAATTTACCAGTATATTTTTAAAGATGGGAAGCATATCCAGACATTTTACCTAATTAAAATTAAAAATTGTTTAAGTATTATTATTAAGGAAAATTCAGAAATTAAAGGAATATTTATTCTTATAATATAAACTGAGATTTGGACATTTTCTCTCATCATATATACAGCAATTCACTTCATGTTCGGTTGTCTGTGAAAAAGAATTGTTTTCTCAGAGCTGTCTGAGCAAACAAAAAGATTCCTCTATCTGTCTGAATAAAATATATTATTACTTCCACAAACAGCAAACAGATGTATAAAATAAATCACAAACATACTAATTCATTCTTACAGCTACTGAAAAAAGTGAGTTAGGCTCAGGAATGATAAAGTATGTGTTCAGAATTCAGGAAAAGTTATTTTACATAAATTACCATGCATTAGCATAATAGAACAAAAGAAAGTAAATGATGTAGGAAATGTCACGTCTTACAATGGCGATAACGAGATAATGAAATGTTTATGCATTTTCCGCTTTTACTAGCATTTTTCACAACGCAACATCTTTAAACATTGTTGCGTATCAAATATAAAGTACTTTATATGCAAACTGCATTTACAAGGGCACTGAGTTCAGCCTTAAAGATGTTACTTTTAAACAGATTATAATCTGGTATCAATTATGTGTTTAAGTAATGCAAATAAATAATAATATAATAAATAAATAATAAGTATTACACTAAACGTGTAATACTTACACGTTTAGTGGAAAGGAATAATTTATGCATTAAAATAAAACAGTCTGGAATTATTTTAGCCGCAAGCTTCAAACAAAACTAATTAAGATAGCTATTTAACAGCATTTTGTAATTAAATTATGTAGTACACGTTTCTCTTTTTAACAAAGAGCAAAAGTACGTTCGTTAAATTTTAAAAGTAGAAGAAAATTAAGAATTAAATATTTTTTTAACAAAAGTTGATGTAGCAGTGGATTTAAAATTCTTACTATACATTTTTGATGTATTAGATGTAACGGCAAATTTTTCACAAGTCAATTAAAATGCATTGTTCGCAACGATCTATGGAAATAGAGGGTTTTTCTAAATGACTGATTGGGTTTCAAAGAAATTTAATTATTTATCTATCAATAATATGTTTATTTAATGTGCAGAAAAAGAAAACAAAAGTATTTATTAAAATTTTGTAAAAAGTATTTATTAAAATTTATTTTATTAAAATTTTATTTCAAACTATCTTGTTTGGGTAAGCAAGTTATCTGTCCCTCATGCTGCTTAAGTCGGAATGCATCAGATTATTTTACATTCCACCACCGTATCCATAGAACATTAAGTCATGCTAGAACCTCATGCAGGGAAAGGTGACAATCATGATAAATAACAATTTCTTAAGCTAAAAAACGAACAACACTGATTATATTGAAAACAAAAATTTGGGTATCTACGTATTATCCCGTCGACCATGAAACAATCGCCAAAAAGCGCCAGTTGTGGACAAGCCTGATATAAAACACTTAATAACATCCGCGCTTTGGTTTGATATAAACCCGATTTATTTTCGATATGCGCCCTTTTACTTTATGATCAAGAATATAAATTAACTGGTTTTGTTGCATTTTTTCTTGAATTTTGAAAAGTAGGATACTCGCAATTTGGCATCTGCCTTCCACAGAACAGCAAGCAGTGGTTTATTTTCAAAATTATAAGATCCTATCATCAGAAAAATAAGTATTAATAGACACGATATGGTCAGATAAATATGGCCGATAGAACTGCAATAAATTGGATCTGCAAGAAGTTTGTACTCATAGCGTTCTAAGCAGAGTTGAGACGTCAGTACTTTAAGAATTCAGTAGGAACAACTGACGCAGCTTCTGGAGGTGATAGACCAACTTTCATGGTACGATGTTAGCCAGCTTTTACAGTCGATTACATAGTACTTAGTAGTACCATATTTGACAGAAAAGTAGCTGTATTTAAATGAAATGCTATCTAGCTTAAATCTGTATTAGATAAATCTCTTTGTCAGGCAAGAAATAATAAATAAGCTACTCAGGTCATTCAGAATTATCTAAGCTGACCAAAAATATCAAATGACAAATTAGAAAATCGTAACGTTTAAAGGAGAAATTAGGCATAGAGGTAATCACCTTGATTATCACTATATGTGAAGACTCTGGGATTAATTGTAACGCGAGGAGCTTACTGACAATGATGATCATTAATTTAGTAAAAGAAGTGAAGTATTAATGGAAAAGAGGAACTGGCTAAGCCAAAGAACCAGCAATTAGTTTCCTGACTTTGAAAAATCATGGCGATGTATCATGTGTCAAAGAAAACCGTTTTTAGCCCTTATAAGAGAAGCTCATATGATCTCCAAATCATAGCTCCCTGAAACTAATAAATTAAATGTCAAAAGAGATCAAGAGCCTGGGATAGGTTTCATCTCAGAAATATGACGAAATATATAAACTCATTCAGAAATTAAAGAAATAACTAGAACTATAAAACCCAAAGCAGGAAAAGGAATGATACCTCAAAACTCATTCATTGAGAGAATGAAAATAAAACTGAAAATACACACGACAAAAATAAAATACATAAATAAATAAATGAAAGAAAAGATTGAGATGTTGGTTGAAAAATAATGCGATATAAAAAAGATAAGAACTGCTCTTAGTTGGAAGGATGTTTGTTTGAAACAATTTATAAAATACAAGCGATGCTTTTATTTTAACCAAACAGTTCTTTAACATGGAGTGAACGGTTAAAATAAAATCTTCGCCAGGTATTAGACCTACTAGACTAAATGTTTTAGAACAATTAGATCAGTAGACTTTAAATTTAAAACATCTGGCAACACATTCAATTTTCTGCTTTAAATATGTAAATATTCGTACTTTTAAAAAAATTTATAGAAATATGGTAATTAGAATATATGTTAGAAATGGTATCTGTTTTTAAATCACTGTTAAATTAGAAACTTTAAACACAGTTTTCTGGGTTTCTTGTAGCTTTCTTCTTTTAAAACTATTTCCTATTTTTAAACTAAAAAGTTTTTTAAAACTAGGATTTGACTTTCTTTGAAAGCATAAACTAGTATCAGACTTCTAAAAGACGTTGAGCGAATTAATTATCAATGACCTGATATGATTTGAACATAGAACACACTTCATGTACTTGACAAAATTAACCACCAGTTTTGGCGATCTAACTTAAAGTAACGGTTAAACTTATAATAGGCTAGTAGTCAGAGACTACACAGCTAATTCTATTCTATGTTGGCTCAGAAGTTACTCGAAAATTCTAAAATACTGTCTAAGTTTCTGAAATTGTATGCTGACATGCTATTCGAATAGATCCAAAGCGATAGATACATAAATGTTATTAATATTTCTCTTTCTAATATCAAAGTCTAGGGTTTTCTGAAAATTATCTGTATGTTTATTTTAAAATATGTTATCATTGTTTAACAAAAAATGTTTCCAAAAACAATTCGAACTTCTTTAAGTATTTCTTGTAAATTGAGTCAAAATCAAAATTTTGATTGTTTTATTAAATCAGAGCGATTTCTAATGCATAGAATCTTGGATATGCATTCAGTAATAATATATATTTAATATCATCTCGTCATAAAACATAGAACTGTATGGTAAACGTTGCAAGAACAATCATCATTCTCCATTCAACCTATAGAGAAAAGAAATTAGTTTTTAGAAAACTGATAGTTCCAATAGAGAGTCCATTCTTTATATAGGCTTTGCAACTAGTTTCGTGACAACTAGTGACAAAACAGTTATGCGAGTTTAAATGAAAATATAGTCTCAAATTCTTCCGTAGTAAAATTGAAAAATAGCTGGCAGAGAGATTTTTCATCTGTATTTAGATTTAAAAATCATAATTGAATATTGTGGAAAATAAAAGTAACGGGGATAGAATATGGGACAATGATATATATAATACTGCTAGTATGTAGTGTTGTCTTTTACAATTGAAAATACCTGAGCTTATTAAAACCCTTATAGAAAATGAAACAAAGAACGAAATGCAAGGTTATTGAACTTTTGAGTTCGTACTTAAGATTACAATATATAACCCTACATATATATTAAGTAATCTAAACAGCATCCTTATATATTATTAAACCAAGATATTTTTAGGCATTTCTTCATATTTTCGTATGCTATTTTAAGTAGCAGGATTTAACCAATGCTGCTTTAAGAAACGGTACACCACTATCCCTTACATTATAGCATCGACTATGAGGAGAAATTATCGATTTTCAAGTAACCGAAACGAGAATACGGCCGCAGTTACAAAACTGAGCTGACATATTCATCAATTTCATCGTCAATTAATAGCGGGTTAATGGAGAATATCAATTGACGGATCTTTTAAGCGAAATGCTCGCCAGCAGAATTAATCTCCGTTGTTACTTTACTCGAACCGAGTACTTTGAAAGGTTATTAACAATCTTTAATGAGAGTTTCGTATTTCGAAGCAGTTCTCATATTTTCTTGAAAGACATCTTAGTAGGAAACAAAGCTGAAACTCATAAATACTAATTTTTCTTAATCAACTGTTACTGAAAATGTTCCTGTCCACTGTCACATTTCTAAAAGACTTGGCAGTCAAAAATTCACTTTAATACCACTCTTCCTTATATTTCTGTTTTGTGTAATTTTATTTAACAACTATGCGTTTTATACAACTATTAGTTCATTTCATACATACTATGATTTCATTTATACTTATTCTATAGTTCAATAATAAGTTAACCAAAGGGCTTTTTCCAATCTAAAAGATAACCTCCTTCCTCCTCGGTACTAGTTACTGTATAGTTACAAAGGGATTTTGCTCCACCAGTGTTTGCAGAACCATCGTAGTTCAGCTCTATAGATCTTCCAGGAGGAGGCTTGTCATCTAAGTTGCATCTTCCAACTTGGAATTTCAGGAATCGTCGCAAATACTGCCCTTACGCTTACAGTGCAAGCCCCATATACAGCATAAATATTCTTATTTAATACATATTTAATTGACCTCATAAAGCGAAATATGACAACGATGTTCCTTTGTTAGTTCCATTATATCTTTGAAAAAACAACCGCCAAGGGTTTTTGTTAAGAAAGCCCAGATTTTCCAAAGCTGCCATGAGAAAGATGTATTTCCTTGGTTTTAATGGTAAAAATACCCCTGCTACTTTGTACCTGAATTTATGTGCTTTTAATATACTGCCTTGATTTCTTGGGCATATTTTAAGATGAATGCATATATACTTCCTTAAGGAATACGGCCTTGTCGGTGAGAAAGTACCACATAAAATTACTACCTGTTTTTATAGCAAGATGATGCAGATCAATTATCGCTCCTTCTTCTGCCTTTTCATGCAGCTGAAAACAACGCGCTATTTATGGCATGATCCAATATATGCATACTGCGAAAAAAAAGGGAACAGTTCTATATCTCCCGCTTTACTGGGCCGATTGACGAAATTCATCTTGCGTTTTTCAGGTCTCGAAAGCGCGACTTAGGATATGTATTAGATTCATATATAGCAGTGTTCTAATGTAGGAATTTTGACACAAAATCGGACGTTTTCTGAAATGACATGCCACGTTGTTTCCACATTTCGATTCTACGACTCAAATTATGCCAAACTGCCAAGTTTCGTAAAAATCGCACGAGTAGGTTTTAAAAAATTGGCTCTCAAAATTTTAGCTCCTCATTGTTAATTCAGTTTGGTGTGTATTTATTAATATCTCTTTTTTATTATAGTTACTTGATTCCTTCTTTCACACTTCGAAATTTAGGTTCACTCCAAATAAAATTCACCCATGTTTTATGATTTATTTTTAAAATTTCTATTTTAAAATAATTTTTATAAACTTTTGGAAAACAATTTTGAATTATAACCAACAAGCTTTTACCATCAAATTAAAGTAGTTGTATTTCTATGTATGCCTGCAAAAACTTAGAGCTTCTTATTCAAAATTTTCGAAGATATAGGTGAATTTACATGTTGGCGCGTTTTGAAATTTGGCATATTTCTTGAAAGGAATAATAACATCTATGTGATTTACGTCCTTTGCCAAAATTATTTGAAAGTAGGAACGATGTGACTTTTTTTCCGCTCTTGCACAATGGAAGGGATAAGAAGATAGGTTGCCATGTATTAAGAAGTTCACCAAGTGAATTATTTTTGGCGCAAACTGAAAAAAAAATTGCCCAAGTTAAATTTTTGAATTTCTCCTTAAGTTTTGCATCAAACTTTACAAAATTTAATATTTAGGCATAATTTGAGTCGTAGAATCGAAATATGGGAAACAATTGGTATGTTATTTCAGAGAAAGTCCGATTTCATGTCAAAATAGCTATATTAGAACAATGCTAGATATAAATCTAATATATATCCTAAGTCGCGCTTTCGAGACATGAAAACTGCAATTTGAATTTCATCAATCGGTCCAGTAGAACGGGAGATATAGAACTGCCCACTTTTTTTGGCGCAGTGTACATACATCATGTATTAGATCATATTCATTATTTGACACTTTCTTTTGAATTATTTTAAGAAGTAATAGTCATCCAGATATAATTCCGAAAGGAGGCTTTATTAAAAATTCTTCGGTTTCTTCTTGAAAAAGACTGAAAAATTTTCAAAAATTTTTTATATTATTTTTATTATGTTCTTTTGTTTCAGCTTTTGATATGCGCACATTCCGCTAGATTGTTAGCTCCCTATTTTAATTTATTATTATTTTTTGATTATTGTTATTATTATGTATAAACATTACATATATGAGGCAATTCAAACCTCTTAAACAAAACTTTGAATAAGTGATAGAATACAACAGTTTTTAATAGCACAATGTATCGGCTCAACTCAAGCGCTGAAGAGACAGTATTTGTCAGACAAAAGATAGAAAAACGGAAAACAAGGAAGTGGAAAAAATTTGTTCAACGATTTACTGAAGTTACTCAGATGAGATACGCATACAGGCTTTATGCCTCCGAAGTGGACATAGGGATATATTGGAAAAACGCTAGGCATTTCTGGATCAATATAAGCGGAAAAGAAAATCCTGGGAACAAAATCCTCATTGGTATCAAAAGGGGTGTCATAAAAAAGCTTTTCAAATGGCCCGCAATCAAAATTCCAGACATTTGAGATCGGGCGAAAGCCGATTAAGTGATGAAATAATAACCAGACCAGCACGTTATTCTGGAATTGTTGTATTCTTGGCGATCAGTACGTTCATGTTGAAATGGAGAGGCATTGCTTCGGATTGGAATAACACACGTATTATAACTTCATTAGAAAGCGCCTACTTTCAACACTTGAGTTATTATCATGTACTGTATGTTGAAAGAGACGTGTTTAAGTTTGGCTTATTGTCCGTTAACGTTTTATCTACAAGTGTTAAATTAACACGTATGCAAGACGAATTTAAACAAAAAATTTGAGAGGAGTTAAATAAAACTACAAAAGTTTACCAGCACATGAAGGTTGCCCAGACATAACAAATATGCACAATGGAAACACCTTCGTGTAAAATATTCGCATCATTTGCGAGTAACAGATGAGCAGGGAATCCTCCACAATTTGCAGTCTCTACAATCTCATTTGCAAATGTGTAATATTTATAAAATATGGTGTATGAATTAAATACATATAGTATATTTTCTCAACATTTCTAAGACCTCCTCGCACGAATGACATTCCAAACCCAAACTGCATATTCCTGCCGATGCATAAAGTTGATGAGCGTCAGTATCCACAGATGCATAATATCGCTTTCTACTGGTAACAGTACAAGCTAGTCACTCCATCGACGATGCCGTGTAAAGTGTATTCAAACCAGTTCCCTTAGAAAGTCCTCCACAAAGGCATCCCCTTCCCTTAGGAAGATAATCCTCGAGGCTTTACCATTATCACATAAACCAAATCATCCAAAGTTACCAAACATTTATTTTTACTAATGATCGATGCAATGTTAAACTATTATTGTAAACATCACTGCATTTGACAGAGATGCAAATAAGCAATTTATGCTTTCTTTTATGTGTTCTTTCTTATATTTTTACCTCAACACGCATTTTGCGGGGCACAAAAAATTATGGTTGAAGTATTCACTAACACCTCTTTATATTTGTCCCATGGTTTGCGTTTCGGTTATGAAAACACTGTGGTGTGCAAAATTTAAAGATGAGACAGTTTTTCGAATGTAGCGTCGTGAAAAAGTGTTCCACATCGACCCAAAGCATACCAGAAGATACCCAAGATGTGAAAATACGGGAGGAGTGAGCAAACCTATCCAAATAAAGCATTAAAAGGATAACAAAGGAACTTTATTGAACTTAGTTCTGAGCGCAACTAAAGAAAAGATATGAGTCCTAAAAAGAAAAAAACAATCTTTACAAGAAGATATGATCACGCCTAACTGTGACACACGAATGAAAACGAGTGTCCGTACTATGGACAAAGTTGCCAAGGAGATGATGAGGCATCGCCTACGTCCACCAAGCATTATGCAGGCCCAGACGAGAATTCTGGCATCTTCAAAATGATTCTTTTTGATAAAGTTGGAAAGGCGATTGTGTGTTCTGTTCCTGATGTGTATACATCTAGTATCGTTCGTCAGGCTAAATCGACTCTTATCTTAAACAGCACTCGACCCCGCAACTATTGTGCCCAATTCTTGTGTTTCGGATACCACAGAAATCGATGTCTCCGATGAACAACCTTTAAGGAAGCTTCTTGGCCACGATGAAACATCCAGTAGTATGTTCTTAAGTATCCAGTAGTACGTCAGGTAGTATGTTCTTAAGTGCTTGTGGTTTCTTCCGTTGTCTGCTGCCTGGCTCTTCTCGCTTGTAAGACAGCATACCAGTCATCCGCCGCTATTGTTTCTTGTGGACAACCCTGAGGAACGCTCGAACAGCTGCTCTTTTTGTTTGAATTGCTCTTCAGGCTTATGAAACGATGTTGTAAGCGATGCAGAACTCCTCCGCCACACTTCATCTTTCTTCCAAATTCCCAGTGCCAAGAGTTCGGGTGATGTCATGCAGATGACGTCTCTGGTGTCTTTTATCACCCATATCTCGCGATACACGAATACCAGCTTGATGTCATTGAAATCATTGTAAACCGTCAGTTGAACTGCTTGCAAATTTTCAATTTCCACCTAACTATCGCCTGAAAAGCGCGATTTGCCAACTCAGTGGATTTTATCCGGAATGGCATGTGAGTATACAGAATTCATGACGGTAAGGATCTCGCTTGGGAGAAATCGGAGGAAGGAAAGTAAGGAAAAAATCAGATGGCGGTAGGGTCAGAGAGAATCTAGGAAAAGAGTATGAAAATCACGTAATATAACGCAAATTTGATTGGACTATCGAAAATATTGATAAAGATTATGAAGTTTCCAACCGAAGGTGGAAAAAACAAATTAATTATAATGAACAAAAAATGAGATAATATAAAAAGAAACTAAAGTATAATCACATGAAATTACAAAACAAAATTATCAGAACTGTTTCCGTTATTTACATATGTACAATCTCCCGTGTGGAAAAGCTAAGTAATGACTAGTTAATGACACTCTGCAATTAAGGAAGCAGCTAGTGGTCTGCCATGTTTATCCTCATGGAATATTTTGTAACTGAAAATTTGAGTGAAATTAACCCAGCGCGGGTGGTTGCTTTGTCAAAAACTTTATCGTTCGCTTTGTGTAAATAAGTCTTAATAATATATATATCTATTTTAAGATTCTTTTGCAACAGCGAGTTCCTAGCCAAATAATTAAAATCTGTTTAATTCAAAAGTTTTATTATAATTCTTAAGAACTTTTTTGCACTGTTTGTAATTTGACAATTTGTCTGCCTCTCACTGTATTCCAAGCTGGAACAGCATAAAGATCGGTCTGATGCAAGCAGTGTAAATATGCGATTTTTGTTTTCAGGCTGAGTTTCGAACTGAGTTGCTTATTACTAGAAAAAGTCTATTTATAATTCCAAAAACCTTGCTTCTAACACTGTATATATGGTCACTCCACGTAAATATTTTATTGATGATAATTCCAAATTATTTGGATTTATCAAATACAGATATTGTTTCGTAGAAGAAAGACAATCTCTGAATTGGCTTGGATTTTCTAATCATTCTGAGTGCAAGTAATTGCTATTTACTTGTAATGATTTTTATTCGCCATGCTTTTGCACCATTCTTCTATATCTCGAGTTTGCTTTTCAAGTTTGAGAATAGTACTGATTGATTTATTTCGTAGCAATGGCTTTATCCTCGGCGTAAGACGCTAATGATGAATAGTTACCTTGGGTGGGGAAATTAGATGATCTCTTTATGCCAGAGGCGGTAGAAAGCTTTCGCCGAGTTCAGCATAAGGAGCGCAATACATTGCTTATTATAAAAAGCCGCACCGATAAATTCGATTATCCTTGCAAGTTTTTTTATTGCACTAAGATTTTTACCTAAATCTATAATGTTCGTTCGGTAACAGATAGAAGTATGGTTCAAGTTTCTTTTGAATAATCGTCTTAAAATTTTGCCCGCAACATTTTTGCAACATTTGCCTGCAACAGGCCTACAACATTTTCTTGAAGTAAGGAAGGTGTAGTGCTTGCAGTGTATATTGGTCTGTTACAAACCATTTCCTTTCTCAAGTTCTTGAGATATTGGCAAAACGACCCATCACTTGTATTTAAATTTGCTACTCTGTTTACTTTAGTCTCTGCAGTATATTCTTTTATGAGTTTTTAATTTTTCTGTTAAGCCTTACTTTTATGTTCCAGGTCCCATGTTCGATGCCATGCTTTTAACATGTTATTTCTTTCTTTTATGAGCCCCTAATACTAGTGGAATGTCTAGCATAAATGTTTATGTTTTGAGCGATTACAGTGGCCTCTCTATATGTTTCCATAATGTTCTAAGAAAATTCATCGATAGCTTTCATTTGCCTGAAAAAGGTGGATTTTTTTCTGATAATGTTGTAAAATATAATTTAGTCAGTGTTTTGCTTCACCTTATACAGTTCCGCAGTAGAGATTCTAGAGTAACTATTACTGCCACGTGATCCTAGGTTGTAGAGACATTAGGTTATTTCGAAGCAGGAGAGATGAAAATTGAGCAATGCCCTCGCCGGGACTCGAACCACGGACCTCTGGAATACGCGTCCAGTTTGCTGACCACTACACCACGAAGACATGAGACGAAGGCGGAAGAAATACCGTATAAGGTGAGATTAGCTTTACCTATAGAGCCATAGGGATAGAAGCATTTGGAATGAAGATGTGCAGAATGTAAGAAAACTGATAATTGGTTCTTTTGGTTCGTTCTGTGGCTTTGTTCCGCTTTTATGCTAATTTATCCACCTTGCTCTTAGTTCTTGCACTCGTTATTTTTCTCTTCATGGTATAAAAACCCTTTGTTCCAAAATTCCCAAACTCATTCGCATGCGTGAGGCTTGTGAGAACTGAATTTGGTTGTTAGATGACGTTTTCTCCCGAAGGAAGAAATACCATACATTATGAAGGGATATAAGGATAACGTAGTTCGTGTTTGTACGTAAGCATCGTTACACCGCTTTCAGTCATGCGGTACCATGCCGCCTTTTGAGAAAACTTTAGCAAAGAAGCTGGGGTTTCTTAGTTTAGAGTAGATCCCCGCCAATACTCTTCAAAATGTTCTGACTAATTTCTCAATTCGATTCCGCTGTCGTGTCGTATCAAAATGGTTCTACTGAAGTCTGGTTTCAGAGGATTTAAGCTGCTGAAAAAAACATAACAGCAGACGAGCAGTTAACTAGACATAAGAGAAATAGGTATTTTGCTACCGTTTCCAAAAATATTTCTTCCAAAAGATCAGGAGCATAGCTGCATTGAAATGTATTCTGATGGAAAGTGGCTAGTAATTAAATATGTATTACCTAAAAATGCCCTTGAAATAAATGAGATGAGGTCTAATAAATGACAAAAGTTTCCAAACGACTTTATTACGTCCACAACTACAATTTGAGATAAAAAAAACATTTTCGCGCTAATTCAATATGTTCAAGTCATTGGTAAAATTCGTGATGAAGTGATGAATATGGTATATTTTGATTGCCGTTTTCAATTTCGATATCCTTAAAAGGAAATATCTTTACAATATGATACACAATCCCAAATTTCCTCGTCAACTGATCGAAACAAGTATAGCCATATGTGCTTAAAGTCGGAGAATAAGATCCGTGGTCGATATTGTTTCTCTTTAGTCCAGGTTTTTATAGTTAAATATCAATAAGTCCTTGCATTTTCGTTTGAATAAGCAGTTAAAGTGTTTTACATTGCTAGGCAGATCTATTTAAGTGCTTCAAATAACATTCATGCTTTATCGTTTAGTTTCGCTCCGAAAGGTCATACCAAAATGAGCCTGCGTTCAAACCATTTTGCCCATGGAAATGTGGTCTATTTCTCACTTGCAAAAGCCAGCACTGAGACTGATTTTCTGGTTGCTCGTGTAAGCTGATTCATATGCATCTTGGCTCTATAAGTCTTTCATTATTATTAATTGCGACCAGCCTTTTGGTAGACGTTAAGCAATTTATCGCTATGTCTGAAGTACAACAGAAATTTCAGTAGGGTTTAAAATCTTTTATTTAAAATTTAATATCATGAACAGAAGACACACTTGGTGCTTACAAGTCTGCCAGCATTTATGGCGAGAAACTCAAAGTAGGTATTCAAATGTAAAGCTAAATTTAAATAGCTAATTGTCAAAGGCTACACAGACAAAATTAACACGAAATTTGCTCAAAACTTCGCTGTCGTGAATTTAACTATCGGCAAATATAATGCAAGGCCGAAGAGAGGAATTCTTATCTTAAACTAGCAAACCTAGTAAAGTGGCCTTCAAGAGGCAGAACATTCTCTAACTTAAAAATCTCAAAACCTCCCTTTAATACATGTTAGATCAGTTGCATTCTGGCAGGAAAACGGAAACTGACAACACATATTTCAAACATAAAATAACTGGTCATTAAAATTAAAGAAGCGTCAAGCCTTTTAATCTGAATTCGAATTCTGTATCCTGAACTGACCCATTCACGAGGGACCCTTTCTGTAACGCTTCATTCTCATATTCAATTTTCTTTTTACACTTGCGTTACATATAGATATACGAACTTCTCTATAGAGATCGAAAGCATTATGCAGCAGAATCTTGAGCGTCTAATAGATTTTGAGTTTCAGGAGACTCTTAAGACACAGTGCTTGTAACTAGAATATCTTTTCATGGTATCTAAATTTTAATCAAGTTAGAAACAGCAATTTCAATCCAATTATGACAGATATTAATAAACATAGAAGAATGGAATAACACAAGTCGGAAAAATTCCTTTAATATTAGTAAAGGTAAAATAGCTCGCTATATTTCAAAGGTTAAATAGAAAACAAAGCGAGCAAAATGTGCATAAAAATGGAAAAAGCAAATGAGGGAATAAAACGCTTTCTAAATCTAGGCTACTGAAATAGATACTGAAGATGAATATATATAAAAAGCTATATTACTAACTTTTCTGCTATGATTACTGTCTTTTATTTGGAAGCTTTAAGATATTGGTAAAAATTAGTTTTAGAATTAAAAGCAACCGAAATAATCTTACAATTGTGAGACTGCAATGTATGAGGTTTTACATATTTAACTTCAGTGTTCTACATTAGAACCCCACGAATACTAACAGGCGAATTATCGCTTAAGTGTGTGATAAACACGTAAGACTTCAGAAGAGTGAAGTATCCTTTATTTCTCAGATTAAATATAATCAACTGCTGCTCGGGGTATACACAAAGCCTCCACTTGGGCTTGAACTTAAATGATTATGAAATGAGACTAAACTAAACTAAAGCTATCTGAAAAATATAGCCGAAGTTATCAGAATTCTAAGTGGTTGGCCCCTAAATATTAATTAAATCGGCGAAGCCAAGCAAGGGCCTAAAGTATGGCTGAGCGTAGTAGCTAAGAGAGAATATAACCAAATGGCAAACGCGCACTAGTCAGGAAAATCATCTTACTCATTTGCATTCACTGCGTTTCTGAAATTACATTCCGGCAGGAAATCGTAAATTGAAGTTAGAATAAATAGAAGAAACATAGCTTAGAATAACTGTTAATAAACTTATAATAAATCTTACAAATGGAAAGCCTAAATTAATAGTTCAGAAAATTTTCATCACTCTACTTTCCTGATAATTCCTTTTCATATCTTTCCGTCGTTTTGATGCTTTAGGATTCAATTTTGCATGATGGATATTTCATATGATTATTGATGAAAATAACGTTAAGTAGTCTTAATGGCTTTACTATTAAAAATACTTATTTTTATGTTTTCAATACTCAGATTTGAAAAATCACATGAAAAATTCCCTTTGCTCATTAATGGTTTAGTAAAAGTTTTGTGTCTGACCTTGCGATCCTCGCATCATTGAATGCCTATAAAATCTCAGAAAATATACAAACATATCACAGAATAAAAGACAAGTGTACCGCGCTTTATGAAATTACTATATTTTTGTAAAGGAGCTGCAAAGGGTTTTTTCGGGTTGCTTGTTATTAATGGAAGACATTTTTCCCTGCTTGTGAATAAAAAGAAGCATTTAGCCTTCAGTTTTAAAAACGGAACTATTTTTATGCAGCTTTTCAAGATGCTTAGCGTGCGTACAAAAAATAAAACGTAGGAGGTGAAACATTCGGAAATAAACTGGCCTATTTAAATCTTTTCAAAATTATTCACAAAAGATGACCTTTGATAGTGACTGGATACTTAACTATGGAAATGCTTATATAATATCTGCAAACGAAAAGAAATTTCTTTGTGCAGGAAATTTTTAAGGCAGATTGACTGTATTTATATTACAAGTAAGACAACCACAAAAATACACTGCTCGACATTGAAAATGCAACACCAAGAAGGAGTGGTCAGAAATTTATGCAAATTTTAGAGTAGACGCACGTCACTGAGTTACGCGAATGACGTGAAATGCGCAGCTCTCCAACGCACGTGAAGTAAGATATAAGGGAAGGAACATGCAAAATGCGCAATATTCTTGTCGTTATTTCTGTCAGACGAATTATCGAAAAAGGTTGGTTTTTGTCCCATAGGATACGTATAACAGAAGAGAAAGCCAGGCCGCCGTCAACGAAGGCACTTCCAGCAGATAGACGATTTTACGCGGGGTATGGTGATCGGAATGATAAGGGCGGGTGGGTCCTTACAACAAATCGCAGCTGATACCCACATAGATGGGAGAACGGTGCATCGGCTATGGCGAACACAGTTGGAACCAAGGGAATGTGGGAAGAAGGAGGGGTGCAGGTGCAGCCAGAGTGACGTCAGCACGCGTGGATCGACGCATCCGAGGACAAGCTGTGGCGGTCCCGAAAGTCATTTGTACCGCGATTCTGCAGCATGTGCAAGATACACTGGATGTTCCTGTGTCGACGAGAACCATTTCCCGTCGATCGGTTGAACGTGACCTGCACTCACGACGTCCGTTAAGAAGACTGGCATTGAACCCACAGCATAGATGCCAAAGTTTAGAATGGTGCCGGACTGGAGCGATGTGGATGACAGAATAGCGAAACGTCGTGTTATCAGATGAGTCACGCTTCTACCCTTAATAATAATCAATTTGGAGAATAAGAAAATTTTTTTAATTTCGAATATTACCCATGAGTATTTATTATAGAGAGATTATAAAAATTGTATAATACAACATATCTATCTGACCTGAAGTGCAGATTTTTTGTCAAATTCGTAATTATAAAGAATCAGCGATGGAGGAAGACATACTAAAATGTTACAAGAGTTGGCAAATACGATTAGGAGTCAGAAGTTAGCGCTTAGTTATTAAACTAACTTCTAACTAGTAATAAATGCTTTAATTTTGCAAATTCTTGTTAAGCTACATGAGAACGATTATTAATCCTGTGTATAAAGTATATAATGGTACATAAAGTATCGCATAGAACTTTCTTTATGTTATTTATATTAATGTTCTAGATATTAATAACTTCAGCTACGTATATAAGTACACTAGCAATATAAATTATATCTTTATAATAAGATCATTTTTTACATATATGAAGAGGACAAAACAATAGAACAGAACGATTTTAGACAAACATACCATGTATGTCTGGAGGAGAATTACCGCATTAAAGGCAATTCTAAATAGAAAATTATACGAATGCCTTAAGTAAATGATAGATTGATATTGTATTTACAGCTATTAAATCTCGCTTCAAGGTTTTCTTTTCCTTTTTTCAAACTATTATAGACAATAGAACAACTTACCAGCAAGATTTTCGAAGTCTTTCCTTAGCAGGCATCTCAATTCTTTTTGCGTGTTCTTGTTGGAGCAAAAAACTATCTGCGCATTTTCTGTATTCTTCGGTCAAATTTTTATAACAGCTTGCATGAACCAAGTATTCTGGAATGACAGAGAGATTGTCATAAAGAATTCAACAATTAACACATGTATAAACAAAATTATTAAATAACTGAACAATCTCAAATATACTCAACGCCGAGAAGTTTTCCCTTCTAAGAAGAAATCAAAAATGTAAAGAAGGTTTGATTGTTAAACAAAATTTAAACATTTCTTTTATTTATTTTAACATAATGATAAAAGGTTTACATCTGAAAGATACATTACCTGAAAACTTAACTAATTCAAAATGATATGAAAACGTATGATTTCGAATAAACGTTGATTTATTTATGCACGTATCATTGCAGTTAAGTACTGCTTGACCAAGAACAGACTGTCCCTCCCTGGAATTATGCCAAAAACATTTCGGTTAACTGAAGAACCTGTGCAATAGCAACATGAGCGTTTAAATATTAAACGACCCTTTACCAATTTTCTTTTTCTCTTCTAATCATGTGTATGCTCTGTCTGTTCACTGATAGTATTAAAAGGTATTTGCATAAAATATTAAAATATTCTTTGATACGGATCCACTGTTCTGTAAATTAATCTGTTCAAATTTCGTATATAAGCGTATTTATACTCATGGTTATGGTACGCGTCATTTGACAGCAAGACATTGACTTCACTGAGTTACCACAGCTGCATGCCTCGAGAAAATCCACCTTCGTGGAGGATATCGCAAAGGGACAATTGCATGGATTTACTCTAGGAAAAATCTGTTTGAATTTCATATAACCCGCAAGGAAGTAACAAAGTATAGCAGCTTTAGCCCACCGGACATTCCGTCAAAAACTTCATCTGAAGATAATAATATTGGAATATTTTATAAATTAAAACATTTACCAGTTTTATGGATATTTACATTAAAAATTAATATGCTGATCAAATACATTACACAATATTAAAAAACAAAACTAATAATAAAAAAACATTTAATACACTCACGTTCAAAATTAAGAGAATTCTCAAATTATGTCTGTTTTGTTTGAAACGTATTGAACCAAAGGCACTAATTATGCCGCTAGAGAAATGTGCAAATACTCATAGTCGAATACATAAGCGTATATCTGAGTTATGCGGAAATGTGATTGTGGAGGGGCTTTCGGCGATTTGTGTGCTCGTACTCCTTCATGACATTCGCCATGTTTCTCGCAAGAGCTGGGTAAACGTTTAAGGCATGCATAAAATGAGTAGCCACGAACGTGTAGATGAAGGAAGGAGATGGAGAATGGTTGGTGGATGGGAAGAAGGTCAATCAGAAGCACAGGTGGAAGCTACACGTAACGTTCAGTATCGTCTCCAATTTGCGAAAATAGTTTCAGGACACCGGATCCATATCGAGAAAACATGGACAAGCTGTTATGCTACCAACAGAACTTGAGTTTCACTATAATATTTAAAATATATATATTAAATACTCAATATATTTAAATTAATGTATTTTACTATTTTCCGTCATTTTCTGAGAAAATGCAAAGTGTGCTTTCACTCATTCCCATCATTGTGTTTATAACGAAGATTTGAATTGACCTTAGAGGTGAACTTAAAATATTACCAGGTTTAGCTTTCAGATGAGACAGATAGTATATATTGATAATTAATTACAAGGACACTTCAGTTATGAATGCCCTGTGTAATGACGTGTAAATTTTATTTTAATGAAAGAAAGTTCTTTTGACCTAAAATACATTATTAGAAATATAAATAACAATAGAAAGTGCCTTTAAAATAAAAACTGTTATCGATTATTCCCTATAAATGGTATTTATTGCTGACAAAAAAATAACAATTAATAAATAAAAATATCAAGTTTTCTTTTCGCGTCTTTCTTATTTTATAGAATACGACAAAAACAGACATCTTATGCAAAATTTTGATTTGCCTTAAGTCTTTCATTGCATAAATTATTTTCCAGCTCGAAAAATCAACTTTGTGTGTTCACAAAAATATGAAATTTTTCTTATTTAATTTCAATAGTAATCTTAGATTCTTTTTAAGTAATAGTTTAGCTTTATTTGGTAGCAAAAACTATGTCCAAAAGAGACTTAGAACAAATTGCCGCTGTGTCTGAAAAGAACTACAAAGTCTTAGAAGATTTTCAAACACACCTTTTTGTTAAATCAGAACTTGAACATAAAACGCAATTTTCGTACTTGACGAGCTCAATCACCACTTGTGGCTAGGTAACTTAAAGTAACAGTCAAATTAAAATTAAAACTAAGTCTAGCAGTCAAAAACTAGACAGTTTATTTAACGCGATGTTGGCTCGAAAACTTCTCACCAGCGTAAGAATTTAAATGTCCTCAGTTATAACACAACGCCGAAAAATTACTATCTTATCAGATCTAGCTAAACTTAGTAACGTAGCATCGAGAGGCAGAAACACTCTTTGTTTTACAATCCAAATCTCAGCTTAAATATTCCCAAATTAATTCTCCTTTTGGAAAGTAGAAGTGGTAGTACAAGCTGAAATTATAAATTACTGGTTAAATAAAATAATAATAACCCCATAAAGTATTTGCGGAAAATTCATAATACAACAAAGACCTTCTACCATTTCGTACGATTAAATTCAAAGTATCTAAGACAAAATAAAACTTTCCATTATTGTTTATTTAGAACACTAAAATATTTCTGTTGATATTTTATAGTCACTAAAACCGGAAAACAGTTCATAACTTTAAAATAAAATCCTGGAGATCCCTTTTTGCTAATTTATCGATACTAAACATGGATAATGGCTAATGAACTTAGCAAAGAATAATCACTTAAACGTTAGCTGTCACATAAATGCTTTTTAGTGTTCCTAAAACGAAAACAAAATAAAAGCTGTTCTAGATGACAAAATGAAAAGTATTTTTACCGTGACTGTATTTCTATTGATTTATTTATATGTTTTTTATATTACTGAGTTTATTTATTTAAATATTTTTCATAAGGATTTATTATGGAATTTTAACCTCGAAAAGTGTCTATTGATCGCAGGTAAATGTTTAGGAAATCACGTAGGAAATTTAGCTAAAGTATAATAAAAAATTAAAGAGAACGAAAAGCCTATACTCACAGGACCATTATATCAAAAGCTTTAAAATTCAAAGTTTATTACTTTTCGTAATGGCTCAGTTTTCCCTTTGTTTTTTTAAACGGTTTCAATATTTTAGAAGTATAATAGCAAAATTTAGATGAAGAAAGGTTTTTCATGCACGGATGTATTAGTCCATTGTTAAGATGCATGTATTAAGGATGATGTATTAATCCGTTGTTATTACAAATAAAAATATTACTTCGGTACTTTCTCGTAATACGCACCCTCGGTTTCAACATATGGTAGAATTACCATCTTTTTGAGTATATATGCGAGAACAGTCAACTCATACATGCAAATTTACACGCTTTATTTCGCTTTCATCCACTCGCTGCAAATATCGGCCCTTTTTAAATACCGTATACAGAATGAACGAGGTTTGTTATTTTAAACATAGTACACGAAATGAATGCACAGTTTTTCAAGCAGAACTTGTATTTATCTTGCCGTCAAATGGATCAAACATACTGGGACAGCATCCTCAAGGTACCTCCTTTGTTCTGATTCTCTTTCTTCTTTTCACTTTTTGAACAGTATTACCAGCAGTAACAAATTAGTAATCGAAATCCTATTAACTCAGTTCGCTTAGAAATATGGGAATTGATATCTGTTTTGTTTATGTTCGTGCTCATCAGGGATTCTATGGAAATGAAAGACTGATTTCTTAACTAAAGGTGCCTTACATTTACCCGTAGATATCAATACTAGCATTCCAAAAAGCTATTGAAAGTCCTTTCATTATAATAAGCCTTTAGCTAAGTGGAATGAGGAATATATTTCATCTTGTAATACTGAGATCACGAAAAAGTTCTTTCCTTCTATTTACCATAGCTTGCATTCCGAAACTTTCCTCACTATTAATTTTAAAGATTCTCAGTTTTTATTTGGTCACGGTAAATTTGCAAGTTACCTGTTTCGTTTCAATCTAAGATCAAACAATTTATGTGAATGTTCAAAAAACGCCCCTCAAGATGTGGAACATTTGATTTTCTCATGCCCCACCTTTGATGGCCTTCGATTATGCTTGTAGACCGATTTGAAAATGCTCGGCGTGACTTATCTATTTACATGAAGTCCAGACTGCTGTTCTCTGCTTTTGTTTGTTTTATTTATGCATAGAACATTTAATGTTTTAGTTAACTTAACACGAGGCTTACTTCTGTACACTACGAAAAAAAATTCTATCTCTCTCGTTCTACTGGGCCGATTGACGAAATTCAACTTGCATCTTTCATGTCTCGAAAGCGCGCCTTAGGACATGTATTAGATTTATCTACAGCATTGTTCCAATATGGGTATTTTGACACAAAATCGGATTTTTTCTGAACTGACATGCCAACTGTGAACAATCTGAAATGCCAAAAAAGCAAACATTTAGAAGACCTAGTACGTAAAACTTATTTATGTATTAACTAGTTATATACATATGATTTGGAATTTGTTAAATTGTTCGTTTCCTTTTTAACATATTGTAGTCTGTTACTTTAAAACAAGACTTCATTTTCAACCAAGCGGCCTGTAACGACCAGCTATAGCAAATGATCTAGTCCCCTACCAACTGTTTTTTTTTTTCGAACTTCGTTTCTGTTTAACGTGTTACGTTTCGTGTGTACGAACGACTGGAATTATAGTCTCAAATGAGGTAGAGAAAATAAGTGCTATGCAGTGATTGATGCAGTGATACGAGTTACAATCGCAAACGGGAAGTATGTGAAATGCTTATTTTAAAATAAGACAACAATTCGGTCGTTCTATATTATATCATAAAAGGTGAAGAGAAAGAAATGTGTCTGGCATGAGCGCGCTCAGCTGATCAATGCTTACATTTACAGAATCTCAAGTGCTGCCATACTTTTTTTTATATTGGCTATAGTATCTATCTATTTCAGGGGTAAACTGATGAAGAATCTGAATAATGAAGATACCCGGATTTGCTTCGAATATATTCCCCTGTAAAACTTGCTACTGCTTTGAGTTGTACAAAAGGATTCAGAATTTTTGGTTAAGTTGTTGCCCTTTTGGCATGCTTGCTGACAATGTTTATACTAACTGTTAACACACAAAAATACTAACTTACATTTGGAAAAACTGAAAAATCTCAATATATTTAATTTAATTAATCTTTCTTTTGAAGTTGAAGGTGGTAACGTCTTGTAAAGCAGTTTAAAATGGAAGTTTGAAGGCTTTTATTTTGGAGAGCCGGTAAGATGTCATTTTTATGTATTTAAAATTGCGAATTATAAAATTACACTGATACAATCAGTAGGATGTTATAAGCTTTGTAAATGTAATGCAATTTAATTTTATGATTTATATTATGTGAATTGCTTTGACTTTAGTTTTATAATATTATGAGTTGAATGAACTTAAACGCTTGAATTGCTTAATTTAGTTATTGTTTACTTTAATTATAATTTCAAGTGTTAGCAAAGACATCAGCGTCTTAGCATAGTTTCACGCGTTCGCTTATTCAGTTATTTAAAGAACAGGAGTCTTATTTAATAATTGCTAAGAAAAATTAGACTAAAAATAAATTATGCATTGTAGAGCTAAATTATGCACCATTCAAAATCTGACAATTTTAAATGTACTCCTACCAATCAGTCTTCTCTAAGGGAAGTTAATATAGTTGAAACAGTATTATTTATAGAGAAAGCGAAATTTGGTGAAACATTTTTTTCAGCTTTATATTCCTTCAAAGCACACATCCGAGGAGTTCAGGATCCTTTAGTGGTTTCGACGCTTCACCTCCCAAAGGAGCGGGTATCGAACACTGAACTGCACTTTGTCTGTCGAACACTGAAACACAGGGATACAGTTGGCGAACAATGTTCAAATGAATTTCGATACACAGACAAAGCCTTAAACAAAGAATACTGAAATCACCACCAAGGCTGAGTCTGTTACAAATGATCCGGAAGTTAATTGATCCAACTATAATCCAGGAATACCTTTGTGGGAATCATTGAAAATATGTGACACATTAAAAATGTAAAGATCCTCAATGCTTATGGACAATTGTACGATCTTTTAGCTTTACAGGCATTACAAACAAATATAATTAAAGGAAAATTATACGAAAGAATGAAAATGAATCAGATACAGTATATCCAAAGTAGAGCTAAAATTTGCTGAAACAATGAAAGAACAAAAACCTGCCACTAAAATTTACTATCTAGTCAAGATAAGCTTAAGAAACGAGAAGAAAAACATAGAATTTTGCTTTATCCGA
>KK121056.1:91500-106643 GCA_000611955.2 Stegodyphus mimosarum
ACTGCAGATGTTTCTGATACCATTAAATTAAAAGTGGACATTAGTACTGTTAGAAAAGTCAATAAAGAAGATCTATTGCTTGAATTTTCGAATAAGAATGATGTCAGTATATTAGAAGTGGAAATTAAGAAGAATTCCCTTTGAAAGAAGGAAATTCAAACGAAACTGCCCACAAAGAAAAATTCATAGGTAATCATGTAAAATATTGATTAGTATAATGAACTGAGAAATGAAAGATGCTATAGAAAGGCAAAACCTTATTTTCAATGAGGAGGTATTGATCGTAAGCTTCCAAAAGGAAAAGAATGGAAAAGCGCCCTAGTGGCCATTTTTGTTTCAGATAAATTTAAAGTACTGATTGAAAATGGTAAGATCACTGATAAATGACAAAGAATATCTATTATAAAGTAATACATAAAAGTAGTAAGATGCATCAAGTGTCAGAGATCTGAACTCTACACAATATGTACTAAAAATAATACGTGCCCGATGCTGTGACATCGACCGGCTGGCTATAAATGCTGCAAAAATATTCCGGAACCTGTTAAGTGTAAAGATGTTAATGGAAGATATACGCTGAACTTGTACATAAGGCATTCAGATCTGGGAAAGAAGACGCCATGTTTGAAAAGACAAATGGACCTGTTAATTCAAAAGACCAATTTATGGGTAAGTCCATTAAAGGTTTCCAAATTAAGCTTCATCATGCAAAAGGTTAGTATGTCCCAGTTATATTTTAAAACAGCGAAACAAAATTAAGCATTTGGGCTCATTCAAGAGCTTTATATCGATGAGAACAAATACAGAGGCATTTCTGCCAAATTCTGCGCTTATCATTGGGTAAGTGGGAAATCATTAGCTGGTATAATTATCTTTGATAGAGATAATTTTCGATACTCAAATTGAAGTTCTTGGAACTATAGTGGCGGTTAAAGCTGACAGTTTGTATTACAGTTTAAAAGATTAATTGGTTAATTTATTTACTTCGATTAGGATTTTAAGAGATTATTTTCCAAAGGCAAAACGAGAAGAGGATTTATCAAAATCATAAAAAACATAACAGAAAATGAAATTAAATATTATGTAATTTGATATTTTTATCTTGCATGTGGATTCTGACTGGAACATTACTTTAATTGTTTAGTATTATAAATCGTATAATCTTATTTAATTTAAGTGTTGTTAGTTTTAGGTTTTTCTCTATAAATGTCTTTCTTTATTTAATGTTATTTTGGCTATATGTATGTTGAATAAGTTATTCTCTTTTTTTTATCTTTATTATGCTATTAACGTTCTGTAAAGCACACTTATTTTATTCATATTATCATTGCTAAGTAACAAATTGTATATTATGTTTTTGCGTCAAATTGCATGTACATCGATTATGTTATTTGCATTAATAAGATATGTGTTGGTGATGCCAGTTGAGATTTCCAGTCAATTATAAGTGATCCAAGTTAGAGAAGGCTAAAGATGATTACTTATTAAGATTAAATGCTTCCATTAATATAGTTGTGTATGGCGAAGCAGGTAAGAAACTCAGTCTTATATATACCATAGTATACCTGTAATCTTAGACATACCCTAAATATAACTGTATGTTTTAAAAATCATTTCTGTAAACTGCATTTAATTTCAGCTTGAAGTTAAACCTGCCACATAAATCAAAAGGTTTCGCTGGTATAGTATTAAAAAAGAGGTCTCAGATTGCATGGGGGCCAAGTGCACGATCTGAAAATAGTAAACGGATCGAAATTCATCTTTAAACAAAATGAAAACTTTTGTTAATAAAATAAGAAATATCTTAAGTACATTTGTGGATTCTAACTCTCTTTGCTCTCATAAAGTTCAGTAGATCTCACTAAGAAACCTGGAGATTTCTCGCTCAAGCGTAAATAATACCAGCACAGAAGAAGGGTAAAGTAATCCCTTACTCCAAAATCTTAACACAAATGCACTACTTCGTGCTTACAATAACACCGACGACTTGAGCTGAAATTTAATAATTGTAGAATACATTCAAACATAAAGATCACAGGCGTAAAAATTCAAGCATGTGCTAATGATTTCTTAGTTATCATTTCTGGTAGCAACAGACTGCGACTTGAAGGAAAAGCTTTATGAGCTTTAGAAAAACTTAAGCAATGGAGCAACAAATATCAACTTAATTTTTGTACTGATAAAGCAAATTAATTTTGTTTCCTAAAGGCACTAATTACAAAATCGCCTCCGAGTATTAAGTGAGACAATATTACCATCACAAGAAGTTTTACTTTGAAATACTTGAGGTTTATTCTTGATCAGAAATTCCTACGTATTCCACGTTTAGTACATTTAAAGGAGAAAACAAAAATTTAATTAATAAACTAAATTGGATCATCATTCAAAACTGGAGCAAGAAAGTAAAATTACTTAATATACTTTATCTAAAAACTAGCGAGAGACTTTATGGGTGTCCCGTGTGGTTCACGGGCATCGCACGTCAAACGCAAAAACTTTCACAAGTACAAAGGGCAGTTCTTTATTGTATTACCAAGTGTTATTCAATATCATCCACATCAGCACTGCAAGTTCTCTCGGGCCTTATGATCTTAGATATTAAAGCTGAGATGGAAAGAACATTTTTCAGACTAATTCATTATAAGGAAAACTTGGAAATAGGCAATCTTGTTATATCGTACAATACCTTAGAAGAAAGAGTGCCGCCCTTCCACAGACACCTTGCTCATCAAGACATAATTCCTTGGCATAAAAGTACTCCAACACAGGAACATATCGAAATCTTTACGGATACATCTAAGATTGGAAAAAAGTATGTGCGACTTTCATTATGTACAACAAAGGGCACGACGTTCATTCAGAAATTTATAGATAAACGATCGTCTTCCGTGTTCTAAGCAGAGACTCTTTAGGAGAGCAGTGATCTGGATAGCTTCCACAACAACCGACAACATTCCTATTTGTATTTTTACAGGTAGCCGCAGTTCCCTTTACAGTTTAAATAGTGATAAAATTACAAAAAGAAGCATTCCGAGCCTAAAAAAAGAAATCATAAAAACACTTTTAGATTCCCATTGTTTAGAGATTATTTGGATTAAAGCTCACATTGCCCTTTTGAGGATAGGCTTTGCTTCATTTCGCCTATAGATCTTTGGGATTTTTTTTTGTCGAGCAGGTCTTTTGCAGTCAGAGCTCGTTCAGTTTGCTGCTCTCTTTCGCTTCCGCTTTTTTTTTCTGTGAAGGCTCTCCTTTTCTTAGACCAATTGTTAGCTTTTTGCTTCTCATTTTTAGACGAAAGATATCCCCTCCTCTTTTAGTTGTTTCGCTTTTATTTCATGACTTCTTTCTCAGCTGACGTGCTCTGCCTCGTTTTAGCCTATTGTCTTTTGCCCACCTTGGTAGTAGCACCTGTCTTTTCCTTCCTAATACGGAATGAGATAATGAAGCGTTTGAAAGTGTGGATTCAAACCCACTTACTAGCAGCAAACATTACAAAACACCGCAGTTGCTTTTCATAGCAGGAGTGGTTGTTGTTGACTCAACAACCTACCCAGCGATATACTTATTATGGCCAAAACGGCGTACCAGCAACTCAGCGTAAGAGCAAGGACAAACTAGTAACGTGCGCTGGCTAGCGAAATCCCGCTTTGGAAACTGTCTGAAAATTCGTCTATATTTGTACTAACTTCACTTGACTTAAATCTGCATCGTGGCTAGGAAATGCGAAGGAAAAATGAGAGGTTCAGGAAAGGTACCAAACTGAAAAAAATTTATGCAAACTGAGGGAAACTCTACTGCTTACTAAATATTTATCAAACCATACATAAATAATAATAACAATATTACAAAGGAAAAATAATCAAATTTATATTTATTTGCTATCTGAAATCCAAAATGTGTAATTTGTAAGACATTTTTAGAGATTATGCATTGTAACTCTAATACACTGACAGCTAAATACTAAATTCTTGGACAGACATTTCTTTCAAAAAATTCTAACATTTTTAATTAATCATTTTAAGTTTAATTAAGTCAATTTTAAGTTTTAATTAAAGTACCTTGCTTTAATTAAAAGGTAAAATAAACAAATTATGAAACATTTCGAAGCTTTTAGAAAAAGAAAATTACAAGTGGGACGAAACTTGAGAACAAATAATAAAAATTAAGTCTCTTTCTCTCATTTATTAAATTTTCTCTCTATAAATAAAACACATACGTTCATATGTAAATAATTCCAAACTTTTTTATTTTCTATTATAACTTAGCCCTCAATGGCGTTTCAATTTTCATGACCTTGGCGAGAAATTACTGGAAATGAACGGTCAATTTGGTTCTTTTCTTATTACTGTTCGGCTGTGCAAAAAACTCTGTTCACATATAAATGCAATTATTCTTAGTGCAAAGTCTAAACAAAGCAATTATTCTTACTGCCAAAATTCGTAAATGATAATTCGTAATTTAACGTTTTCCAAGTACGAATAAAAGTGTTAATAAAATCTGCATCTTCAAATTTTTTAATAAGATATATATCACATTTTTCCATTAAGTGATTTTCCGGTGCGTTATTAAGGATCGGTTTTCACGGAAATGTAAGTAATATAAACTCGGACTTCAAATAACTAAACTCTTCAAATACATTTAATACTACATTTATAACAAATTCATAATTGAATAGTTTTCATAGACGCATAAACTTACTAAAATTACTTTGACAGCCGCATGCAGCCCGATGTACTGAGACCTCTGTATTAAAGCATTAAGGAATAGGACCGAAAAATAAAAGAAATTATACAAAGTATGTTTAACTTTGGCTATATCATTACAGCTCGCATTCCTTTACTAATGCATTCGCTTCCTCCCAAAGTTAATTACGCTATTCCAGAATGTCAGAGGTGTCTATTACTTTTTATTATTTAACTTTAGATGGAGAAAAGAAGAAACAAAAGAACGCTTTGTTTCCTTTTAATGGAAATCTGTTTTGGCATCAAAACAAGTAAACCCCACTTTATTCATTTTCGCTCTGGAGCATAGGAGAGTGTTATTTTTTAAAACATTAAGTATATTT
Organism: Stegodyphus mimosarum; assembly: GCA_000611955.2. Classification (NCBI taxonomy): domain Eukaryota; kingdom Metazoa; phylum Arthropoda; class Arachnida; order Araneae; family Eresidae; genus Stegodyphus; species Stegodyphus mimosarum. The sequence goes on from KK121056.1 coordinate 96,566, forward strand.
GTCTTGTGTAACTTTACATAATTAAAAAATATTCAAGTCCAAACTGATGATTGGTAATTTTCATTAATTAAAAGATTATAAAAGAGATGTAATTTCCTTTAGTTACAAGAAAACTCGCAATGTGTCCTTTTTGTTTCTCTGTAAATAAATAATTGTTGGTTATTTTCTTTAATTAAAATATCAGTCAATTTCTAGACACTCAAATTCTATAACGACACTTGCTGAGGTGAGATTATTTTGGTTAAAACCTTTCTAAATCAGATAAATAAGACTTAAATTATTTCGGCCAAATCATATTGATATGAAATACTTAGTACAAACATAAGATTTCACCGCATATAAGGCAGTGTAATAGATTTGAAGGAGATTTTTATTAATAAATAAGTTCTAACACTGGAGTCAGTTTCATTATATATATATATATATATATTCATAATGGAAGTAATTAAAATGTAGAGAGTTTTCGCTTTATAATTTATAGTGAATTATACATATATATATATAAATTGCAAAGTAATTTTCCCGTGAAGATGCTGCTATGTGACTCTCAAAGGAATATTACCATTTTAAGCTTTATGTACCTATCCCATTTTTCTTGCAACTTCTGCTTTTTCCAATTTTTAAAAAATTTCAATTTTTGGTCTCATATAATATTTTTTTAGTAATGTTTTATTGTTAATAATGTAGTTTTGATTTTGTTTTATATGTAACCCTTGGCACTACCGAGCCTTTGCGAATAGGATTTGATAGGTTTCGGGTGTGCTGTAGCTTCTGCATTTTTGCTTGTTAATTATATAAAGATCAAAAATAAATGCAACTCCTATAAAACTGTGCATATTTAGCCAAAAGATTAATAATTCCACTGTGAAGTAAAAAGTTAAACCTCATTATGCATATATTGCACAGGATTCTAAAAATTGTTCTAGTTTCCATTTTAGGATTATATATATATATATATAAATTCATAATAAATTATAAGTTAAAAAAACTTTCCATATAACATCTCCTGAATTTCTGTTCCTTGGAGCTGTTATATGGAAAGTTTTTCTTATTGCCTTTATTATATTATTTTAGTATTATTTAATTTAGTTACTAGTTTATTTTCAGTATGTTAAAATAGTATCAGTATCTTTTTTGTTTATATGCATATTCGTGTCGGGGAAGTTTTTTTTTTGTGGGCAAGGGTTTCTAAATTAAATTGGTTTTCTAAAAAATTGGAATTATAAAGGGTATTGTTTTGTGTTGGCTTTGATTTGTTCTTTTCTAAAAGTTCACTCATTTGAATTGCTTTTGGTAGGTCACATCATTTGGTTTTAGTTTTGGTTTTAATTTTAAACTTGCCTACATAAATGACGAAACACGAATTGAATAATTGAAGAGTTAAGTTTGAGGGCAACTTCCCCTTGATAAGTCTGTCTTCTGCCAGCTCAACAATTATTCACTTATGCATATTTATTATTTTTAGGATTTTAAAAAATTTATTACAATTTTATATTTGTTAATAGATTTTGATACTTGCACTTGATTTACTTACGTTCTCAGAATTTAAATGATATTGCAGATTAGTTTGCAGCAATATAAATTATTTATAATTTCTTTTAAACTTATTTCTATAATTAATTTTTTACTTTTAATTGCTTTTTACGAATAGAAATTTTGTTAAATATCTATATATATATATAGAGAGAGAGAGACAGAGAGTCACAGACGAAATAAAAGAATAAAAAATAATTTAAATTAACTACTGAATTTTACATGAACTTATCTAGCCTGTTAAAAATAAGTTTTCATAATAAGTTTTGGAATACTCTTCTAATTAAGAATGATACTACCAAAAAACGAAAGGGTAAAAACGACGAACTTTCGAATGTTTAGAAGAAGAAAACAAAATGATATGAAAGGAAATGTATTGAATGTGCATAATTAAACATAATGGTATTAAACTCGCCTATTGATTATTAGTCTACCGTACGTTAAAATTTTAATTAGTTTGGATGAGTTAATTTAATCCAAAAATTTGCTATTAGCTACTTGTATGAAATTTCTAGACGATAAGCATTCAGATAAATTTGTTACAAAATATTCTGTATGCATCTTTAATAACGCAACACGAAAGCACGAAAGGCACTGTGGCATGAAAGGCAGCAGAAAGGACATCATCTCCTTGGGATACTAGAAAATTATGATAAGAATAACAAGCAATATTTTCTCCTAGGGTGCAGCTACAGTCAGCCCGGCCAAGGCCGCCCAAAGACGATAACGCCCGTGGCCAAAAGCGATCGCTGAAAAGCGAAAACACCCACAACGATAACGATAAATCCATTCGAGAGATTAAATGGAATATTCCATCCATGCAGAGACAACGGTCTCAGACTTCTCTCTGCAGCTCGTTGGTGTGTCTAAGATAATAATTTTCAGAAAAATTGCATGTAGATTCTTTACCCCGAGCGACCAACATTTTGAGCCTCTCTCAATAGATTACATGAGAAATCCTGTGTTTTGCAGACTTTGTTAAGCACACCATTCTTGGATACAACAGTATTAGAATAATGATGAGTTGAGATTCTTTAACGATGATATTGACGATGAGTCAGATTTTTTAACATGGAGTGAATGTTTATTTCCTCGGCTTCATTTTGAGAGAGCCTGGAGTTCGTTAACATCGATCCATCCTAAGGGAAATCGCTCATTTTGATGATGACTATGATGGCTTGTAAGGAAAGCCATCATAGTCATCATCAAATGGGCTACCATAGACCACCGTTTTCGATGTCGGGCACTGTGATCGAACAGCGTTATAGAGATCAGGTTCTCAATCGTTATTTAGGGCTTTGCGGACAACTGTTGGAAAGGACGTTATGTATGATAAGGTGACGCCAAACAGATTTCAGCTAGCGAACGATTTTCTAGATGAAGCGGGTATTCGTGGCATTATGCGACCAACGCAGTCGTTGGGTATAAATTATATACAGCGTGTTTTGAGTTCTCTATAGAGCTCCACTACATGACGTCAACACACTTTCTAAGACTCTTAAATCTTCACCTTTAGAAGAATGCAGAATATTGCTATAAAGTATGATCATTAACCTAATTTATGTTATGAAGACCCGTCGTGATGCAAATAAATCTACCCGCATGGTCATACTCATTGTTAGCCGGTTCATTACGGAAATATAAGTCATCATGTTTCGACCGATTTCAGTTTCATTTGCATATCGTAAAGCATTTACACCTTTGTTCATTTTGTTGCAAATTTCATTACTATAAACTAGTTATTATAGACATGTTACATGTTTGATTATTTTAACTTCAGCTTAGGATACCAGTGGATTACTGCCAAATCAAAATACTTCAGTTTACTCCTATTAAAATCATTTGAAGATTATAATGTGAAAAAATATAAACCAGAAATAAATGACTGTTTTCTTACCGGTAGAAATATATTCACTAAACTGTAGAACTGTTAATAAATAATCAAATTAGATTTTTAAAAAATGCAGAATTCCTGCTTGTTTGAAAGTTTCTTTTCGTTCAAAGATTGTTTAATGACTTTTAAAACGAATTAAGTACTTGAATACTTCTCAAGTCTGACATGGTTGTAATTTTATCGAACTCACGTTCTGCTTTTCAGGCCTTAGCGAGTAACCTAAGAAAGCAAAGTGTTCGTGTCCAAACCTGCAGGGAGGTGTTGAGCAGAATTCAGACAAAGATTGCTTTCCAGTAGGTGCCATCACACTATGGCCTTTGGGAAAATGACATGGCGGACCTTTTGGCAAAACAAAAGTACGGATATTCTCCAAAGGTCTTCAAAAGACCTATCTTTTCACTCTGATAAACTTGAAATTAATAGGATTTATAAAAAATTCTTTCGTAATGCCGCTGTTAGTGCTTCTGAAAATAAATCATGGAAGGTGCTACTGAGTGCTGACTGTATCTCAGACACTCCTCGTGATACTGTTGTGGCTGAATTCAGACTATTGACTGGACATGACTGCCTTGGTGCTCATTTGTTTCATTTTAATCTGACTTCCTTACCTTTCTGTGCTTTGTGTGATTCTGGACAAGTCATAGACGCTGCTCATCTGTACGTGTGCTCTGCACTTAATAATTTGGATTGTAATGTAAAGATGTTTTGGAGAGCTCGTAGCATAATGACCTGATGATAAATGGCCAGGCATTTAATAAATAAATATTCCTCAACTCTAACATGAGCTTTAGTTGAGGTTTAATTGGAATTCGTTGAAATCTACCAGAGCATTCTGCACTAAAATCGGAATTACAGTGCTAAAAGTGCAGTATCACAGTTACCGAATCATCGCAAAGAAGTTGGCCTGTGTCATATGCAATGGCGTAGCTAAACAATTTGGTCCGTTAGGCAAAATTTACAAAAGTAAATATCTTATTGACATTGATAATTATAAATTGAAAATTCCTTTTAATCAAATAATTCAATCTTATTTATGGTTTTTAAGCTATTCGTGACTATTTTATTGATTAAAAAAATATTTACAAAATACTGTGCATAAACAATCTTAAAAAAGTAACTGAAAAGAAAGAAAAAATAGTAATTAAGCTGTAAGATTCTAGCTAAATTAAAGTTACTTTGTTGGCTAGATTTGTACTTGAGCTGTGAAGCGACTATTTTTCAAGTTCAACAGTACCAATAACAACACGTGGAAATGGTGAAAAGATCCTTTTATTCTGCTCAAGAGAAGTATTTACAGTCAGCACTCCTGGTGCTCACAGATCTATGCCAATACTAATGGTGGCAACGCAAAATAGATATGTAAAATTTAAAACTAATTCTAAGTCAAATAGTCAGGGAAGTACAGAGACATTTTAACGCGTAATTGGCTCTTGGCCTACCACTGACGTAGACTAAGCGGCAATTGATATGCATGGCCTTAAAATAGAGAGAAACAACTTAGGCAAAAGGCAGAACACGCTCTGTCTGAAGTAACTTAGACACCAGCTTAAATAATATCTTACTCCCTACTTTACATAATGCGCAAAAGTGAAATCTAATTCTTGCAAGAAAGCGCGGGTTGAAAGCAAGAGCAATAAGAAAGGTTGCTTCAAAATAAAATTAATTGTTAATAAAACGCCACAAAGTTACACAAGCAATAATAAATGGATATAAGAAATGCATAATTAGAGCGGTCGGTTTCGTGCTTTTGACAAATAGACAAACGAATCTGTTATATTTTTAGGTCCATTTTATTTTCCTTCTTATGTTCGACGGCAAGAAGCTAAAGATAAATTAATGATTACCCTGTCGCATTCTTTCTGCAACCTTGAATGAATTTCAGCTTTTTGAAAACGATGTTTTTACTGTTATATGTTTACATATATATATTGTTTTTACTGTTTATAAAGCGATGTTTATATCAATAGTTAAAGGAATAGTTAGAAAATTGCATACATTTCCCAGGAGTCGCTTTCTACTAAACTTTTTTTTAACAATAACTTTTCAAATACTTGAGCGGCCATATTTTCATTAAGATTATCTTTATACAACTGTAGTGCGTTTATGAATTGTAAAGTAAATTCGGGAGAGAATATTTCAAAATAAATATATACTAAATCGTCTAAATTTTGCATTGATTAAATTTCTTAGCATGGATAAAATAACGAGTTTAAAAAAAAAAAAAAATTTTGCCACATATACAAATTTTGCCAAAACCGTGCCACATTTGTTATCCCAATATCCAATATTAGTTGTTATCTTAATATTCAATATCAAGTGTTATCCCAATATAAAATATCGATAATTTATTTGTGCTAAAATAATGTCTAAAATGCATTTACTTTAAGATATTTTTCACGGGACTGAAATTTATGACGAGTCGAAAACTGATCAAAGTGACATTTTTTCTATCTTGATTTCGACCGACCATTCACACAAGGGTTCACTGAAACAGGCACTGTGACTCTCCAGGATCTCGGAGCCATTACGAATCCATTACGAATCCTCACGCACATAACAATTTTTGATGTCAAGGTGGGCTTGAATATCGGTGACAAAAGCGATGGACAAGAAACTAAGACATTTGTAAGAGCCTTTGCTCATTTCAAGAAAAGATAGAAGCAGTCGCCAACGAGGTTAAAGACCAGATGAAAGCAGTTCAAGTAAAGAAAGAAGTGGGCCAAGAGAAGATGGAAGGGATCGTCAAGTCAGTCCACGAAAAGTTGAAAGGGGCTGTCAAATCAGTTTACGAAAAGATTGAAGAAGGTCAGGAGGAAAGGAAAAGAGAAATTCCTGCCATAATTGAAAACAAATTCGAAGGCTATAGAAGGCAGAACAGACACAGTTGAAAATATAGCTAGAGTAGCTGAAGAAAGAACTTCTGATTTGAAGAACGACTCTGAGAAAGAGTTTCCGCTGTCGAACAACAAATAATTGGCAGATTTTCTGCTGTCGTCAAGGAAGTTGGCAGCTTGAAGTAGTCGACAGTGATAGCAAGAACCAATTTTGACGGCTTTAAATTCCTACCTTCGTCTTCTCCCCCTCATTAGAGCTATCCAAGTATAATGAGAAGACCTCCTGGCAAGTGAACAAGATCCAGTTTTCTGTAGTCGCAAAATCTAATAGATGGGATTCCGAAATATAGCCTGCCATCTCGACGCTTCTTTGATAGCAGACGCAGCAGATACCCTCCAAACTCTGGCCGAAAACCAGATAGACCGAAGATCAAAAGATCTTAGTCAATTAATCTTGAAAAGAAGACATACAACTCTTTTATAATTAATTAAATAATTTATTCATAGAATTTAAATATGTCCATATAAAATATCAAAGATGGATTCGGCAACAAATTAATTTATTATAGATGTTTAAGATTACTGATTACAGACAACTCATTGGGTTATTATTTTGTACCATGGCATATTTTCCTCAACATTTATACTAAACAAAATATACGGCGGAATTGGCAACATTCGTATAGATACTAGAAAACATAGCAAAAGAAAAAAATGCATCTAATTTTTTCTTCTCATCTTTTTTGAAGGAGAACGAGAAACATTTAGGCCAAACCAAAAACCATTCATCTCGAAATGCGTTCAAGATATTTTATAATATTAAAAAACTGTAATTCATAACTAAAAGTACTTTTGATCCTTTAGATTCGACTCTATATTAAAATCTGACAATACAGCATTAATAAAGGTCACATTTGACTAAAATTTCAGACATAGTGTCCAGTGACCGCTAGAACATCTACTTGCAGTTATTAAATAAAGTTATCAACCCTTACGCTTTAAATTAATACTAAAATCATTTTTTTTCCGTATAAAAGAAAATATATTTATCACATTTCTCCCACTTCAAACTCAAACTCTGAAATACTTACAGTATTACAGTGATTTTATATTACAGTAGGCAGTGCTTAATGCGATCCGGTTTGTCCACAGGCATTTTGATAACATTAATCGAACGATAACATTAAACGATGAGAAAAAGTACCTTTCAAAATAGTAATGGAATTTAACTAATTTAATATGTACGTATTAGAAACATATAGATAGATACTTTTATAGGACTGTAATTAGGAAAATGCAGTTTATGAATTGGTCATAACGCTTTAACTCGAATGTTCATTTATGAACCAATGTTTATAAAATTTTTGGAAATTATTCAATCGATGCCCTTACTCTAATCTTAATATTCCAGGCATCTTTAATTGGAAGAGAAGCAATGTAAAACTGAAAATAAGAATAGAAAACAACCTTAGTTTGGCAGAGGTATTTTCAGGGGAGACAGAAATTTGTTCCTGAAAAAGAAGAACCTGTGTCTAATCGCCCTCAAAACTCTGTAAAGTTATTGAAAATTTACATCAAGCTAAGGCTTAAGCCCCCAATTTTCAATGGTTAAATAAAATCGAAACTAAGTTGTTTGGCGATTTAATCCTCTACTTCGCGACATATTTTGTTTCGGTTACTTGCCAGTTTTTGTAATCTATTTTGATCTTATTTGTCAATTTATATCAGTGTAAAAATATATTCTATACTATTTTTATTATACTAATCTAATTTTTAATTATACTAAGCGAAGCATTTTCTATGTTTTCTGTACACAAACTGGCGGGACCTTATTAATTCGATAACAATATCAAATTATCAGATAAACCGTGATGACATTAAGCGGCGTCAACATTTACTATGAAAGCTAATGAAATGCTTATTTGTTAACAGACAGATGCGCCATACTCCCAGTATACATGCAGAATACGATTACACTACGAATACAAAATGGATAAAATGACATATCGATTATCACTGGAGAAGCCATACAGCAAAATAAGAAAAGAAATTAAATATTTGCACTTACGTTTACGAAAGTCTGATCCTTCTGTGCAGAGATCCGCTAAGAGCTTCTGCGCACCACTAGTCAATTGCCGGTAAATCTCCTGCTTCGATTTGTCAAAACAGCGAACAGTAAAATGATTCACGCATTCCATTGCATCTTGCAAATGCCTAGAAATGTTTACACGAATTAATGACTATGTAAGTAATCAAAATCAGCAGTTGCCAGTTTGGCTGTTGCTGATACTAATAGTCACAAATTAATCATTGCAATCAGTCAGTATAAAAATACACTGGTCATATCATGTTGTTCTTTTATGTAATGCTATCCTTTTACATCATAGTAGTAATATGGTATCATAGTAGGCAGTTTTTCAGACCTCTGTAAAGCAACAGTTTAAAAATGTACCATGCTGCATTAGTTAGAATCAGTTTTCATATTTGCTATAAACAAGACGTCACTTAGACTAAAACATAAAAATTTGTGCCAAATCTAAGTAGATGGCGGCTACCCTTAAATCTTCAAGAAGATAGTGAATGAGTAATAACAATAACGTTTGTAAGGTTTATCCTAATTTCTTTAACAGTTATTTTAAGTTATGCAACTTTCATATCTATTCTAATTTCAACTTACAATTTCTGCCAGAATGTAATTTCAGAAACACAGTTAACGCAAATGTGTAAGAGTACTATTTAAATCGACGTTTCGCCGATTTCGAGAGTCTGATTTTCCTGACTAGCGGGCGTTTGTCTTTCGTCTACGTTCTCTCTTAGCTACTACGCTAGGCCGTACTTCAGGCCCATGCTTGGCTTTCCCGATTTAATTAATATTTAGGTGCCAACTACTTAGAAACCTAATAGCTTCGGCTATATCTTTCAGATAGCTTTAGTTAAGCTTAGTTTAGTTTAAATTCATAATTATTTAAGTTCAAGCCCAAATGGAGGCTTTGTGTATATTCCGAGCAGGAGTTGATTGTATTTAATCTGAGAAATAAAGGGTAGTTAACCCTTCTTACGTCTTACGTAGGATTATTAGTGTTTGTGGGGTTCTAAGATTTAACACTGGAATTAAATAAAAAATACCCCATACGTTTCATGTAATATAATATATATGCATGTCATGATTTTAAAATGCGTAGATGAAAACATTGGACCTTTTAACAGCTTCCATAATGCGTAGAAACCGGCGCTTTTTAGCATGTTTTGATATTCGTTATAGCTGAGAAGATAGTAGCCGCTAAAAACAAGACCGAGTGGAAAGACATGAAGACGCATCCAACACAACAGAGCTTGAAGAATCACAATTTTTATTTTTTTTACATGTATCATATCATGCTTTTGCAGAACAGATATTTTTTTAATCATAGTTAATACAATAAGTTCCACGTACAATGGGTGTTAAAGTAACTTAGACAAATAAGCAGCAGCGTGGTAGAGCAGCGTCTTGCCAGCAGGAAAATATAAGCGAAGAACGGAGAGGAATAGAAGGCATAAGAGAATGCAGCGGTTCAAACTAAGAACGGAGGGAGTCATTAAAGTTTCAGTTCGAGTTAAAATAGTTTTGGTTTACAATTATTTGATTGAGCAAGAGGTATCTGCATTAAACGTTACGTAATATAGAAAGATTTCGAATTTGGGAGAACAGATGAATTTAGGGGGAGAGCATAAAATCTAGAATTGTTAATTTTGAAGTCGCCAATTATTTTGTAATGCAGCTATCGTATTTTTTATACCTTACATGTATATATATATATATATATATTTATATATAATT
>KK121056.1:120029-146862 GCA_000611955.2 Stegodyphus mimosarum
TAGATTTTATTAAGCACTATTTTGTTCACAGTTACGCTATCCTGGCCTTTGCACTTACACCACATAAAATTCAATTCAACAGCAAAATCACGAAATATTTAAAAACAGCGGAAATTTTAGAATTTTCGATGTAAAATGTCTCGCGTTGGAGAATGAATTGTTCTTTTTTTTCGTTATATTGCTACTGCTCGCTTTGAAATCGTTCAGTGTGTTAATCAAAAATTTGTTAAACATTTTCAAACTATGAAACAGGTAATAAAGCAAATTCGAAATTCAAAATTCGGACAACCAGGTGCCCACGTTCAGTTGGAAGACTAATTTATTCAAAATTGATGGCTCCAGGTACCGTTGTTTTACACAATGCGAGAAATATGCAAACATTCATGCAGATTATTTAGCATTTAATTTTTTAATATAATATAGGGTGATAATATTTGGTGGCAACAATCTGAAAAGTGATATGCCTTTTTTTATATAGTGATTCAATGCAAAATGCAGTTTCGAGACTAATATGCCAATCGAGACTAGTGTCTCTTTTGGTCTGAAACCCTTTCGATGCGTTCAACTTCAGATTAATCATGACATTAATAAGCGAATTGAGGATAAAACAAAAATAGCTTTATATTTTTGTTGTTGGGATAAGTGCGCGGTGTATGTTGAAAATACTGCATTGTAATATTCCTGAAAGTTGACGAAGTAAAAATAATTAGACCTAAGTTTCTGGAACTATAGAAATATACCTCATATATGTGATAAAATGTCTTTTAATCTGCATTTGTTTTACTGCCGGATCTTTAAAGTGAAACCATTTTTCAAAAAGCGAGCATTGTTTTATTTTATCATGATCATACCTACATACCAGTAGTGACACAGGTGTTTGAAGAACTGAAACAAGGTGATAAAATTACCGGTAATTGAAAAATGATCACAGGTTATATAAAGTTAGAATAATTTTACATAGAGAAATTTTACAGTTATTCTAGCTCTTTATGGCATAGTGAACTGCAGATAAGCTAGGTTATGAATGGTATGGATCCATGTATCTTATGATAACACATCATATAAATTGCCTCATAAACGGCCTATGCTGTTACAAAGGAAAGGCATTAACGATAGTACTTTTTGACATTAAAAAAATTTCAAGATTCATTACCTCCAGGCACAGAATTAAAATTGTGATTTTTTTGCCCTCAACAGCCGTTCGTCAATCCTTGCATGTAACTCAAGTAAACTCAAGTTCTCACTCTTTCTCGTCCTTCTAGTACTAAGAGATGTTTTAAACATAATCAGGGTCTCAATTAGAAAAATAGTAATCATTTAGGCAGAAGGTTAAGTTGTAATAATATACTTCAGTAGCATTTTTTCCAAAATGTTCTTCATGAATAATGATTCGTTCGGACAATAAGTTCTAAATGATGGACCAGAGAAGAAAAACTATACATCACCAACAAAGTCGAGTTAAAAGATACAGAAATTTTATTGCATTAAATTTCCTTTCATAAATTTAAAATACAAAAGGAGTAATAGTACTTATTTTTTATTAAGGAATTTGAGAGGAAATTATTAATAGCAGCTACGTCAGCTTCAAAGAACGCACTCGCAAATTTAAGTCTACGATGTATGTTCATACTAAGTGGATTATGCGCCTTTCCAAAGAAACTTTTACATCGATATACTTATGTCATCATAGAGGATAACAGAATTCGCATAAAATATAACCTCGCACTGTCTAAAAAATAGAAGGGTTTCTATTTAAATAAACGTGTAACCAGACTTCAAACTGTGCAAAGCAATACGCAATGAGTTGATTAGGATCACATACATTAGTTTCGGTCTTTATCCTTCATGTTTTTTTAAATCATTTCCCCGTTTTTATGGATTAGTATGCAATATTCGGCTTCAGGTATTTGATTTCAGTTAGAGGAGTTCCACAATAATACAATTCGTCTGAATAATACAATTCTTTTCTGAGTTTTGATCTCGTGTAATGTTATAAATCAAAACGATATGTCGACAACGGCGTAAAAGTGGAAGTATATTCCACAGAATATACGGATGCGTATTCAATATGTAGTTGTAGTTTTTAATCTGAAAGCATTATGTATCTAGTTTGAATTGTTTATGACACCTAAATATGTTCGAGGAATTTTAAATTGAAGACTTCTTATATCATGCACATCAAAATGCATATTTAAGCTTATAATTACGCTTATATTTAAGCTAATATTATATTTAATTATATTTAAGCTTATAACTAAAACAACTGTTCTAACCTATTTAAAACACTATATAATACACCGAAATTTATCATGAAATAATTTACAAAATTATAGATATAATACAAAAGAGATAATACAAAAAAGGTAGAGATAATACAAAAAAAGGTGATTTTATTTAATTCTTACGACACTCATTCTCAGAATGACAGCAAAAAATGGAGATATCGTTGCTAGCATGAAATTCATTACCTTAACTCTGAAAGCCGTGAGAATAAATATATTGTGACAATTTAGTTTAGTATAACTGACAAGTTATTTTAATTTGCATCTCTGCTGTCCTTTCCTAAATCCGTTACGCAACTAGTTCTTTCTAGAAAGTTACGTAGATTTTAAGTGACAAGAGTTAGTGTACAAAAGGTTTATTCAAAACCGCAGAAGCGAGCGTGTAAGAAACAATGCGGCAGCATTCGGAATATTTAATTAGCTGTTGGGGAATATCTGGTGGTAAATCTGGCTCGCGTTGAATAGTTGTTCAAATGGTAAGCTGTGTTTTGAAATTTAAACGCGTCATTATCCGCTAGGAAACTGTGGTGGCTATTAGATTAAACTGAATTGTGAATTCGAACTTAAAAGATTACTCCACAATTAATGTTTTTGTAGACTATTGCTAATAACATTTTTAATACCTCAAGTAGGAGTTTATTAAAGCTAATTTCATTTTATTCAGAGTTTCTGTTTGAATGAATTTTGCACTTCGCTACTTTCATGAAAACTCATGATAAGGGATCCTTTTGATACCTGTCAGAACTCAAGCATAGTTGAAAGATGATTTTGTTGTACACGTACTTCAAATTTAATACAATACAGCGCCAAGATAACATCCGTTCTAGGTTGAGTCATGCGGTATTAAATGCTCTCTGGTGAGAAATTTTATTGGGAACAAAAAGGAAAGGGAAAAAGTCTGAAAGTTTTTCAGATTTTATATTAGGCCCAAAGGGGCGTTTTGTAACGTTTTCTGTGTTACCTTTATTTATTAAATATCATGTTTTTCTCACATAAACCATAAAGTTCAATCCAACAGCAATATCGCAAAATATTTAAAAGAGCATATCTATAGAATATCCGATACACAGGCTCGCGCGCTGGAGATAAAAATGTTTTTTTTTCTGTACAGTGTTGCCATTGCTCGCTTTGATGTCGTTGAGTTTCTTAGTCAAAAACTCATAATGCTTGAAAAAATGTGAAATAAATAATTAAAGAAATTCCAAATTTGGGCTTCCAGATGTCTATATTCGGGTGGAGATGTACGTTATTCAAAATTTGATGGCTCTAGGTACCGTTTTTTCTGCCACAATGCGAGAAACATACATCATTTATGCAGATTCTTCATTATTTAATTTCTTTAAATGTAATACAGGGTGATAATATATTTGGTGGCAACAATTTCAAAAGTGATTCGCCGTTTACAGTGAATCGACGCAAAATGAAAAAACGGAATTAATAGCCCTTCTGAGCTAACGCTCCTTTGAGCTAAAAAGAAGAAAACAATAAAATAGGTATATAAAAGAGCATAAAATCTTACATGCAGAGATTATGATATGTTTTACAACAGTGTATTATACATTAAACAAAATTATCACTATCAATGCCATTAATGTCAACCATCTACATGTACAGTACCGATTCATAGCATTATGCATATTTTTAATAGAACATTATCTTGCTTGTTATAGATTTTTACCTAGCATCATGATATTTACAAACACGTATTATAAATACATCAAAGGGTATTTGAGAACACATTTGAACGTGCGGAGGAACTATGATATAATATATAACTTGCAATACAATAAATATACAAAATAAATGCATATTAACACATCAATACCTGCATAATAACAGACAATCCCTACATTATAAAACAAAATATGCAAATTACGTAAAGATATAAACTTTTCTGAAGGATCATAATTTTTACTGATGATGAGAAATTCTGGCATATGCGGAAACAGTGCCATTAATGTCAACCATCTACATGTACAGTACCGATTCATAGCATTATGCATATTTTTAATAGAACATTATCTTGCTTGTTATAGATTTTTACCTAGCATCATGATATTTACAAACACGTATTATAAATACATCAAAGGGTATTTGAGAACACATTTGAACGTGCGGAGGAACTATGATATAATATATAACTTGCAATACAATAAATATACAAAATAAATGCACATTAACACATCAATACCTGCATAATAACAGACAATCCCTACATTATAAAACAAAATATGCAAATTACGTAAAGATATAAACTTTTCTGAAGGATCATAATTTTTACTGATGATGAGAAATTCTGGCATATGCGGAAACAGTGTAATTAATCGCTTTTTCAATCCTTAGTTGTTCAACTTTATTCTAGAGAGCTTGTTCTCTGCCCAACTCACCCAGCTTTCAGCAGCCAGTAATTTGCGATGATAGTCCTGAGTAAAGGAACATTCAAATATCTAGTGATTGGGGTTGCTAGCCACAGATGTCCGCGTCATTACGCAAAAATTGGCTTAGATAGGGCAGAAAGGGCCCATGAACTGAAAGAAACTGAGTGGGATGCGCTTTATGAGATTGTTAACCAGTCCTAACCTTCAGCATCAGCTGATGAGTACGCCTGCCTGTTGCAGCTGAATTCCAGCGTTCCTGCCAGTGCGTAAGAAGATACTTGCGGGTGGATTCTTTCAGAAATTGAACGGAACTGAAACGGGCTGCTCCAGGAAAGATGGATCATTGGGCTAGTTCTTCGCAATGACATCTTCCTGCTCTTATCTCAGAATACTGTAAGCCGGCACCCAGCATAAAGTAGGCCTCTTACAGACTCGACATTTAAGCAATGCATTACACATTTAAATCTTAAGATGTGAAAAGCGACTATGTGACAAATGTCCGATTTTACAGGAGAAACAACAAAAAAAAAAAACTATCGCATTCTTTACAAAAAAGACAGAAATCAACAACAAAAAATTGTGAGATCGATGCGACTAGTATCCATGAAATTCAGAATTTTTTAAACGTATTCTAGCATTCTTGTGTGGAATGAGGTACCTTTTTGTTGCTACCGTAAAATTTGACTCCTGTTACACAGCCTCTTTTAACATTTCCCGATTCATTTGTGGATAACTGAGGGACCTCGACTTCGTCCTGTTGAGAGTTCGGAAAGACTTGAGTCACTGTATATCACTGTTGTAATCTGGGGACTGCACTGCGAGTACACAATCACTGCTCTTGTTGCTATTAATTCTGCTTGATACACTAAATTTTTGCGTCCCACTCTCCGATTCCAAGTATGCACACTTTGATCTCCGCCCAGATGACAAAAGACGCAACATTGTACCTGAATCTGTCTTAGAATCATCTGTATACATACAGATATATTGTTGGAGATCTGTTGATTGACCAATGAAGATTTTCTGCTGTAAGTTGCTATGGGTTACAAGGCAGATAACTGCGCGATCATGTTTTTTGTAGTTAAAAGGAAAATAAATCCGCCCCCATAGATTAGTTCTCAAATTGAAGCTTGTAATTCTAGCAACTGTATCCTCTCTTTCAACCACCCGGTGAAGTGGAAGAGGACCAGCAATGACCTGGAAGGCAGTTGTTGGGTTATTATAGTCACTGCATATGAACAACGACACATCCAACATCTCTGGATTGTTAGCAGTTTTCTCCTCATATGCGAAGTTATTTCACCTCCCCAGATAGAAGCTGTATAAAGGACTATACGTTGTGTACCCCATTTTAATGATGTTGTACGTTGCATGGCTTTGGTAAGCCTACTAATTTTATTAAATAGTTTAAATATGGAATCCATGATAAAGAATTGTCAACAATGGGGGACCCAAGTATCTGTGTTCAGCAGCAAATTTAATAGGCAAGCCCAAAGAGATTAGGATTCCGTCTTAAAACTCTCTTGCGACATACTACCATTGTGTGTCTTTTGTGAGTCGATATCTGTAGCTTAGGTTCTCTGGCCCATTGTGTAGATTTATTTTAGGCATGTTTGTCCTCTTCTCTGGAAGTCACTTCTTTTCGCAACCACCAACAGGAAGTTTTTATTTCAGGTCAACTTTAATACAGGTATTACAACACTCTCGAAGTGTTCAGTAGGTCTACTATGAGCTTGTGATTGGTTTGGTACGCTATGGAAACTAAAAAACTACAGCCTACAAAAGAAAATTGCTCATCTGACCCAAACCATTCGAGAAGTTAGCAAGGTCCGTCAGAAAAAAGTCTCCACACTTTAACATACGGGTATTTGTGCATTGGTTTCGAAGTTGAACTGAATTATCTTTAAAATATGTAGTATGGTGTTTGCTCAGCACACATAGGTATTTTCATGACAGTAATATGTCACGTATGACACAGGACTGTAAATCAAAATAACCTTGGAGAACCTTCATAGACGTCGTGCAACGCAGAAAATAATTGGTTATTACGGAAGTCTTTTGTCAAGAAATTAAAAACACAGAAAAGTCGACGAACGTTGTGCAAGAACCCGCAGCAGCTATGCTACGTGTCCGGCTGCTAATGGCCATTATTTTGACACTTTGAGCACTCTAAATTACTGCACAGGTCCGCGTGTCGAAAGATCATATTTAAACTAACCGAACCTATGACATTTACGATTATATTAACTTATAATTAGATTCGACACTAGCATGCAATATAGAATCTTATTTCGTTAGAACGTGTATACATTTTTCTCACGGTTTCTCTATATTGTTTAGTAAGGAAAGGGAAGTAATTGCAGATGTTTTAATGCAATTTGTTTTTAGTTTAAAGTTTGGACGAAGTAGCATAACAGCAGAGAAATAAAGAACATAAAAGAAAAATGTTTCAAGGCTGTGACATAATTCTTTATATTCAAAGTAATTACTTCTATGCCACACTGAAAATATAGAATTTTGTTTTCCTTCTAATCAACTGTGAGTCTAATTTGCAGTATGTAAGGCAACATTCTTCTTTTCATTTTTTATTAATATGGCAGTTCTGAATTTTTCTAATTTTACCTATATTTTTTCAACAGTGATAAAATTCAAAAATTGTCATCCTTTCTATGATTATCTAAGTGTATGAATTAAAACTGTGCAAACTTTGGTAGAAAAAAATTTTGGGAAAAACTTTAACTAAAATGTCTAGAAAAAATACAGATTCACAGAAACAGAATTAATTATAAAATTTTACATAAATAAATCCTTGGCGCAAAATAACTTTAAAGCGTAATTTTTTAAGAGGCTTAGGAATGTGCAAGAATATTGAATTAGCTATTTCTTATGAAGTTCTTCGAATAAAAATATAGTAATGCAGAGACGAGGTCCGCACTCCTATATACTTTTTTTTGAAATACACTTTTCTCGGAATCCACTTTTGGCATTTTTAAGAAACAGGAAAAAACGATACCCTTGAGGAAATTTCTAAGCTCAAGAATTTTAAAATAGATTTTCTGAACTCAGTTTCTAATGCACCTAAAAGAATTTTCTGCTATCCTGCAAAAACGTACAACCTAAAAGTTGTACTTCTTCCCAGTCGAGGTCTGATTTAATAAAGCAACGACACAGACTTGTTTACGATACTTGCAAATATCAAAACTAGGAACTTTGCCTAGTTTATAGCTCGAAGACTATTCGCAATGTAAGTACAGGAAGTATTAAAATAAAAAATGTGCTTCCAAAATGCATTTTAAGATGAAAAAACTAAACACATAAACTCATTAGAATCACTAGAGTCAAACCTCGCTATAGCGAACTCGGCTTAAAATAAACAAAGCTTTTGGACAGCCAAACCCGTATAGTGGTTAGCGTCACTTACTGCCGTGCCGAAGGGGTCGGGTTCGAATCCCGGAGAAGGCATGGATGTTTGTAAATGTATATTGTCGATGCGGCATGACGGCACTCTAAATATGCGGTAAGCCGAAAGTCCTCTCATGTGGTTTGGTGAAAGCGGAGAGGGGTGGGAGACCCTCGGACACGTTCCCCCGGGGTGCTCTCCATCAAAATTGGGGGCGGAACTGAGCCATATCGTACTGTCAACTGTTAGGTGCTCAGATGTACCCGAAGCCAGTCAAGTTGAACGTAGTCTATATATAAACAGAGAGAATGATACCACTGTAATAACGATGCAAAAAATACGATTCATAGTCATACATTTTTCAGTCTGATTCGATATGGAACCCATATAACAAATTTCCATATTAAAATACTCTCTCATTATATCAGCAACAATGACACGCAGTTCTTAATGATTTCCTTTTTTTTTCAAATGGGCGTGAAAGCTCATCCCCTATTTTACCTATATTCAATTTTAGTCGATTAAATGTGGCAAAAAATTTATTATAACTGATCAGAAATCAATAACGCAAACAAGCAAATAAACACACATTCTTTTTGTATATATAGATTTCGTAAAACTACAAATTTTCGATTAACAGACTCTACGATTTGAAAGCGAGCAGTAGCAACGCTTTTCGAAATATTTCGAAAAGCGTTGCTACTTGTTGCGCATTTTTATCTTCAACGCTCGTGACTGTTGTCACTCGGAAAAAGGAGTTTTATGCTAAACATGCGGAAACATTAAAAAAAATTTTGTTAACTTTTGGACAAATCCTATTATTTTAATTCTTGAAAACTGGCAAATATTCGGCTTCGAATCCGTAACTTTATAGATAATATAAAAACTTCAACTAAAATGTGGCTTATTACAGATAACTTGAAGAAACTTAAGAAGACATAAGAACTTAACACAACATAAGAAGATTAAAAAAAAGTCTTAGGTGGACCTGGACATCGCATGGTACAATCCATCAGTCCATGATATACTCTATTTTTCCACATAGCTTCTCTTGGACATATTTTGCTAATGGCGCATTGGTTGCATTAATCATAATATTTTAGGAAAATCACTACGACATTCTTATTGTTTGTTCTCAGTTTGAAATTAAATTTTGTCAGCGATACGAAATGTTGTTATCAATGGACTAAGAACACTATCTTTCATTTCACTTAATTGTTATATAATGTTCTAGTGAAATTTATAGTCCTTGGTTGCTAAAATTGGCTGCTTCTTGTGAACTAGGTAGTGAAGTATCTCAGAGTTCACTAACGTAAATGAAAATCCAAAGAAGGGTCAAATTTATCTTTTATTCCAATTCAAGATATTTAACATACGGCCCAACTCGGGCTTACATTAAGCTTCCATTTGGGCTTCAAATTAAGATAGAAAATAAGCAACTAAACTAAAACCAGCCGAAGCTGCACAGCAGTAACTAACAGAATTGGTCCTTATTTAAGATCGCGGGCGAATATTAGCAAGCACTTAACAATACGGTCGAAACAGCTAAGATTAGACTTTAAAGCAACGACGTGGCCAGAAGGCAGAACACGCTCTACTAAGAACTTTTACAAAGTACTACTCAAGTGACTACCTCATTTACATAAAACGCGATCCTGAAACCTTATTCTGGTAGGGAATTGTAGGTGGGAAATAAGGAAGTAAAGGGCAGCTATTTCAAAAATAACTACTAGAAAATTAAAATAAACGCCTACAGTTATAAAAGTGAATTGCTGAATACTGCATAGAGTTAAGCATAAAAATCATTTTACTTGGTCTTCTAAAATTATTTTGGAACAAGTGTTATGTTATACCAAGTATGTTATAAATAAAATACGTTTGGGTGTCTGAATACATATATGAGTTCATTTCCAGAATGTTTTGCAGATTTTTTTAATCAAAAACGCTTTGAATAACGTTTTCCAAAACAAGCAAGTTTCCAAAAAGGTGATGAATAAGATACTTAAAGAAAAAATAAAGTTATTTTGCTAGTATTTAGTAACTAATACTTGAAAATAAAACTGGAAAACACAAATATCCGAAAATAAATGTGAGCCACTGTAAATTTTTCTAGAAGCATTTCTCAGAAGTTTGGCCTGAAAATCCTTACAGATATCATAGTATCGAAGAAATAAAAACAATTCCTTTGGATTTTGTAGTTTGAAAAATAGTCTAGTCATAATACGACATAAAAGAAGAATATTCTCTAATGTATTCTGAAATTCCTAACAATACGCGAATCAGCCTCAAGTAATATCTGCATATGCTTATGTGGATAAGAAATGAAGACCTTAAGGCATTTTGTATTGATGGCAGTTTGTGAGAAAGAAATCAAATGTTTTCGAATAAATCTTCTCAGGAAAGATAAAAAATCAGCTTCGTTGATGTACAACTCCTTAGACGAAAAAATCTGATGTATACAGCACATGACTTCCTTGTACGGAATATTAAATTACACTCACTTTTTCCCGCATTTCATTTAAACTTATTGCCTCGAGTTTCATCAGATATACATTTCTCATTCAATTAATTCATTTGTCACTTCGCGACAAGGTAAAAGTACATAAAATCTCAAAACATCTTTATTAAAATTTGAAAAGTATAAAACATCAATAACAGTTAAAACAATTAAAAAAACGATTTTTACAATCAAAATTAAGCATTTCTACGCAAAAACAAGCAATTCGGGCAGCGGCCAAGAAGGCAGATTTTTCGGTGTACAAAACTAAAAGTTTACTTTTGATACCACGCGGCAAAAGACACTGAAGGTGCTATAGCTGCTATGTTATAGCAGTCCTGTAATACAAAATTTCAACATTCTGAGCCTACTCATTTTTTAGTTATGCGAGATACGTACATACGTACGTACGTCTTTACAGACATCATGAAAAAAATCTCTTTTGAATCCATTTCGAAATCCTTTTGGGAAAAAGGTGTTCTTTGTTCAGTCCTTACGTACAGATAGCATGCAAAAACATCGTTAAACTGCATTCGATAGTGGTCAGAATGGATATTTTATTTGAAATATGACACACGAAAATTTTCGCGGTTACAATACTTCCTTTACTTCGTACAAGGAAGTAAGTAGAGGCAGAATTCTTCACAGAATGATGACGATATATATCAAAACAGACAATTACTTTTTCTACAAAATTCTTGAGACATTTTCCATTTTTAATAAACTGTAAATAATAACTTTTATATTCCATTCATGGTATTAAACATGAAAAATTACTTGAGAAATATTTAAAAAATTTTAATGAGATACTTGTAAATTTACAAAATTTATTACTTGTAAATTTACAAAAATTAAATACTTGTAAATTTAGAATTTTAATTAAATTAATTAAATACTTGTAAATTTAAAAAGAATGTAAGTTAAATGATACTTGCGGAGTTTTTTTCCTAAAAAATTTCAGAACAGCAATGCAAAAACATTTGCAATATCAAACGTTTTCTGACTGTTTGTTGAGGAGTCATATCTAGACATACACAAAATATAGCTATTAAGTATTATGCGGTTTTTAAAGTGTGATTATTAAGACTATGGTTAATATAATCACCATCTAACTGAAGGACATATAAAAATAAAAGTGCATTTTCTTCCTTCTGTTGCTATATTAACGTCAAATTGAAGGCTTCGTTTTAAAAAAGCAAGCTGTTATCATTTTAAAGCAGTCATTGTAAAAATTTCTGGAATTACTTCAGCTTTAATAAAAAATCACCTAAGAATAGATATAGTTACTCCATTACAACGCAACGCAAGTCCACTTCAGCATGGTGAAAGAATGATTCCCAAGTGAAGGCAATGGACTTCTCTTCCCTGGAACGATAAACTATGTATTTACCTTCGAATGTGAATTTTGTGCACAAACACGAAGAAGCTGAGATAGATACTTGTTTTCTTATTTCTTTCCATGGTGCCGGTCTGTTACAATATCCCATGTTCATTTTGCCATAAAAAATAACAAATGTAATAGTAATAAAGGAACAAAAATACCAATCTCTGGCGAGTTTTTTGCTAAGTCGATATTTTGTCTTATGTGAAAATGAACATCATTCAGTCTCCATAGCCATAATTTCCTTCCTTAGGTGAATACATTATGTATTCTGAATTTAACTGAAGTAAGTGTTTAGAAGAAGCAGATATAATGTAGTCCTATTTGTTTTCAGAAGGCATCTAACGCATAGCAATTTTGCAACGATATTTTCTTTTCTAGTATATACAATTTTAAATATACCTTGATTTAATAATATGCAGTTTTTTCAGTACAAAACATATAGCAGTTAAGAAAGCAATTTTTGCTGTAATACAAAGCATTTCTTACCCACATGTTTTACTCAATTCATCATCTGTCTCAGCGAAAGCTAAATCTTGTTTACTTGTAAGGACCTGTAATTCTTCCATGCAGTCTTTGAGATCTTTATCATCGCATTTTGGAGCTGCAGATACACAATGAGCTGAAAAAAATCATATTATTGAGCAACTAATGTATTTGATAAATAAATAAGATAAATGCGTCTCAACTATTTCATAAATGGCATAAAAATATAAATGAGGACGAAATGATATGAAATTGCAATATGAAATCCACAATTTAATAACAAAAGTTTACAAATGTTTGTAAAGACATCAGATATTTTTTTTTAAATTATGAAAGATATGAATGCAATGCCCTCACCGGGACTCGAACCACGGACCTATTGAATACACGTTGAGCTTACTGACCACTACACAACGAAGGCATGCGAAGAAGGCGGGGGGATGCCTTATATACGCCTCTATTTAAAGGGCGACTGGGGATTAGGGCACCCAGTCGCCAAATCCTGGTGGTGGAGAATCATTATCCACCACCATTTTAGTTCGGGTGCCACTGTAGAGAATTTTCATTTAAAAATGGAAACATGGAAATGGTTTATTATGGCAGTTTTTTTTAATTTAGAAACTCGTTTGTTTATATTACAAAATCTCTTATGGAACCATCTGGTAATCAAACAGTTTGTTTGTATAGGATTTTCCTTTCTTTTTTCCAAGCTAAAGTTATTTTCTTTTGCTTAAAAGGAATTTCTAAGCAAATCTTGTAAGAAGTAAGTAAGTGTTGTCGTAAGAAGTAATTTTGTGCAAGATTTAATTTTTTCATGAAAGTGATAAAAATTGAACCATAAAGTATTTATTTATGAAATAAAATTTAATCCAAATTTCTTTGCGAATTTTGTGAACTTGGATCATATTCAAATTAAGCAGTAACTGAATGCAGACAGAAATTTCTAAGACAGATTTTAGAAAAAAAAAAAAGTGGGCAACGCGAAGATGTCTAACAACTTCTCTAGTCTCCGCCCCTTCTCACACTATCCTTATTTTATTACTGCTAATTTTCTTAGAATGATACAGTTGATTTAAACAACTTTTTGAAAACTTCGGTTTTCATTAAAGACCCTTTCATGACTGCAGTTTGAGAAATGTCATGTAATAACTGTTTCAATGCAGTCACAGAGTACTGGAGGATGGTCTTCAAAGATTTTCAAAGAAATTTCGAAGGAACATTTTATCCGCCAAGAGCTGCAATGGTAATTTCAAAAACATGGTTATATGCATTAGTTTTTGAACTTTAGTATATGTCAGTCAAATTCACCTTTTCGACTTTTTCACAGTGAATTAGGGATAAGTGACAAGTAAAAAGCATCCGCTATTTGACTGGATCGGAAATTAAACTTCCCGAACGAATAAAGCAAAGCTCTCTGCTGTAGTCATGGCTATCAATTGAAAGCTAGATGAAAGAGAATTTTATGGCAGTAGATCCCGTAAATAGGAAGTTGAGTTCTCGGTAAATAACAAGTCAATTTTATTAGATGTAGCAGGAATAAATCTTTTGTAAAGAGGCAATAGATCAGCGGTGGTTGCACTACTAAATGATTTACTCAGAAAATGAATTTATATTTCACCAATCTTACATATAAATGACATTTATTTGTATTATTTTAAGACATCTTTGCATAATATGTATAAATTTAAGACGTCCGTGCATATGTATGTATGAGATAATAAAGTAAATAAAGTAGACATAGTAGCCTTGATATATATATATATATAATATATGTCAACTATTTTTACAGCTGTTGGAAACATAAAACAGCCACATTTATGATGCATAAATCTAAACTTAAAATAAAGGATAGGAAAGAACTATGTATTTTTTTGTTTTGAATTAAAGGAATCAAAGCTGATTTTAACTGGAGCCATATCAAGTTATGTAAAAATTGCGCAATTTCCAAAAGTGACGAAGAAACTACCGGACTTTTGATGATAATGGCGAAGAATTTATCAAGAATTATCAAGTATGTGAATAATATAACAAGTGTATACTGTGACGTCTGGCTATCGTTCTTGGAGTATGCTCGAGGTTGCAATTGTCCTAGAAAATGTCGTAGCTGTATTTTTCGGGATATCTTTTACACACAACTGCATTGTTAGAAAAGTTGTTATTTTTTTGAAGAAATTATTCCTTGGTATTTGATACTGAGGTACTTGGACAGATTCCGAAACAAGCAAGAAGCATTTCTAATAAGATGAAAATTTTTATTCTGTAGAAATAGTAATTTATTTAAGTTCCTATTGCTTACGTTGGTTAGTGCAAGTGAAGCATGTAAATATATCGTCAGATGATCGCTTTATAAATTTGCAGCATTTTTTTATAGAGAAAAGTAATTTTCTGTCAATAAGTGGTGTGAGAGAATTGAATACACAATGATAATTTTACTGACGTGGGTCTTACTATTTCTGTAAATAAAAATTCATCGTTGTGTAATTCCAACGGCTGAGGCAAACTCGGTTCACGAAGATTGTTCCGCACAGCTGCGCTGTCTCAGTGTAGTAGATGTTGACAATTTTCTATCTGTAATGAGTCGAGCATGTAAAGTTAGTAAGACAGAGCAGAGATCTAAATGCAGGACATAGAAATGAATATCTTGAATCACGAGCAACAGCAAACACTTCTCCGAAGACAGTTAGTTCTGAAATGAAACGGCAAGATAAATGAGCACATCAGTCAACAGTTCCGGTTACGTGACTGCATGCGATTCCAACGCCGTATTAAAAAATACAAACAAGAAGTTCCTACCTATTACGACATGTGACATGTGATACTAACTCAGCCATTTGCTGCTGTTCACGTAGTGGTCGGAAAAGCTGATTAGGAGAAAACTCATTTACGGCAGTAGCTATTAAATGACAGTTCTACGGAAAAGGAGCTGAAGGCGTGGTCAGTGACGTCACGCAGAGATCGGCGCCAAGGGCAGCGTCATCGATAACATCATACCAGAAGGCGTAGCCAGTGATAGCACGAGTAGAGTTGTTTAGGCTGCTGGTTGAGTTACAGACCTCCTGATGCCTCATACACCACAAGTTATGATTCTTTTCCAGACGGCGTATATTGGTTCAACACATCTGATCAGTGGAGTCACTCACCCTGTCATAACAGTTATCAGTGACTGCTTCAATACATAAGCTCTGATAACGAATTTTGCAATAACCTTTAACTACAATATCCGAAAATGGTCATTCAAAGTATTTTCAATTTTCTGCCCCACTGTACAGCAACCGTTATTTTTGATCACGGTGTCCATTTTCGGCACTAATCATAGCACGTTCTGTTTATTAAATGCACTTAAAATATGGCTTTTTACTTGAAATGATTTTATTTTTCTGTTATAAAAATCTGCAAAGTTATCTCCTGTCCATTTTTGTGATGCAGTTTTAACAGCTATCAGTATATTTCAGTTATGACCTTAAACAATTTTCATCGAATTCGAAATCAAGAAACATTTCCTTTATTTCAAATGCAGTGCATAATAAGACTGCAGTAAAAATCCTCAGAAAGGAAAGTGAAGAATGTGCAAAATTAAAAGCATGGTTTGTTTTCGAAACTTTCAGCAGAACAGACTATATTTGAATACTAAATCTTTGCTCTTTTAATATGAAATGAATTTGCAGTGTCGTTTCTTCCATACTGCAGTTGAATTTCCTGTTAGAAAGCTTGAAATCTTCAAATTGTGAGAGTAAAGGCCAAATAAACTATATGTATAACAAATTAGACAACTACAGTTTACTCTCATACGAATAATTAAAATAATTCTAAACATATCTATACACATATTTCATATATACAGTGTTCGAAAATTCTTTACCTTGCACTTATTTTCGCAACCGTTGGACACAGACATGTACTTCCAGTTATAAAAATGCTTTACGTAAATGACGCAAATATTCATATTTTGACATTTTAAAATTTAAGAATGTGAGTCTTTTAAAAATTACGAAATTTAATTTTTTATATGGCTTCCCGTCGCTAAACTTACATATAGGAAACATTCATACTGATTTAAAAAAAAATTGACTCCGCACAACAATTTTGCTTGTATAAACTCCGACATTTTGCCTAAGTTGCAGAAGAGAATCCAATGAATCGTTAAATTAAAATGATAATATTAAAATCCTATGAGCTTTGACGAATCTTATAGCGATTCTGACATCACCGATATAGATAAATACACAAACTAAAACATCTTATTTACGAATTATAAGCAGTTCATATCTATAGAAGATAGTTCATATACAAAGGCACTAACATAACAATATATCTTCCGAGAAAGTTTCGTATATTTTTGTACAGATTTTCCGTGTATTCATGCTTTTTACTTTTTTATGTTGCATATTTTGCATAAAAAATTTATATATATTAAAAGAGTTATAAGTTTAAAAAGTACATTAAATATGTTTATATACTTCCCCTCTTACAAGAATTTTATATGATTTTTTCTTTACTATATTTACTCTTCTATACTATATGCTTTCTTTACTATATACTTGCTCTATGTTAATAAATATTTAATTATTAAGATTTCAGTATTAATATATTTTTGGTAATCAATGAGATCTTCATTGCGCCGGTCAAATCCCTGAGCACGTTCGGCAATCGACCTCTTAATCATCATCGAGCCTCAGGAGTTACCGACACTGTTGGGAAATCCTGAATTAAATAAGCGATTAACATACGAAAATGCGATAAAAATTTTTTATTAAAATTTAAACATTAATATGAACTTAATACAAATTAGAAAAACTGAAATAATAATAAAACTGTATAACTTGAGAAGCTGCTGTTGTCAGTATCTGTTGTATCATGCTCACGTATGTTTCAAGGCCATGCGAAATCGCACAATTCTATGCATCAAAATACGAGCAAAGATTGAATAAATTTGCTCCAAAAACAACAAAAAAAAATGTGTACATTGTTTTCAACAATATTTTTGCATCCTTTTCGATAGCTGATCGGTAAAAGGGCACGATTCTATAACTGCCATAATACGCAGACAGAACAAACAGTAATATTCTATCTCCATTGTTCTTTAAGCTTATTTTCTCTCCTCCCCCCTCTAGATGCTGTGCCGGATGTTGCATAATAAGGAAATATATTCGCAGCTAAAAAATTTTCGCATTTATAGGGGAGAAACTGCGTATTCCAATGAGGAAAGTGTTCACTTTCTACCCATTGGTGTCCATTCAGTTACGCTTCCATGAACAAGCTAAGCCTAAATTTAATAAAATGTCGTCTGTTATGAATAACTGAGCAAACAGCGCCACCTGCATGATAGTTCAACATATACTTTTCCTGTGTTTAGTTATACATCAAACAAATAGTATATAAAAATTAATTTCCCATTTTTACAGACACTTTTGAAGTTAATTAACACATTCACATTTGCTGGATATATTGTTCACAAATTTCTGTCAGTATTAATGTCCAGTAACTGTCGTTAACTGTAATCTAATAACTGGTTGCCAGAAAGATTTTAAATTAAATTCTAATGAGCGCCATTAATTTATTAAGAACGAAGGTATAAAAATAATGCTTATTATTTTTAACATACACAAAAGAGTTCAAATAGTAAAGTTTTCTGAAATGTTTAAATTATTATGAATAAAAATCTGACTAATAATAAAAAATCGGTTTAGAAGCTAGTCATAATATGTTTGGATTTCAAAATATCTTCGCTTTCCTTTGATTTTGTAGTTGTAGCTATGATGTAAGTAAATGTTTTTTAAATAATTTTTCTGTCGACAGGGATAAGATATGATGTTATAGCAGAATAAGATATCGTAATTAAATAATGTGATTAGGCAACGACAAATAATCCTGTAATTAAATTAAAGAGGTTTAAAAGCTGGCCTTCAGTTTAAAGTAATAAATAAAGTTCCTAATATCCTATAACTTTTCCGTTTCAAAAAAAGTCGATCTAGCTTTTGAAATAAATTTAACTTTACTTAATTTCTTAACTTTCTTTGAAATTAAAAAACACTATAGGCTTAAAGATTTTAAATAAAATATTGATTACTGAAGCTAAATAAGAAAATTTTCTAAAGCTTAAAAATGTATGGAAAATTTACTACGAAGGTGTTTTTTCTTTTACCTCCCGTCAATCTATATAACACGTAAACGAGGTGGTTTTCATTTTAAAAATTCGATAAAGAGTTTTCCGTAAATAAGCATGAGTCCCCGCAACACATTTCGACTATTTTTACAATGATGTCTGCCTACCTATTTGTTTAGCAGTTTTTTCGACCTCGATAATTCTTATATCAAATCTGATATTTAAAATAGTATATGCATATACGACCTTGACTGAAAACAAACAGTATTTTAGATTTTAGCTACATATGGCAAATCGGAAGCGGTACTTTACTTGGAATTCTTAAACGACTTTCACGAAAAAATATACAATCACTACATCACTACAATAAAATTTTACTCTAAAATAATGCAACACATATTAAGGCTATTTCCATTATATCTAGACATGTGTTTATTTATATCAAGCCAGAGAAGAGAATTATTTTTCTAACAGCGTTTAATTTGCAGAAATTAATTGGCAAAGGTAACTTGCGTTTCATTTGCAGAAATTAATAGGCAAAGGTACCTTGCGTTTCATTTGCAGAAATTAATTTGCAAAGGTACCTTGCGTTTTATTTGCAGAAATTAATTTGCAAAGGTACAAGAAAATAAAAAATTCGGAAACACATGTCGCTTTACTTCTAAGTGATTCCGGAAAGCAAGGTACTCACTTTTTAGGCTTAGTTCCAAAAATAACGAGCATTGTTTAATGACAATTTTTCGCGAAGATATACATTCAGGTCATTTTGCCATGCAAACAACTCTGCCCCGCTATTATTACTTGCATAAAATTACGTCATATCTTTTTACCTGTGTATATAAAAATTATTGTAATTGCTTATGATCAAAAAAGTATATTACCTATAAAAATGATTCTGATGTGCCCAAAAATAAGGATGATCATTCGCCGAAATTAGTTTTATTAACGCCTTCTTCCTACCGTTTCCACTCAGCCATCACGACTACGTGGTAGAATATGGCTGGCTGGCATGGCAGGCATATATACGGAGAAAGATACCCACCCTTTTAGCCGGATCAGGGAGCTCTTTTTTATTCTTATATGCTGGTAAATTGTGCATTTTTTGCTTTAGAAGTGATTAAATTATATTGTTTTTACGGTCCGGTTTAGGTTTTAAGGGCTTTAGTTAATCTGCATGCAATAGTTGTAGAATTATCAACAGTTCAAAAAAGTAAGTTGCGCTAAGCCTACCAGGCTGACTATTTGTTTACATGTGAAACTATTAAAAGTTTAGTGAATTAAGATATTTGGCACACCAACTTCCGCGTCTTTTTGTCGCCCACTGAGAGCAAACTTTAGCTTTAAATTTTTGTGCAGCGAAACATTTGTCTTTCTGTCCGTTGTCCTAATGTTTGATTTCGATACAAACTCTAATTTTTTATTGCAAAAATCGTGTTTTTAACTGTATTTGTTGTTTCAGGTTTTTCTGTATTTCACAGTTTTTAATGAAGATGTTTTGATATTTTATATATATTTTCATTGCCGCGAATAAGATTTGATATATTGTATGAGAAATATATCTCTAATGAAAGTCGGAAAAATAAGTTTAAATGAAACTCAGGAAAATTGTCTTCAATTTAATAGGCCGTTCAAGGAAGTCATGAGGTCTCCAGGTCAGATTTTTATCTCGAGCGCACCAGACTCTTGCTATTCGCAAAATATAAGATAATTATCTTTCATCTTTTTATCTTTCTATTTTAATTCACATTCGGCTATTTGAAAGCAATGTATTGCCACTGCTCCAATCAGAACTGCTTACTAACTAACAAAGCAACGTGTTGCCATTTAGTAAAGTTTAAGATATTTAACTTTCAAATTTATTCTTTCTGATTAGCAAAGAAATGATTGACAAGTAATAAACGCAATTCTCAAAAATACCTTTTCTGCTTTTTAGCTGATTGATTTCAATAAAAATGCTTTCATATCATGAGATATCTTATTAAAAAAACTGAATATTTTTATAAAATGACACTATCTAAAATTATCAAAATTATTATTTACTTTTTTCTTTTTTATGATAGATGATTAGGTGGCTGGTAGCTCACGAGGATACTTTTCAAAGAAATAATATGGCGAATATTAAAAAAAGTGAATTTCTAAAAATAAAAAAATACAGAAATGAAATAAAATAAAAAATTAAATTCTAAATTCTCCAACACTGAAAAGAGCAGATTGGTAACTTCCTATACTCAGCGAGAGCTTAAAATACCTTAAGAAATCTTCTGGTGTAACATTAAAATCTGAAGCCACTCAGCTTTTCCTTCTTTCTGTGTTATTTTTATTAGGTATTTTGACTGCATGATATAAATCTCGAAATTAATGCTAAAATTATAAACAGCAATTTGCCATTAATTTCTTTTGCCATTTGAAGAAGATTATTTATAAGTGATAAGAAGATACGTGTTATGAGCTAACTGAGTATATTAAATAAATACGGCTTAATGCAATTGAAATATTCTCAAAGATTTCTTTAAAATTTCAAGCATAAGCAGCTTTCTGCTTGAAATTTGCGTTTATTACTTGTTAACATTCATAAAAATCAAATTTTTACTAATCCCTGTGAAACAGTTAATAATCAAATTATTAACAAAGTGTGAATCCTGATGGCATTTTCGTGTCAACTGATTCCATATTTTACACAATGAGAAACTACAGTTTTATATATTTTGTTTACGTAAAAAACTATCAGAGCGGATGCAAAATGCTTTATGAATTTAAAAACTATAAAACAATTCTTAGTTATTAGCCCAAAGGAGCGGTAACCCGGAAGGGCTATTAGTCTTAGAACGGCATTTTGCGGCGTTTCACTATAAACGGGCGAATCACTTTTTACATGGTTGTCACCAAATAATATCACCCCGTATTACATTTAAACAAAATAAATAATGAAGAATCTGCGTGAATGAATGTATGTTTTTGTAACGGCTTGGTGGCACAAGGCACCATTAAAGACGACGAAACAAAACGTTTATTAAACTAACATTCAAAATACAATACTTATCTCGGAACAGTACATCGCTCAGAGCACCTTGCTCTCTCGTGGCTAACGTTCGACTCCGTTAAAACAGTAACCCTTCCTGGGAGAAGAGGCTAAACTCGCCAAGCTCGCTTTGTTGATCGCCAAACAGTCGCCAGATACTACAGTTTTCGCATTGTGAAAAAACGATACCTAAAGCCATCAGATTTTGAATAACGTAATCCTCCTCCCGAACATTGGCACCTGGAAGCCTGAGTTTCGAATTTTTTTATTATCTATTTCATATTTTCTAAAACTTAAGCTAATTTTTATGAACAAACTCAACGCTTTCAAAGCGAGCAATGGCAACACTGTGCAGAAACCTCCAGCGAGAGAGACTGTCTATTGGAAATCCTAAAGATATGCTGTTTTAAATATTTTGTAATATTGCTGTTGAATTGAATTTTATATGGTTTAGGGGCGAAGAACATGATATTCAATAAATAAACTAACAAAAGTGTTAAAAAAACGCCCCTTTGGGTGTAATATAAATTTAAAAATTTATAGGATATTTATTAATTTTAATTAATAAAACTAGTTTATATCAATTAAACTAAACAAATCATTTCGTAAATAAAAGATGTTTGGAACGCCCGCGTACTTGATTTACAATCGTTTGATTTTTACAAATTTTTAATTTGTTGCAAGAACGTGAAGTTATACGAAAGAATGAAAACAATGTAGATTGTTAATACTTATATTATTTATCACTATTTACGGCGCAACCTAGAAGCATGTCTGAAATTCCTGCATTCTGTATCTAAAATTAAATCTTCACTCCAGTTAGTATATTTAAGTAAATGTCCGAATGGTTTTCTGAAGCAAATTTACCGATTCATTGAATTTTAAACATTCTATGAAATAAATTAAATTTTTAGACTTGATTCAGTTTATTTCAAACAGATGAGAATTAATGGTTTTTCAAATGCATTGCTCTTAAAACTCTCTAAAACATTTGGAATTCAGATGAAATCGTTGGTTTACCGTTATAAAAGTCCTTTTCAAACATACCAAGTTAAAAATATTATTTGACCACTTTTAATACGGACGAGTTCTTTCAATAAATAAGTAATGCGATTCGTTCATTTGTTTCTTAAAATTGTAGCTAAATTTTCTCTGAGGGCAGAAATTGAGCAATGGCTGAGATCTGCAACTATGTAGAAACTAAAAGGGAAAAATCAATGAGAACCAGCAAACGAATCAATACGCAGTTTCAGACGAAATGTTCAAACACATTTACCCCGCCTCTAACAAACTACAAAAAGTTTTGCAGCTAACATCCAAAATACAAAACAAAGATTAAACTGCGGGAAACATTTTGTCTTGTAAAACGTAATAAAAGTGTTCCACGGTGAGTGAAAGTAAGAATGAAAAGGATTTAACTAGAGTTAAATGGATACGAAGAATAGTCAAAAATAAAAGGACTGTTGAATCAGAGGAAGAAAAGGATTTCGACTTTAGATTAAATGGAGATAGTTATGATGCTTTACTTTTATTTTTTAGGCTATGGAGAACCTTTTTACTTCCTCGTACGAAGTAAAAAGTATTATAAAAGTATTGTAAAAATTTCGGGTATCATATTTCAACGAAACTCTCCATTTTGATCTCTATAGAATGCAATTTAACAATGTTTTTGCGTGACATCTGAACGTAACGACAAAATAAAGAACTCTTTTTCCCCCAAAAAATTCTAAAACTGATTTAAAATAGATTCTGAAGAGATTTTTTCGTAGCGTCTGTGCTTACGTACGTATGTACGCATGTACCTCGCATACCTAATAAAAGACTAGCCTCAGAATATTCAAATTTTGTATATAGGACTGTTGTAACATGTAGATGTGCACCTCCTATTTCGGTTGCAATCGGCCACACCAAAAGTATGTAAATATACATACATATGTATATTTACATACATATTTACATTCTTACATATATTCTTACATATATATGTAAGAATAAAGAAACTGAATTTATTCTTATATGTTTGTAAATTGAGCATTTTTTGCTTTAAAAATGATTGTATCCGGTTAACATTTTTATGCCTTTACTTAACCTGAACGTTATAGTTGTAGATTTATCAACAGTTTAAAAGTTGTTTAACTGCGGCTAAGCCTATTTTTTTACCATAGCAGCCATACTTGTTTACATTCGAAACTTAGCAGAGTAGAGTTTGTTGCCAATCTAGAGAAACTAAGCTTCTCAACAAGAAAGATAACCGCTTCTTTCATTATCGCGAATTAAATAATGCTTAATCCATTCTGGAATTTATTCGAGGAAATAAGTGTTTAAGATTCACTTCGTAATTTTTAATATAGATATTTTGAGTTTTTATGTATTTTTGCCTTGTAGCGAAATGAGAATTGAATTAATTGAATGAGAAATACTGAATCGTCTGTGAAAAACTGTTCCTTTCTTTCTTTTTTTTTAAATTTCTTTTATACATTGTTTTAGATTTATTATAGTATTTGAATAGAACATGTGGCCACGATTAGATAATTCTTCAGATTAGATAATTCTTTAGATGATATAAATTTTGTGCGTTCTCAGTTATAAAATGAATGAGATGTAACGCTGTTAAATCTTATTCATTTTATAACTGAGACCCCAGCGCCAGAGTGTCGCTATGGTAAACAAATATAGTGAACTTTAAGGAGTGCATTTATTCTGTTGTGGTTTATGCGCTATCGACGGAGTAGATTTAATTCAATCCAATAAGTTTAAATGAAATGCAAAATGCGTATAATTTAATATTCCGTACAAGGAAGTCATGTGGTTTACACATCAGATTTTTTGAGTCAACAACTTTTATCTTGCTTGATAATACTACAAAAGCATTCCTTGGTCAGATACATTTATTCATTTAATTATTTTTTTATGTTATTAGTTTCCTATATAATAAGAGAATTCATTTACTAATTTTTTTACTTTTAGCAATATTTAGTTTTTGAAAGTATTTGAAGCATTATACTTTTGCTGAGGCCTGCAATGGTCTCAAACTTGCGGTCTGCTGGTCTCATGCTGTCCCTCAAGCAATTTTGTGCGGCCCGAGAACACATTTCCCGTAAATTAATCAGAATTATTATATTAATAATTGTCATGACTGTAATTTGAAGACAGATTTATGATTTAATGAACTGGAGTCTAATTTCACATTATTTTCTTTATCATTAGAAACGAACGTGAGTAATGAACGTTCCAGAAAATCTACAAATGAAACTAATTAAATTATACTACGATATAAATCGTATTCAAAGATCTGAAGATACAGATTTGAGTAAATTTTTCCGTACTTGTCAGAAGATAAATACCCTCATTTACAAGATTTTGCTGTAAGAGTAATAAGAGTAATAGGTTTGTTTGGGAGTACATTTATATGTAACAGTTTTTTTCCGCATCTAAAATTAATAAGTCTAAAAAATCAACCAAACTGATGATTCGCATCTACAATTACTGATGAAGGTAGTTTGTAATACTTTTTCCCACGGTTATAAACTTTATCAAAATCGAAAAGTCATGAATTGTTGTAGCTGAAAGTTGTAGTAATATATAAATAACTTTATACTTATTTACATACAAACATCTGTATTTTTTCTGCGTGCATCAATGAAAATTAAAAAAATAAAAGAAAGAAATTCAATTGCCATTATATATTTTCATGATTTGTTCCGTTTGGAAAGTTTTCGTAATTTGTTTAATTTTAGTTAAGTTAAAAATGTAAGTTATTTAGAGGCTTATTCAGCATTAAAATTATTTGAAATAAATGTCTGTCTGAAAATTCAATATCTAACTGCCAATACGTTTGACAAAGTTTAACAATCAGAAAATTCTTACAAGTACAAATTTTTAGGTTTCAGAGAGGAAATGAATATAAATATTAATAATAAAGTTTTATTGCTTTTTATTGAAATCTTACAATCTTATGGAAATCAAAAACGGACGTTTTATTTTCTACAAAACAAAACGGATTCTTTATCCGTAACGCTGATCTATCTTACATTAAGTCCAAAATATTATATAAAAAAATCGTCTGTTTTCTTTTCACTTCACTAGAGTGCTGCCAACTTTTCTTGAATCTTACAGGAATTATTTCATTTTCATCATTGCTATTTATGTATGTTTTGACTAATATATAGTAAACAAAATTTTAAATTGAATTAAAAAATTTTTCAATGCCACTTGTGGCCAGCAGGCCACAAGTTTGAGACCATTGCAGACCTCAGCAAAAGTATACTGCTTCAAATACTTTCAAAAACTAAATATTGCTAAAAGTAAAATTAGTATATGAATTATATTATTATATAGGAAACTAATAACATAAAAAATTAATTAAATGAATAAATGTAACTGAACAACAAATGCCTTTGTAGTATTATCAAGCAAGATAAAAGTTGTTGATAAAAAAAATCTGATGTATACACCACATGACTTCCTTGTACGGAATATTAAATTATTCGGATTTTGCATTTCATTTAAACTTATTGGATTGAATTAAATCTACTCTGTCGATAGCGCATCACAACAGAATAAATGCACTCTTTAAAATTCACCATATTAGTTTACCATAGCGACACTCTGGCGCTGGGTTCATTTACAGGAATACATTGTAAACAAAATTTTAAATTGAATTAAACATTTTTGTCTCATTAAAAAAAAGAAAAAAAACTTTTTTATTTTGTTTTAAAAATTAAAATTTTGGCTCTTCCGTTTTTTACAGATCAAGGATTCGGCCAGCATGCAAATTTAATCTGAGACAATGCTCTAAAGAATAGCGAAATTTTGAAAGCTGTTGATGAAACAAATTATTCGTTAATTTAATTTTCTAGACTATAACATGTATAAGAGATACATTTTTTAAAATTTTATCCTTTGTATGAACAAATTACAAAATGAAGTTCAAAGGCGTCTTTCCTTTTGAATTGCTATCTTTTGTTCCCTTGGTTTTCCCATCGTAAGTTCAAACTTTTATTAATGTGGTAAACAATTTTTGTTCTCAGTTAAATATAAATATATTTTATAAATTATTACATTTTAATTTTAATATTAGTAAATAATATATATATATATATGTATATTATTTTTGCTTTATTAGGCATTGAATTTATTTCATTTGTATTTGTTTTGTGTATTTTTATTTGATATGAAAGGAAAGCGACTGTATAAAGGAGACATTCAAAATTTTCGGATGAACTATTGTTATGTAGTGACTTTTGGTTAGTTTAGAATTATGGATTAATGTGTAGTTAATTGCAGT
>KK121057.1:0-33314 GCA_000611955.2 Stegodyphus mimosarum
TAAGGTTACAAACAAACAAACACACAAACAAACAGACGCGCACAGATTTTAATATAGTAGATTATACTAATTAAAATTCTATCGGTAGGCATGAATATCTGATTTTTCATAAAGTTATAAAAAGGAATGTAATCAAGAATTTTTTTAAAATTTTATTTACCACGCTTTATAGCCAAATAACTGCATACTCATTAGATATAAAACATTACATTTATTCTTAAAGATGTGTAGGGATTTATATTTATTTCAAATAACCAGTTAATTTTAATTTTAAGTTACTTTCATATAAGTTTTCATTTCCCTAATTGCCAGTGCCAGAATATTTAAATTTCGTAGCGGGAGTAAGAAATGCAAATTCTACCAGTGGAAGAATAAGTTAAATATCGACGTTCCAGCAGAGAAAGAGAGAGTCCAGGAAATTGCCGTGCGTGCTTATACGCAAACTTCTGTTTAGCAGGTACTGCTGGTTTTGACGTGGCTTAAGCGCTATTATTTTGCTGCCACTAGACTCATTTGCGCGCTGTAGGCTACAAGATTATATGAACCCTGTAGGGTAATTCTACTATTTGTGAATATCTCTTATTTTAAGTTTGATTCTACTGCTTCGGTTACCGCCTAAGTTGAGGCCTAGTATGTTAGCGTCAAATTGATGCATTGTAAATAAGTTAAAGAACTTAATAAAGGGCAGTTTTAACCCTTCCTCAGTGTAATCACTACTTCTCAAGGTTTTACACAACAGAGGTACAGTAGAACGTTACAGATGATTTACTGCACAATAAATTTCCAAGTACGTTATTGAAGTTTACGAATATAGTTAACTAATTTTTATATTAAATGAGCCTCATTTTTAAAACAAAAATATGACGATATAATACGAGTTATTTCAATTCGAAACGTCATCGGATTTCAGTCATTTAAAATTTCTTTAGTTAATTTATCAATGATTGAAAACATTTAATATTATAATTCAGCATTTTAATTTGGAACGAAAATGCTTATAACGGTTCTTTTCTTGTTTTTCCTCCCAAGACTGAGGAATGAAATATAAGTCTGAGTACTTCATTCACGTTCTGCAGCATTAATTAATTCCCACAATGTCCCCTTCATAACTTTTTAGTTACTCATTCTGTTTTGTCTGAAAGAACTGCTTTTGTTTAATCAGTATCTCATGGAAATATAAATTTAAATCAATGTTGCATGAAAAACTGTTTTCCACATATATGTTAGAAATATTTATTTTAAGTTATTAAGTGAAATGTATGTGAAATGTCAAGCAAGTGAAATTAATACTAATGAGCTCATGATTTTATATGAGTAACAAAATACGTAGTTAAAGCATTTACTTTCAGCAAAATTTAAACATTTATTTATACAGCAAAGACTTAAACACACAGGCTTCTAACATTTTTAATTTGCTTTTAGAATACAAATTACTACGTAATTCTGAACAAATTATCAATATAGTGCTTAAACGTTCTACACCATTATTTATTGCATAACGAAAGATGCAATTTCACCACAGTATCATTATTCCATTTTAATCTTATGAAAATCTAATTCCGTGACAGAAAGAAGAAATGTAAAAGTAATAAAACTAAAATTATCTGTGATGTAGAAAAGACCTGGGGGCAAGCTTTTAATCTTTCGAAGGTCACCAACGAGCACAGCTGGCAATACAAATTTACAACTGCCGGATATCGCGAGTATTTGGTAAGAAGAAATTGCTAAATTATTTAACCGCTGAAAGGTATAATCGTCTGTACAAATTAATACAGTAGTTTTTAAACTATTTGCCGTATGCATTCCTTTCACCGTGCTAGAAGATTATTCCCACTCCCCTTTTTTCCAAAAATACGTGTACATTATATAGATTTAGATTATTTTAACATGATTTTATGAATTAAATAACGAAATGTATAGTAAATCTTGAGAAATCCCAAAATGTGACAAAAAGCAGTTTTATACATTCATAAACTAACATGAATTGCCTAACAGCTAAATAAAATGCTGAATGCATTCTCCCCGTGCAATTATGGAATTTCTCGCCTCTGGTTTAGAAGCACCGTCTTAAATACTACTTCTTTGGTAAATTTTTTAACTTAAAAATAAGAGTAACGAATTAGTTCAAGAACCGTTGTTTCAGTTTATAATGCTTTGTCTCATAGAAATAAGTTCAACAGCAGCACAGGGGCAAAATCATTAAACATTAGCGGTTCGTTTTATGTTTAAGCTTATTTAGTTTCAGCTTATTAGTTTCTCACCACAAGAGAACTCTGCTCAGAGGGAGGGATGACTTCGTGGAAGAACATCTAAGGGAAACTGACTGGTTTAAACGTTACACATGAGGAAAACCATGCAGACAACCCGTTCGCTTGTATTTAAGCCCCGGACGAAAGTTCAGCGATTTTATCGCTCGGCCCCTGGAGGCCCATTAACACTTCGACCAGATTCAAATGCAAGTGAAGGGGTGGACTACACGGGAGTTTCTGTGTTCTTTCTCGTGTGTAACGTGAATAACAGTGAACCTCTTTCTATCAAGAAGGCTTCCTTGAAAACATGTTTTCCTTTAGGCAGATAGCCCTGGAGTGTTTAATCATAATTTAAATTATTCAATCAATTTTGAATTATGACAACTTAATTTCTCTACTTCTTTCCAACTCTCTTTTTTTAATTCCTCTTTTTTCTCTTACTCTACTTTTTAAATGAATTTTATTTTTTACTTTATCAGTTGAAATTTGCCGGAGTTCCACCATTGGGCGAGTTATTACGATCATAGAATACTGGTAGTTCTATATGGTCTGGTTCGGTCCTAGGCAAAGCAGCTGGATACTTGGCTGGTTTTCATAGTTTTCCTTAAGTGTAACGTGAAATACGAGCAATTTTCCCTCAGAAAGTCTTCCAAGAACACATCTTTAATCTTCGAAGATAACCTTTCTGGTTTTGCCATATTCAAATAACATAGCCTAATAAAACTTCTCCCTGTATTTTTGGGCTCTGTCTTTCAAATCCTCTATGCTAATTTTTATTGAGGTGTCAGTAAAAAAATTTCTAAAATAATTTAGAAGTATATGATAAAAATTAAAATATTATAAGAAAAATGTGTGATCTGCCCAATTTTTTATCCTAAAATATATTAATACTTTATAATTAATTTTCTATACTCCTTTAAATAATAGTTATCTCCTAAAATTGTAACGTGTATGATCGCTAAACACTGGTTGTCCGAATCCGTTCAAATCTCGGCAACCTGCTGGCTGTTTAGAATCGTGGTTCCTCAAATTTATGACATGAATAACAGTCAGTTATTTGTAAAAATATCTTTACGAAAGCATTTCTGCCCTTACTCAGAGAGCCCTCTTGTGCTTTGCTATAATACTGATAATTTAATCTAAACTGCAAC
Organism: Stegodyphus mimosarum; assembly: GCA_000611955.2. Lineage (NCBI taxonomy): Eukaryota > Metazoa > Arthropoda > Arachnida > Araneae > Eresidae > Stegodyphus > Stegodyphus mimosarum. The sequence goes on from KK121057.1 coordinate 3,401, forward strand.
CCTATAATGTTTCACCTTTTTAATAGCTTTCACTATTTTGATTACTTTATAGCCTCTTAAAAATACTGTCGCGCACGTACAGGTCGTAAAGGATTGAATGCACAAGTCTTTAAAAAGTTAATAACATTTACTCCTTTCAGAAAAAAATAAAACAATATTGCTGAAATATTGCAATAATGTTGAAATATTTTCTCAGAGTTATTCGTACAATATCTCACAGCAGTTGTATTTTGAACTACTAAACCGTTAAACAGAACTCATTTCAAAAGAGAGAAGCTAATTTGATCTCTCCGCGAATTCGCTACAATCAATAACAGCAATAAGTAAACAACTACAGTTCACTCAAAACAAAAACTGAGCTGAGATGTTTTAATCCGGCTTTTATAAGCTTTTTAATCCAGCACAAGATCATTCTGGTATTTTCTCGATTTTTCTGAATAGCAAAAACAATTATGAAATACCTATTTTTTAAATCTGAAATGCATCTGATCCTATATTTTAATCTTTCCGGCGTAGCTTTCTCTTCAAATAAGTCGCTCACAGCACTGCAAGGGGTAATGAAACAATTTAATTAAAATTCTACAAAAAATAACTAAATAAATACAAAATCTGTAACACTGTCTTCTTCCCAAGGAGTGCGTGACCCGGGCACTACAATCCCTGGACAGCAAACCAAACTTATAGCTAAGGCATCAATGCAATAACAAATATTACATTACAATAATAAGCAACATAAACAATAGATGCAATAAGTAACTTAATCAAATACTAAATGCAAATCAAATCGGAACAAATACTGAATACAAATCAAATACTATCAAATAATAATCAAAAAGGACCATAGCCGTTTACTATTTACAACACAATTAACAGTGATATATACTACGTACTGTTGCCATAGTAAGGAGATAACCTGTCGTAATGAACGACTTTAGGCTTAGAGTTCGATGACTTCTGGATCCGAAACATGACGTCGTTCAGCCTGTTTAGTACTGTGTACAGATCATGACTGTAGACTGACTGTACTGCCCCAGATCTGTCTGTTTAAAACTGTGTACAGATCATGATTGTAGTTTCGGCCAGAGTCCTTTCCATTGAGTCGGATACCACAACCACACCTTGTCTCCTTCATTGAATTGATGCGCAGTAGCTCTGGTGTCGGGTCTTCATCTTCTACGTCGCCACGTTGCCTCGCTTTCCTTCATAGTTGTGCATCACTTCAAACCGGGCCTGGAGATGTTGAATGTATTCCTCAGGCAATGAAGGTGTATCCGGAGGCCGACCAAACAAGAGATCACTAGGCAGACGAAGATCACGAACGATGAACATCTGGGATGGAGACTTACCGGTAGTCTCGGGGTTCTCTACAGCCCTAGTATGATTTCGGCAGTTTTCTAAGCTGGGTCTTTTAGACAACGCGTCGGCGTTTCGAGGTGATGATCCCTTCTGCTGATGGATAGTTATATCCTCTGATGCTGAAAACAGTTTGTTGTCTTTGAAGTCCAAGGGAATGTATTTCCTGAAAACGTCCAGTCCAAATATGCAATGATCTGTAATATCTGCCACATATGCCGTGTGATGGTAGCCGGCAATTCCAGGCGAGATGTTAACTTTTAACTTCCCATTTATGTTGATTTTATCAAGAGACGTTTTCTGGAGGGTAACACAGGACGGCGTCCAAATGAGTTTAAGTTGTTGAGCTAAATCTTTCCGAATGATGGCAACATTAGCTCCTGTGTCAATGATCATATTGCAAGGAACTCCGTTGATATGTACATTGTTGGAAAGTCCATTAATGTTGCCACTCACTGCAGAAATCTTGAGCGTTTTAAAATGGGTCTTCTCATTATCCTTCAAATTCCTCTGTGTGGTATGGCCATTATTTTGCTTTCTGCGTCGTTGCTGGAAAATGGTCTTATTTCCCATGCTCTGGGGTGCTCTGCAGTTCCATCGCATGTGGCCTTTAGCTCCGCAGTGCCTGCACTTTGGTTCCTTGTCACTCTTTTCCCGTATCATGGCATTTAATTGTTTATCTAAATTGTCTGTCTTATTTTCCATGTTCTGCACTTCCTTTGCCTTCAATGCAGCATTTCCAGCACTTAGAATTGGTTTCTTTGCACTAATATTCTGTCTCAAGCCATAGAGTACAATGCTTAAATCGTCTATCTTAATTTTCTGACCGAGGTGTATTCTGCAGTTCTTTCATATGTGACCTTTAATACCGCATTTTCAACATTTTAGAGCTAGTTTGTTCTCACTCCTGCTCCATATAAAAACATTGACTTGTATCGATAAATGATCTAAACGTGCCATCGATTGATCCACTGGCTCGTAAACTCGTAAACTCGATTGATCCACTGGCGATCTATACGAGTTGCTTGCTGGGATTCCTCGAATTTCACGGCGTACACTAGACAGCTTTTTATACCCTTAACATCCGCTTTCGTAGAGCGTTCTGTATTTCATGGTCCTGGATGCCCTCGATGAAGTATTGGAGGGACAGAATTAACCTTGTTTTTGTCGGACACTTCTAAAAGGCGAGGAGAGATAATCTTTCAACATCCGTGGCCAGCTCCTGGGGTGTTTCTGTTGGCTTCTGTTGACGAGAATTTAATTGGAGCCTGCTGTAATCTTTTAAGTACTTCTCCCCAAAGCGCAGCTCCAACGCGCCGGACAGAGTTTCGAAATCTAACCTTTTGTTTTCGGGCAGAGCCTGAAGGATTTCCGCAGCCTCTGCTCTCAAAGAAGTGGCGAGATGACAGGACTTACCTTGGGGATCCCATTCATTTGCTTCCTCCACTATAGAAAACTGTGTCTTATGTATTTTCCAAGAGGTCTTCCTATTGTATGTGGATAACTTCAGAGAAGAACTTGCAGGCACAAGTAAAAATTTAAAACCATCACTATTGATCCCTGCCGTTGCTACGAATTTCTTTAAGGCATCAATTTTTTTGGCGACCTAAGAAACCTTGTCATCAATCTGCTGTTCAACGGCACAAACGTTTCCTTCCATTTCTCCTTCGACAGAAGAAACTCTGTAACCTATTTACGGTTCCACGGCCTGAACTCTCTCTTCTATTTGCCCTTTCGCAGAAGAAACTTTTTCTTCAATTTGTCCAACTTTATTCTCAACCGCATCTATTCTGCCTTCCATAGCCTCAAATTTTCTCTCTGTTATGCAAGTAATTTCATTTTCCATTTCTTCTTGACCTACATGAAAGGCTTTCATCTCTTCCTTAACGGATATTTGGCTCGTTTTCATTTCTTCTTTAAGGCAGTTGACGGTCCCTGCCATCTTTTCTTGGAATGCAGGAAAAGCAGTGATGAGCTGTCTCAATTGTTCTTCCATTGCTTTGGTGAATGACATTCAATCCCACTTCTTATACCAAAAATTGTCGCTTGCGTATGGGTTCGTAAACGATTGAATGCACAAGTCGTTGAAAAGTTAATAAAATTTATTCAGTTCACAAGAAATAAAACAAAATGCTGAAAAATTTCTTCAGAGATATTCGTACAATATCTCGCAGCAGTTATATTTTGAACTACTAAAACTTTAAACAGAACACAATTCAAAAGGGAGAAAGCTAATTTGATCTCACCGGAAATTCGCTACAATTAATAACAGCACTAAGTAAACAACTACAGTTCACTTAAAACAACAATTGAGCTGAGATGATTTAATCCGGCTTTTATAATCTTTTTAGTCCAGCACGAGATTATTCTGGTTTTTTCTCTATTTTTTTTTTGGATAGGGAAAGCAATTGTGAAATATCTATTTTTTAAATGTAAAATGCATGTGCTCGTGTATTTTAATTTTTCCGACGTAGCTTTCTCTTCAAACAAGTCGCACGAAGCATTGGACGAGGAAGTGAAACAATTTAATAACAAATCTACTAAAATAGCTAAATAAAAAGAAAATCCTATACTATAAGAATAACAATGTAACAATGTAACAATACTATAGCTATTGATCTCCTACGACTTCCAGTATTCGAAATTTTTCGTAATGCCAGTGTTAAACTCTTAAATTAAGCTATAATAAATAACTTAAAATGAGCTATAAATTAAGCTATTATAACCTAATTTAAGCTATAATACCTTACCTATACTCTGATGTCATGATTATAATTTAGTAATGATATTTTGCTTTAACAATTACGTTCATTACCTATATACTAATATGCAATTTACTCTTCCTTTATATATAACCAAAAACTGGAACTCCATAAAAAAAGCAATTTCATTCGCGAAAAACTGAACGATTATATTATTTGCAGCATTTTGAAAGTTGAGTTCATGCACAGAAATAGATCTCAGAACATTTAGAGATATTTCTTTTTTCATAGAATTGTTATTACATGCATTTGAAAATCCAGGAATTTCAAACCTAAAAAGTATTTTCTTTCCTTCCAAAGTAATTCGAAATCTCCGAAATTTGGCTTCTTATATCCTTATGCCAATAAAAATATTCCAATACTTTTACTCCATCTGCTCGAGGCTAGAAATCGAATTTTCACCGCAGCCTTGAAAGAGCAGTCACCGCGTCCTATTGGAAATTGAATCGTAAACGATACGACGAATACCCTTCGAATACAAATACGAATCAAGTATCAAGTTCATGATTTCGATCTGAAACCATATTTCGAGGATAATAAAAGTAGATTTTTGACATCTGAAGCCTCATTTCATATAACAGACCGTAATTCTTTTTATAATTTCCATTTTATTTCTATTTCTTCATTTAAAATATTAAATATTGTTTTCTAATCAAATTTACTAAGTTTATTTCAGCGAAATGAAGAACTTTCTTTCCAAAGCGTTTATTCTTCATATTCTATTTTATTCGTTCAAATTATTCCAATTCTCTTAGTTCTTTTATGAAGTTCCTTAAATACACCGCGAATAATTGCATGCTTTTACCCTTAGCTTTACAGCATATAATTTCGAAATTTTTTAATATTTACGTAATTTTTGTTTTCTACAAGACCCTCAGCAAGTGAGCTTTCTTAAAATTTTAAAATGGATTCTTCCATGCAGTGACTGCTTTTGTCTTACTAATTCATTTGCTCGTGGAATTTGGGTGGAAGGGCTCTAATAGATAAAATAATAATAGTAATAATATTCAAGAAAATGGGGATGACTATCTGAAAACGCTCTTTAACATCAAGGAATGCAGTATTTATTGCTTTAGTGACTCTCAAATAGTGCTTCACTGAATAAAGGATTGTGCCAATAATTGGAAGCCATTCGTAGCAAATCGTATTAGAGAGATTCAGAGTTTAATCGCTTCTGCTCAGTGGCAATTTTGCAAAGGAACTCAAAATGCTGCAGATGTTTTGTCTCGAGGTGCAAAGTTAGCAGATCTTATAGAAAATGAATTGTGGTTTCACAGTCCACCTTGGCTAAGGCAAGGTAACTTTAGTAATCAAAGAGTTGAACCTATTTTAGATCCTGAACTCAAGGAACTTTCTCTTGTGGAGCAGCGAGTGGTGTGCGTTGCATCCAATAATCAAAGTGAACGTGACCTTCCTACTAAGTTTTCATCCTGGAATAAACTGAAGTGTGTAATTGCATGGTGTTTAAGGTTTTGCAACAACAGTAAACCTACATCTTTAAAAGTCAGGGTCATGTAGGCCTACATATTTAAAACTTAACAATTCAAGAACTCTATAATGCAAGCAAGAAATTTTGAGAGTCGGTGGTAGACTCAGCAATTCGAATCTTTCGGAAAATACAACCCGGAAGTTGAGATTTCTAAAATTGAAACGGGTGCGAATGAAAACAAAACTATAGTGTCTACTACTCAATTGAATAAAAAATCCGTATTATTACAAACTTGTTCGATCATCGCGCAATATAAACAAAAGAAAACGGTTTGTCGAGTGTTAATTGATTCACGTTCTGAATTAAGCTAGTGCTTTAAAGATTTAGCAAAAAAATTAAATTTGCCTATAAAAAGAATAGAAAAGTTGAAAGTTTATTCGTTTGGAAGTAACTGCGAAGAAAAGGAATTTCCGGGTAGCTCAATAACTCTAAAATATAGAACCGATACTATTTCATAAGGAATATTTATTGAGGTTTACATAACGGATAAAATATCGCATGATTCGAGCTCAATTCAAGGTCAACTGTTTCCTTTTGTTATAGAATCCATGGGACAGCAAAACAAGCAGTTGGCTGGTGATTCCTGCGAAACAAAAATAAGAGCTTTAATTGAAATGAATTACTTCTAGTCCGTAAAAACAGGCCTAAAAAGAAAAATATCGGACGAGTTATTCGACAGTATGCCTTCTACTAATATCGAACATTGTAATCTGTTACTATAATCCTACTTCATGATATACCATAAAATTGCTGTATTCCACTAACATCACACTTCGAAGCCACAGATGATCGAAAATCGCGTAAAAGACTTATTCTGGGATAGCGCAAACCGCGCGGGAGCCCGCATGCGAGTCATGAAGAATGAACGCCTGAGCCGACGAGTTATTTTTAATTCTGACATTCTGGGGAAACGATTTGTGGACAAAAACCTTCGTCAGATCAACACGTTTCAAATATTAATACTTGTTATGCTTCAGTTAGAGAAGTAGACGCCAATTCATCTGTCATTCTATTCGACATTCAGTCGTTTTGGCGTCTTTATGAGAGACAGCGACTCATTATCGCGGGAAGATTTAGAGGTTATTCAGCTGTTTAATAAGAACTTGCGTTACGAAAATGGAAAATCACCATTATTATTTAACGAAAGAAAATTAGAAGTCAAAAATAATTTCCTAATTGCTAAACAGCGGTTTTTGAAGCTGGACAACAAAGTGAAACATGATGAGTGGCTATTTAGTGGATACAATAAATTGATTAATGAACAGTTAGAGACAGAAATAATTGAAAAATGTTCTAATGCTATTTATTAATTGCGAACTTGAGAGGGATAGCTATTTTGCGACTCATAATCCTGTAATTCGCCCTGACAAAACAACTACTGCTGTGCGTATTGTCTATATCTGTTCGCCTAAAGACAAAGGTGCAACGAGTGTCTAATCCAAGGACCCAACTTGTATAGCAATTTAATTCAATATTCAAATTATATTTTGAAGCATGATGGAGAAATATCTGTTGCATAATTGTTTGCTGTAACTATTTGTAACATTTTGATTCATTTCGTATTTCCCTGTGTATTAGGTTATTAGAACATGGCAAAGCATACGAAGACTAGGACGCCTTCTTGGTGGACGTCCTAAGGGAAACCAGCTCGTATTTAAGTTATAAATACGTGCAATACGAAAAACACACAATCCAATCATTCAGCCAGTCACTTATGGAATCCTTTCACGTTGACATTAATAGAAGTAATAGAAGAAAAGTAGCTAATATGTGAAGCAAATTTTAACTTTTGCTAGTTTTAAGTTGCTAGAAAAGTCTCTGAGTTTCAATAATTAATTTGGTTTTATTTAAATCACGTCAGAACAGGCTAGAGCTACCTGCCTAAGAGAAGGGGAGACTATCTAACGGAAACTTGGCCTTGTATCTACGTTACACATGGGTAAAGCCAGTAAAATTTATATGATTTTGTTGTGAAGCAAAATTAAGTTAATTAAGTAATTAATGAGTAATCAAAAGTTAATCTTTCATATTTCAAATTTACGCTACACAACGTGTGTTTTACTTAATTTCTGTGTAATTTTGTTTTATCTTAATTGGGGTTTTTCATACTTAAATTTCTACATTCTTAGCTTCCGTCATTCGCGAATCTTGTAAACGGCAGACAATGAAACCTTGTGTATTTTCCACGTAATATTTCAATTTAAAAATACCTAATTTGTGTTCACATATTTATGATTTATACTGGTAGAAGCAGAACAATTTTATCTTCAATTTGAGACTACTTTCGAACAAATTGTTAAATTAGTTTTTGAATTATGGTAATTTATTTAATTAATTTTCCTTCTTTCGTGGAATGGGGGATGAATTTTCGGAGTTCGACTTTTTAGTTGCTTCTTTCCCACTGACAAGAGCATTTCTGGCGTTGGGTTTAGGTTTCCACATTCCACTGTCCCCCCCGTATTAGTTCGGCGATTCTCCTGGCGATTGTAGATTTAATGGTTGACTAACAGTTAGAAAAGTGTAAAATTTTACAGGTGCGGTTTGACGAACAGGACTTTTCATCGTTTTAGCCGGTTTTGGCGGTTTCTGGAATTCTTTCTTATGAAAGACGCTTGACGCTCGCCTTCTTCTTCGCACGTTTTCCGGTGCTAGTGAATGGAGAATTTGTTCTTCGTTTTGAAGCGGGGCTTATTGCTCCTTCAGTACGTTGATCTGATTACCAGCTAAGATGATTTTATTTGCTGGCCTCGAGCCTTCCTCCATTATGAGTTTCCAGTATTAACGTTACCTCCCTTGAAGGGCAGTTTGGCCCTCCTAATACTTCTGAGTTATCCTGCAATTGGTTTCGGTTATTGGAAAAAAAATATGATGAACTCTCTATAATTTGGAAAATTTCCCCCTACTTTTGGTTATCCCTTCATCTACACTATGCTTGCTGAATTCCTGGACGTCTGAATGATGGCTGCGGAAAATATCCTCCTACTTTTGGTTATTCCTTCATCTACACTATGCTTGGTGAATTCCTGGAAGTCTGAATGATGGCTGCCATGTTCACATCTCCAGTTCGCTTGACTTCTCTTCTGCTAGAGTCTTCTACGTAAGCCAAATTACCAGCAAAGGCTTTTACGATGGTGGTCCGTTCCAGTCTGCCGGAGCCGACGACCCTTGCTGGAGGACAGAGTGCTGTGTCATCTTCGTTCAGCTAAGTTTCCCTTCTGTCGTTTCCTTTCTTTTGACGGCTTAATAAAGAAATAGGTTTTTTCTTAATCGTAACTTGATAACACGAATTTGTTTGATTTAATTTTTAGAAGAGATCTCCTTATTTTAAAAATGTGAATTATACTGGCTTAATTTTAGAATGATTTTTGTTTTAAAGAACTGAGATGTTGAGGAATTTAAAATTTTATTTTATTTGGTGAGCATCCTGTCCTTGTTGAGGTTAAAACAACTGGAAACTGAAATAGATTTCTTCAAGTTTTTAATGCTCTTAACTTACCAAAAAAAGGTGGTCTCTGTTGTAACTCGGTTTAATGCATTACTAGGATGAAAAAGTTATAGATTGATCTGAATAGTAGAATTCTTTTATTTTCTGTGCAGTAATAAGAATAATATAAGTATAATATAACAGTAATAAAAATATATAATTGTTAAGAAAAAATAGTTTTTTTTTTAAAGTTTAAATTGTTAAGAGGTGAAATACGTATGTTGGATTAAGAGATTAATAGGTCGTTACTTAAATTTGAAGGTCTTTATTTTTATGAAATTATTAAATTGTTAAAACAAAAAATGTTTCGCTGCTAATACTAGAATTTTCTTAGATTATTTTCACGATCCGGAGAGAGGAATGATTTTTTTTTATTTAATTGATATTGATTCACTCATAATTTGATCTGTTTGGAAAATAAATTCTAAAGTTTTCGTAAAATTTATTATTGCTTATTGTGTTTTTTATTATGTTTAAGTTACATATTTATATATATATGATCTATCTGAGATTTACTTGCATCAAGGTTCATGGGTTGTTTAGGTTAAAATTCACAATGCAATGGTTTGTTAGGATAGTTAGTTTTGAGGCAAATTGTTAACTTTGTTCGGTGGTGTCTTCTCAAAAGGCACTACGAAGCAATTTCAGCCATTTCTCCTTAACTCGAACTCAGATAGAACGACCAGTGTTCAACAATTTTACAGCTCTGCCGCTGGTGGGCGCTCGAAGATTCAGAATTAAGGGAACGGTGGACTTTAAAAATTAGTTTTTTAAATTTTTGTGTTTTCAACAAGAAATTTTATGCATATAAATATTATAACATCAGTTTATGAAATACATGTTCAAAATTTCAATTTATTTTAAATTAAAAAATTTTAAAACAAATAATTAATTATTTTAATTAAATATTTAAAACGCTCCTTGAGCGCTCATTTTCAATATTTTTTCCTAATTTTTCCTTTAAGTTATTTATAAAGACTTGACAAAAGTTTTTGTGTATCCGTTATTGAACATGATGGATCAGAAATTTTAAAAAGGACTTTTGTGAACTTAAACCCAGTTTTCGGAAACATGCCACATTTTGTTACACTTATCACAAGTTTAAACTTGTTAATAACCTCATATCCAAAAATGCATACACAGATCTACTTTAACATATAACAAGATAGTGTCTTCCAAATATCATTCATTGTAAACTAAAAATAAGACGCATGTAGCATTTTCAAGACATACGAATTTCGAAAACATTTGTTTTGAGAAAACCGAATTTAAAGATTTTCTTCAAACTTACCTTTAATACATGATCCAGAAACATCAAACTAACTTCAAATATGAATATGTAAACACTAGATAACATTTTCATATCATTTAACTAATTTTAATCTCAGAATATTAAATATGAGAAAAATAAATATATCGCAAATTGGTATATGATTCGTAGTTATATGTAGAAACAATTTACACATTATATCCAATGAAACTTAAGATTCACCCGCATCATATGTTTTACTCGTACCTTTATTTTTTTACATTTACATTTTCTTTTAATGCTTTACAATATTTTTTACTATTTCTGTTTTTTTCAAGCAGGTAAACTTCTCTTTTTGCTTTGGTTCAAGCGACCTTGATCACGCTTTTTTGCAACTAGTAGGGAAAACGAGTTTGTTTCCTCCTGTTCTACGCGTACAACATTTACATAACCAAAGTTAAATTCATTAATGTTTGTCAATACTGACATTTCTAGCCTTTTTTTAGAAATAAACACTTCTTTTGGGGAAATATATAAATTATAACATCAGTAAATGACTGTTGAAATACAAATTTTTACATTTCCTCCAAAATTTAAAGTGCAAATTTACGTTGATTACACATTTTAAATGCTTGTAACTTCTTTAAAAATTATGATACTTGAACTCGGTTTTTTGCATACGATGTACTTACGTATATAGAATATTTATTACTCGAGTAAAAAAACAAATTCAATATTTCGCCCTAGCTAGCTACTTTTAAGTCCACCGTCCCCTTAAGCCATTCTTCTCCTATAAACACAAGAGACGTGTTTCTCCTTTGGGAAGGTATTTTCCTTAAATTTAATTATGTGATTTTGTGTTTCTTTTTTAACTGAAATTTTGCTGTAAAAATTATAGATAAGAGGTTTTATTTACTAATAGAAAAAATTTAACAAATTTAAAATTAATTTAGTTTTAAAATCTAACGTTCTAAAACGTAAGACAGTTTTCTAACCTTGAGATAAAATTACGCCTATTTTCTATCCTTTTAAGCAGCTATTCCCACCGGAGGATCAGTCCCAGTTCTTTCGATGCCGAAGCCAATGTACAGCGCAAACATTATCATTCTTCTTCATTTCCCTACTTAATCTCCCATGCCATGAAGTTTACATCTTGCCACGGCTTCTGGAAACAAAATTTTTGTCAGTCCCAGGGGTAAAGACGTCGAACGTGAGCTTCTTTTTATCTTGCTAGTTCCAGTGCTTTTATCAGGTAGCGAAGCAGATCTTAACAGAGACTTTTATCCAAATACAATAGCACTTCAGATGCATAAAGCTATATATTTATTCTTTCTTCTTTTTGTACTGGATAGTAGTTAAATGACATTTTATACTTAGTGAAAAGTAAATGTCGGTAACGTACATAATTTATTGCATACTAACTTATTTAATGGATGGATTTCAAGCCTTTATTAATTTCAGTTTTAGAACCTATTAATTAAAGTGTTTAGCATTATATAAGAAAATACATAACAGTTTATCAATTTAAATGATCTTCTGTTAAATGTTTTTATGTGAACATCGATTAAAACAATAGTCTCAAAATGAAGGCCCGCGGGCCATATGAGGCTTCGTAAGCAATTTTATGAGACTCGCGAATACACTACAGTTATGCATTTGCTTCAAACATTTTGCTGTTCCCTGTTGCACTAATTATTATTACTTTATAGGCATTGTTATTAATGTTTAACAATTTGTTTACCGGAAACATTTTGTACAGAGAAGTTTTTGAATAATTTTGTAGGTTGATTTATTTTCCTGCTCTTTTTTGGGCAAAATTGTAAATTAAAACAAGAAAATAATTGATGTACCACCTTTTAAATTAATTTGATACTACTTATTTAATTTCCTTTCATCTTATGTCCAAGTGTCAAAACGTATGTCCCAACATTAAATTTGTTTTTCTCCCTACTTTTTTAATTCTTCTAATCTCTTTCCATGCAAGTCCTATCATAGCGAGTTTCACCTATCCTTATTTAATTCGTTACAGAATTCAAGGCTTAAAGTGTTTCTAGGCTAGAATTATACTCTTTTCATACTGCTTCAGTTAATGAAAACTTCTCTACCTTTTTACAGCTCTTTCAATCAAGTTTAAATTTAATTACTAAATGACATATACGATATGCGAATCTTGCACACAAAAGAAAAAATTTTGGGGGTTTTATAAAAAAATATATCAGTGTTTTTTCAAAATTTGGCGTTTTATGCGAACATTATTTCATAACTTGGCATTACGAACGTATGCTCAATTTCAAGAATTATTTTTATGTATATTTTTAGAATATATTCTCAGTTCTCTAATATTTGTAACTGAAATAGTTGTAAGCCTTATAACAACAATTCAAATTTAAACAAAAAAACGTTAATTATAGGTGCTAATTATACATTATTTGATTTATGGAGGATCCATATGGGATTTCAATATTGAAAGAAATCTAGTAATTGTTTTTTAAATTTATTTTATTTATTGGTCTTCGTTATCGAAGATGAAGAAATTTCGCATTGAATAGATAATGCTTTATGTGATGGCGGTTAATGTTATCATTCGGATACTGTTATCGAACTGCCGGATGCCGCCCGTTTGTGTACAAAAACATGGAAAATCATACATCGCTTATTTTCAACAACATTGCGGTTAATATTCTCAAAATATCATCGAATAATTTTGTTTAACTTAAGTAAAGTAAAAAACGTCCAATAGATTAAGATAAGTTATTAAAATTGCGAAGTTTCAGAAAAATATTATCAAGTAAGAGATTATACCGAAAGATTTTTTTCGATTTTAATCAACCATTTAATATTGTCAAAAACGTAAATTTAGTTTGGCTTGAATTTTAAGTAATTCTATCAGTTCTGAGGATGATCAGACACAGGTTCCTATACTTCAAGAGCAAACCTACTCTGTATTTCTTTTCACTACTCTTTAATTTTTTTTTCTCCTGAAAACGTCTTTACGAAACTAAGGTTGCTATTTTGCATAAGTTTTACATTTGCATGTTTTCTTCCAGTGAATAAGGATGCCCTCCGAGTATTAAGAATAAGAGTATAGCATCGGTTAAATAATTCCTAGGAACTTTGTGAACTGTTCTTAAGTGAATTATTGCATTAAAGATGTATGAACAGGTCATATAAATCTTTTCACATTTTACTACTTTAAATGATGTAAGAGTACGTACATTTCTTGTTGTAAAATATACCTACATTTCAGGTTTCCTGTTAAATTTATATTAAATTATCTAAATTGCATTAATATTTTCAAGGATAATCGAGCTTATAAATGTAATGAAAAAAAGAAAAGCATCGGTTAGTACAAGGTGATACAAGAAAACGGGAAATTTTTAACAATCTAATAAAACCAAGAATGATGGAAGGAAAACATTTTATTCATAGTAATTGAAACCTTTAAACTTGCCATTTAAGAAATATTAATAGAATTTATCAATTTTTAAAAATTACGTCCTTTAGATGGCATCATCCTGTACAAATACATTCTTGAAATCTGCTGTTGAGATTCTCCATTGATCGCTGCAACACCGCAGCTGGGATAATTGAAATTTCATCCATACAAGCTGCAGATAGTGCCCAACTGAAGGGAAACGATTACCAGTTGCGATTAGAATTCTGTCAACAAATGATGACAAACATAAACAATGACAATGAATTTCTAAGCAAGTTGTAGATGTCAGGTGAGGCTCTTTTTCATCTCACAGGTTATTACGTGAATAAACAGAACTAGTGTTACTGGGATGACACAAATCCTAATGAAGTTCATGAGCTCTCTTTACACGCTAGTAAGATGACAGTATGGTGTGTTGTTTCGTTACATGGAATCATGTTACATGGGATCATGAACAGAGGATCCTAATAATTCTCAATGAAGATCGTTACGAGGGAGATGTTACAAACTGTCGTTACAACTGAATTGGACAATTTTCAACACGTTCAAGAAACCTGGCTTCAACAGGATTGAGCGCCATCACACACTGTTTGCAATCAACAGAAGGCGTGCGAGAATTTATCGATAACTGTGTGATCTCAAAATTCGATCTACGGGTCCTTGGTCCCCTAGATCGTCAGATTTGTCTGTTTGTGATATTTTCTTGTGAGGCTCGCTCAAGCGTAAAGTGCCTACGATTCGACCAAGATTTCTGGGTGAGTTAAAACAGAAAATTTAGGATGAAATTCGTAAATGAGGATCTTATCAAGAGGACGTAGTTTTTAAAACTGATAAATTCCATTAATGTTTCTTAAATGGAAAATTTTAAGAATTTAATTACTATGAATAAAATCTTTTTCTTTCATCACTCCATCACTTTCATTGGATTGTTAATAAGTTCCGGTTTTTTGTGCCACCCTGTATTTATCTCCTACATCGACAGCAAATGAATTTTCTGATCGAATCGAACAATTTATCTCTAGTGGTTTTCCTCTTATCATTAGCTTATTCCATCTGGTCACAAGTTTAGATAAGTAATTTACAACAGTAAAAACTTACTTTCCGAAATGAAAGAGGTGCTTAACCTGTATGGTAACTTTTGTAAGCGAAAGTTGATAGCATTTATGATTTAAAGCGAAGTACATAAAATGCGGTGAAGGGACATACAATGAGCGAAGTGCTACATGAATACAACGAACCCGTTCTGCCATATAATAATATACTCGGAGTGAAGCATTTATATATCGTATGTATCTTTTATCGAGTATTTGCACTTTCTTCTGGTGTTGGCACATCATATTACAAATAATTTCTGAATAATTTGGCATTAAATTTAGTATACATAATTTTATTTTCTTGTACTTCCTAGTAAGGAAATAGTGTAATTGCGAAGAATTTTCGGTAATCATATTTCAACGGAAATATCCATTTTGACAGGACCCGAAACCATTTGAACGATTTTTTACATAGCGTTTGTACGAACGGGTCGAATAAAGAACTCTATTTTTTCAAGATATATTGTAAAATGGATTTAAAATGGATTAAAAAGGCAATATTTCGTGACGTCTGTACGTGCGTGCTTACGTATAGTTGTATCTCGCATAACTCAAAACGATTAGCCGTCCAACAATGAAATTTTGTATATATTACTCCTATAACATCTTGTTGTAAACCTCCAAATTTTATTGCAATCGGCAATATCAAATATATACACTGCTCAGCATTGAAAATGCAACACCAAGAAGAAGAGGTCAGAAAGTGATGAAATTTGGAAAGAAGACAGAGACAGCAAGCAGCAATAAATGATCTTTATCCCAAAATGATAGTCAGAATACAGAGCGAGAACGGCGTCGCCTCAGTAGGATATAGGACCACCGCGGACAGCGATGCTCGAAGAAACACGTCTACGCATAGAATCAACAAGAGTGCGGATGGTGTCCTAAGGGATGGCTCTCCATTCCCTTTCAACCATTTACCACAATTCGCCTTCTCAACGAGGCAGGGGCAGAGTCTGCAAAGGGTGTCCAATCACATCCCACACATGTTCGATTGGTGACAGGTCAGGAGAGTACGGTGGCCAGGGAAGCATCTGTATACCTTGCAGAGTATATTGGCAGATGCAAGCACTATGTGGTCCGGCGTTATCCTGCTGAAGGCGTTATCCTGAAAAATTGCATTAGGCAGCCTCTGAAGGTAGGGGATATCCACCAGCCGCAGTACATTATCCAAGTATCGTTGGGCTGTCATAGTGCCCTGAATACGAACTAGAGGTGACCTGAGCTGAAAAAGGTGCAATTCTACCCACGGGTCATTGCAATGTCTGAATGTGTATGTCAGGCTCGCAGTCGTCATCTTGAAGCGTCGTCCTGATATTGCCAATACCTTACTACGATTTTTTTGGGGGGAATATTCTCTTCATCCTCCACATGGAAATACGACTGTAATTTAACCAGGCTGATTGAACATCTTATTCTTCATACCTGCGTCACGCACGTGTTTCTTCCGAAGTGTCTCGATATATTATATCAAGGACCATATTTGCCTGTCCAGATACCAGAAGTCGAAATCCTGATAGTTTGCTTCCCCGTGTTCCTGACTATGTGTCTTTTTTTTTTAGAAGCTAAACTCTCGCGGGTTTTTTTTTTTTTTTTTTTCTATACATCTGACCTGTTCCAGTCTTTTTTCGGGCTCATTTGAGTAGATGGTTTCATCCTGGCAAATGTGTCGCCCGCCACATTGGATCAGCTAGGTAAGTTTTATATATATATATATAATTCTTTTAGTCTGCACAGTTTCCCTTAAATTCTTAACTATACCTAATTTGATTAAATGCAGTAGGGTTTAGTATGAATGACCAGTTAAATTTTATTGTAGATAAGTGGAATGCCTATGCATTAACGAACTGTTTTGAATAAAAAAGAGAAAGAAAATGTTGCTTACTTGTGTAAAAATACTAACTTGCGTAATGCATTTACTTTTATATGTTACTTATTTATTAACCTAGAATTGAAAGCTAAATCTATATCAGAGAAAAATGTCTGGTGGAGTTTCAATGCCTCCTGCTGTTAAACTAATGTTGAAAACGAAATGGAAGGTAAAACATGTGTACTATACATGTTTCAAGAATCTTAATAGCTGTATGTAAAATAGTAAATGAGTATGTCTTCTGTTATATTTGGTTGCCTAAGGTTAAAGTCAATAGATAGTAAAAGTGGTGGTAACAATGGATTATTCATTAAAATTGAAATGTGAACTTAAACCATAACTTAGACTATAAATAGAAGGACTGATTTAGCTTATTTTATGTATGTTTAAGTGCATTTCATCTCTTTTTCTTTTGTGTCCAATCTCTTCACAGCACGGTCCCAGAAAGACATTACTCACAACGCGATGTCTATAAATATATACGATCACAAAGAACTGCTGACTGACTAGTTAATTAAGTTTTATTTAACTGGATACTTTTAAAATTCTCGGATTCATCAAAATAATATTGTGAGTGCCCCAAAATTAACGATATTACAGTTCGGAGCTTTAAATAAAGAAGATTAACTTTGGTTTTCCCTATTTTTGTATTTTTTAACTTTTACTTTTTCTGTTCCAAATGTATATTATAAAATTTGCAAGTTCATAAAAATGAAAATAGGTACGTGATCATGGTTCTTACAATCCTTAAATAATTCTCTCGTATATTTCTTTTCCCATATGTCTGGGAAAGTTGTAGACTTGTAGTAAAACTTTCTTCTTCTTTGAGAATATCAGCTAACGGACAAATAGTTTTATTCCCCGTTTGGTTTATGACCCTCCGAAGAAATCATAGATACACCAAATGATAAAAGATTCATCGAGACTTTCTTACAAAATAAACAACATGTTTTATCAATATAACAAAGGAAATTAACAGATAAAAGATTAATTACAATCACGATGAATTACAATTACGGTAAGCAGCGCTCAACGTCTGCCTCCGTTCGCTGATAACACCTGCTCTGTCTCTATGTTTTTTGAATAACCAACGTTCTTTTCCTTCTGATGTCCCCATTCCGGATAATACAATCTTTTCTTTATTCATAATGGCTGATTCCTACTCTTGTCATGAAAAAAAATATGAAAAGTTTGATTCCTGTACGATAAAAATCGACTGGAATATATAATTTCAAAATTTGCAGTTTTTGATGACTTTCTTATCATGTTTTGAGAGATAGGTTTCTTAATTTAGAATAAATCAACGAAATAAGTTTAAATGAAATGCAGCAAAAAGTGTGACAAATAGTTCTAAGTTCAAATTTATGTTTTTTTTATTTTGTCAATGAGATACAACAACCTGATTTAAATAATTTAATAGACCATATAAGGAAACCATAGGGTATCCACATCATATTATCCACATCATATTTTTACCATTATAATAATGTTCTGAGATTGAGAAAGTATCTCCCTCATTTGTTCCATTAGAGTTTCTCGTAATGTGGTCTTATGCTTAGTCTTCCACTACGCGAATCATATTTAAAATACCCTTTTCTATTCACAATTTCAGATTTCACTGCTTTCATTGCCACTTCAGTCAAGTATAAAATAAAATGAAAGGCAAATATTTTTCACCCAATGTTAACGATCGTTGAATACTGATATTCATTTTCGGAACTAAGCATTGGGCCCAGCTTAAGACAAAAGTAATGTTAGCTGTATTTCATAGCTTTGTTTACAGACTTCTGGTTATATAGGCCTTCTAGTGATTATTGTTGTTGTTAACTTTATGTGTAGCTTCCCTTTTCAAAGACTCAATGTTTATAAGATGCAATATTTTCATAGCTTCGTTTTCTCGTTTTCCAGAGCATTGTCACGTAAATATTAATATACGTACTTTTGCTGTTTGCTAACGCTAGCTTTAAATTCATCTGAAATGCTAAATTTTTCTTTTCTTTTCGCTTTTGACAGAACGTTTGGTTCACGGGGTAAAGTGTTAACTAGATTGTTAGGTCTCGTTGATGAAAAACAAAGCATTTGAGCTTAGCGCTATTAATGATAAAAACGTATTCATCAATTTTGATAGTAAATCCACACTTGGAAGAATAACTTTTCTAGTGAAAATACAATGCTTATTCAGGAAAAAGTAAATTGCTTCATAAAGTGCCAAAATAATCAAAAATGGGGAAAAAAGTTTAATCCTAGAGATTAATATTCGTACCCAAATCTTCCATATAAAAATTAGCTGACAATGTATATGAAATGAACTTTAATAATGCTGAATATCATATTAAGGATGATAATATCATTGGTTGCATCTGAGAAGATTCACATGTCCTCAAGGACATTGAATATGTTTTTCACACCAAACAATCCATGCAGAATGGATTTATGATTTGTATGCAAAATTAGGCCTTTAGGCCATATAAGTTCGGAAATAATCAGAGAATGCATGAGAAGATGTAGTTGAAGATAGATGCATTACACTGTACTACAGTGTATCAACTTGCGAGGAATGTCAACGTCAAATTTCGAATTCGCGTCGACTTCGCGTTACACCACGAAGGCATGCTGGAATGAAGAAGAAAATACAAGCTGTCAATGTATTCGAATTACAAAGCGTAGCCAATAAAAGTGTCTTGCAGGTACCAAATTGCAAGATATTTTAAATTCTAAATTAAAGTTTTAGATATAAAATAAACGTAATTTTGAATACTTTCTCTTTGCGATATTATTATTAGTATTGTTTATGTAAGCTTTAATAAGTATTAAGGAGGAGAAATTTAAAATGTTTATTAAAAATAAAGCTAATTATGTTAAAAGAATATGACCATGTGCTTTCACATCATGCATTCATCTCGCCTGCAATTCGAATCTGAAAATGCTTAATACATTTACTGTTCGTGTTATTCTAGTCTACTAATAAACGTTATATTTTGTCAACTGCGCATGCTTCAATGCCGCAGTTATATAGGAATGTACCAAATGTATTGAAGACTTGAGCACTCGGTAGCATTGATCTATTTCCTTCTATTCCAGTTTGTAAAATTGCGCAACTATTTCACCTGCTGTGCACTGAAAATGGCCCTGCATAAAATGGCCCTGCAAGTGAAAATGGCCCTGCAAGTAAAATCGTTTCAGTTTTCATTCATAAATCTCATCTGAACGGCTGATCCATCCCAAATCTGGGCGCATTACCATTAATTAAATATATATCCCAAATCACCGACCCCAGTAATACAAACAAGTAATGCTGTTTTGCAAGTAAACGAATTATGAAAACTATGTGTCATTTCCTTATTGTAACAAACGTAAACTTTCATTAATGTAATGATTATTAATAATTGTAGAACACATTGTATTACATAATAATTTAATGTAAAATCTGAATTTTATGCGTAACAATTTATCTATAGATAACTTGATGTTAAAACACAGCTTGAAAGTGTTGCATAGATAAATGATGAACATGTAGGCGAACGTGCCAAGTTCAATACATAATATATTTCCCGACATTCTTGATTCTTATCATCGTCATTAATTTCTTAGGATATCTATTCTTGAATTTACAACACTAGGTATTTACAACTTACAACATAATGCCAGAAAATTTTATATACGTGTATCACATCTTTAAACAATAGATGAAAGCAGCAAAGCGTCTAATTAGGGTTTGAGCATGGGTAAGAGCATGGAAGAAAAGGAGATGCGCATTTAGCAGCTGGGATATTTATAAACTCGGCTCCTTTGTTTCCGTTTTGAATGGTAATTGGGTAAACGCTCTACAGTATTTCAGATCCTTGTAGAAGAAATAATGACGTGAGTGACGACGTACAAATTCTTTGAAGGACACGCAGTCAAAATAAAATCAGGAATGAAAAGAACTATTGCCAAAGTAAGTTAGTAATATCTTTCATGTACATATATAAACTTTTCTTTGTTCTGCTAATTAATATTTTCTTTTGAAGTACAAAACGCTTCTTTTAAACCCTATATACTACAAAATATTATTGTTAATTCATGATTTTGCAATAGATAGTTTGTTAATTTTAATATAAATATCACATACACTTAAGCAAAACATCGCTTAAATTCCGTAGTACATTTATAAAATGTTAAGCATCAAAAACACAGCTGGCGATTTTTAAACGCTATTTTATTATTAATGAAAAACAAATACAGCGACAAATTTGACCGCGTTTAACCCTTACAAAAGAATTATGTTCACTGAAACATGATCAGTCCTTGCTCTGATTGATCACTTTAAGATGCTTCTTGTAATCTGCAAAATTAAAAATAATGGGATACATAAAGAAAATCATAAGATACGCTGTATTTTTATTTTGCCTTCGCCTTCAGAATGATTGGCTGTCAAAATTCCCATGGAAAGGAAAATCAATTTTTCATTAAGTGGTGCAAAAAGAGAAAAGCTGGGGAGAGCTGGTGTTCTGTGGATAATGCAATTAATAATTCAGAAATATAGTTTTTCTATGCTTTCGGGTTTTTATGTAATATTATAAAGGAAAATTGCATTTTATCACTTTCATTTTGAAAGTAAATATTGACTAACTTTCAGGAATTTTTCATTTAATAACAAAAAAATTCTTTCTTTTCATTTTGCGTGAACGCAAATCATTGAGATAAAATTATTTTTTAAAAATCTAACACTTCGTTTTATTTTTCATATGGCAGGTGTTTAAAAAATGAAAAGAAATATCCTTAAAAATCTGGGAGTAATCCCATTTTGCGAGTGAAATCATTAAACCTATAAGAACATACTAGGTCCTTTTTGGTCACATGGACCTTTTAATCAAAAGTACAGAAACCACTTTTTTATTACATGCCCTCTATGAAGAAAGCTCTAATTAAGAGTTGCTCAGTCTTTTACAGGCTTGGAGTCGCATACCCGGAAAAGATGCACCGGCGACCGCACTGTTTGCCGAAAATATACCAAGGCCTCATCAAAATGTAATATACTTTAAGCCCACCAACATAGAGTAGTAATGCATCGGATGGAGAAATATTTATTTTTAATTCAGATAATATTTACCCATTTTTCCGCGCTGTTTTTCCCCTAGCTTTTTAGCAACAGGTTCTAAAAACATTTAAAATATTTGCGTAACTTTCCACTTCCTCAATGCGTTTAAAAATCGAGCTCCCCTAAATTTTCAAATGGATTCGTCCACGTAGTGACTGTTTTCATCTTAGTAACAAACTCTCACAAACTAAATGCTAAAGTCACCCAAACCATTGCCTTCTAACTGTTGATTCTAATGCCAATCCAATACAATAACCAACATATCACAACGACACGAATATAATATTGTCCATGACTATTTTTTATTTGTTGTATTCTCATTATAGCCGCTTCCTTTGGAAATTAAATTATTCGCGTAATTTTCCCCTTTCTGTACATTAAAACACAGTACTACGAAACAGAGGAGCGTATTAAATTTTTGTTCTAAATGCAGGCAATAACTGCAAAACATGCGTTGAAAATGTTCAATGTAACTTTTTTCCTTATTTTTCATTTTTAATTACTCATATAGGATAAAATCTGATCGGGAAAATATAGACTTTCTAACGGCTGTGAAAGCTTGGAAAGAATTTTAGTTAGGTACAAAGCATAAGATTCTACACAAATAAATCAGTTTTCTTTACGTTGAACAGCTGGTTGTAACTTTATGCATTCTTTTTGGAAGTTCGCAATTATTGGAAAGCAATTGAAAATGAGCTGCAAATATAGTAAAATGCAGTCGTCATTTTCTGAAATTTTGAATCTTATTCCGAAAACATTCCACTGAAATGAGAACAAATGCTTCATTATTTCCGGGATTAAATTAAATTTTTTTTATAAAATGGTGTGGTATATTGCTTTTAATGTAACCTTGGTGCAAATTCACTATGAAATGCTGACATTTTTTAGACTCCATTTTCAGTTGATGTTAATGAGAAAGGCGCAATATATATATTATGTGCAAATAAGCATTCACAATTGTAGGATCGGTTTCTGATATTCCACATAAACTAATTCTAGGTCCTGCAATGAACCTGACGAATTCTCGCACAGGCGTAAAGGAATTACCAGCGCAGGAGAAGGATGAAAAGTAACC
Source organism: Stegodyphus mimosarum (assembly GCA_000611955.2). NCBI lineage: Eukaryota > Metazoa > Arthropoda > Arachnida > Araneae > Eresidae > Stegodyphus > Stegodyphus mimosarum. Next base: position 26,293 of record KK121057.1, read on the forward strand.
TTTATTAATTTAAAGTTCAACAGAAAGGCACAATCTTCGTGCGTTACAAAAACACCGTCAATTTGCCGTTAAACTTAAATGTAGCATATAAGTAAGTTGAAATCTAAAATAAAATAGGGCTGGATTAGCACGTTAAATTACACCTAACAGGTTGACTCACAAAAACCTAAGAGGCGCGACGATAATCTGAAATGGCCAAGAGGCTTAGTAGCGTAACAGCGAGATAGCGAAGAAATGTGCTCTGGTTAGCGAAAACACGCTCTGAATAAACTCAGAGATTCCATAGTTTAAATATTTACTTCAGTTTAAATTTACATCCCGACGAGAAAATACTGGGGGAAGTTGAGAAGTTCAGGAACGTTATGAAACTTAAAATAAGGGAAACCCTTCACATTTACTAACAGTTCTCTAATTACTTTTCGTTTAAAGATGACGACCACATCTGTCAGCTCTTTGGACAGTTGAATGGGCATGACTATCTATTTAACAAATTAATTAATAGAAATTGTGCATTATTAACATTATACTAAAATAAAAATTTTGTTTGTACTCACAATAATGCATTGTTGGAAGGAACTGTTCCTTACTTTAATAAAACGTTTAAAGTGAGCAAAACAAGCGTCTTACCCGTGAAAAAATGGAAATGTTCATTTAAATGAATTATTTTCCAATTAAAAATCATTGCATAATTAAAATATTTTACTTATATAAACTATACATTATTATCATTACATTAAAATAAATATTTACTTTTTTCCCCTCAAAAATACATTGTTTAATAGAAACTATAACAGTGTTTGAAGGCATGAATTTCAGTTAATATATGAAATGCATAAGTTTCATCCGTGTTTCACATGCACACGTTTCGAAATACACATATTTTAATGAAAAACGCACACTTTTTTCCCTCTTCAAAGAAGAATGATGACTGTTTTAAAACATATTCAGTTACTAATAGATGGATTCAAAATATACCTACTTTTATTTTAATATGTATAGTATAAAAATTTTTAAAAAATTGAATGAAATTTTGAACATTAAACTGCAAACACGCAGCATTTTTTAACACAATGGATGACTCAATAATTCGATTTCTCTTGAAAAAATAAATAATCTCTCTTATTATATTTAAGTGTATAATGTTATAAAATAAAATTTCAAGTTTGTCTTATGTAGTGTTACGAACATTGTAGGTATTTAAATAACTTTCTCTTGGGTTTTCGGACTGCCTAACGGAAAAAAGCGAAATCTGGCCCTTGCAGTACTTAGTCAATGGTATCCGGGGTCCTGAAATACAAAAAGCCCTGCAAATGGCGGATGTCAAGCATATAAAAAGTGCTATTGTATCATCATGAAATTCGAAGCTTCCCAGCAAGCACCATGTAGAGAGCGCAATCCAATCAGTACTGCTCATGCGAAGTGGATCAAGCGAATCGGTTCTAAAATGCTTAAATTGCGTTGGTGAAAACCATGTGCGAAGCAAATGCAGAATACCCCAACACATGAAAGCTCCCCAGTAAAAGGGTGGGGAAAAATTAGTGGCCATATCACGCAGCGGAGATTACCAGATATGTGGAAACCCCATTTTAAAGCAGATTTCTGCAATGAGTGTCGGCTGTAATGGATTTTTCATCAGAGGACATATAAATGGCCTCGGCTCTCGTCGACCTCTCGAGGATCGTCATCCCACTAAGTGTTGCCAACGTAAGTTGAAAGTCATTAGGAAAGGCGAAATGGTAGAAGGATACTCCAGAGACGTACATTAAATGAAGCAATAATCCCCCATTTGCTGAGTCTTTGGAGAGCTTAACATCGGAGTACTGCTGAATGCGCAACTAAGCAATGAACAAAAGAGACTGCAGAAAGTGGCTTTCAATAATTTCAAAATATTGTTCCTAGCTCATCTTTGTCGTAAGTCAAACGAGTCTGGAAGAGCATAAAATTAATACAAGGGAACATCCACCAGTAAATCAACATCCCAGATGTCAACCGATAGCTAAACAGGTAGAAGCAGGAAACCTTCTAAAGGACATGCACGAAAGCGACATTATCGAGGTAGTACCTTCAGGTAGTCCTTCTGCCTCTTCCAGCATTTTAATGAGAAAAATAAATTATTCATGTTCCCTTGTTCTAAATTCTAAATGTTGCGTCGACTATGGCAGGATGAACCACGTCACGGAGAGAAACAGGTATCCTCTTTCTAGAATTCATGACATACCGAACACAATTTCTGGAAGCAAGTGGATTTCAATGCTTCATTTGAGGAGTGGATGTTGGCAGATATACCCTGATGTGCGAGAAAAGATGGTATTTACTACTGGGTAAGGCTTTTGGCAGTTCAAGGTGATCCCGTTTGAGTTATGCAATGCTCTGGCAACATTTCAACTCTTTATTCACATCATGCTGAGATATATCTTTCGTACGGAGCCTGTCTGATATACTTGGATGACTTCCCTATCGTTCGTAAAACTTTTGAAGAGCATTTAGAAAATATTACGAAGATGCTTCAGAAATCGAAAGAAACCACACAAATGTTGAGGCCTACCAAATGTAAATTGTTGAGACATGAAGTGAGTTATCTCGAACATAACATTTCGGTCAAAGGTATTCCGGATCGATTCGAAACACATGTCGGCAGTTAACACTTTCATATCAATAGAAGCTAAAATCTTTTAATCTCAAAAATTTAGACAGCAGTGTTTACGAATTTCTTTTGCAATAGATTTCCTTCCCCCTGCCAAGTAGAATGCTATAATGTTAACAATAACCTATTTATGGTTATTCAGCATTAACCTATTAAAGACTACTACTTGATTTGGGATCAGCAATTTCGTTTTAGGACAAAATTGCAACACGAATGGCAACACCTAAACTTTGATGCTAAATAAAGGAGATGGAAGGTCAACTAAGAGAACCATACAATGAGAGAACTATTTTAGTAGTTTCAAAAGAATGAGTAACATGTTATTTAGGAACTCCGAAATCAGTGAGCCAGGCACTAACGTGTTGAAGGAAAAGTGCAAGTCGAAAATGGACGCAGGCGGTTTTGTGACCTGCCGATATCTTAATGTATGCTCCATGCGCGGCAGTTCGCTGTGAAAGGGTTAAAGGTTGGGGATGCCTTGAAAATGTTCATCATCTGAAAAGTTTCCCGATGCTTTGCATCTATTATAGCAGATTTGTGAAGGGCTTTTCTTTCATCGTAAAACTGACAAAGAGCATGAAAAGATTCTGGTGGAGAAACGAATATCAAGATGAATTTAACAAACTGAAGCAACCGTTAACATTGGCGAGAAACCTAACGTAAAACATTTCAACTATTACCAGAAGGCAGAAAACTTCTGCTCAGTGCAGGTCAATCGTCGTGAATCTGGCTCTTAAATTTCATGAATTCCGAGAGCCAAATAACCAGATGGACACAGTGTGAGCAGAAATATGACATTCAAAAGGACCCTCACACGAAAAACCTGACGCTCTGTCTAGAAGACCCTGCCAAGAAAGCTGCCCATATTTTTCAAGGGTTGAAGCGGAATACAAGTTTGTTAATCCAGTCGCGCTTCAGGTATGGATTTCAAGAAGATCTGACTCATGGAGTGACGAAGTCAGGATAAAAGACCATGGCAATTATTGACATAGTGTGATCGTCAAACATGAAACCTATCTGACGCGACATACTGATATATAATCCTGCGACAAAACAATAGCGGAATGTCTGGGACTCGCTTCATTTGCGAAATGGCATCTTGTACCTGAAGATTGAATTGGGTGATAGAAAATATTTTAATACTTCCAAAATCACGAATTCCGGACGTCCTTAATGAACTACATAACAGTCCGACTGGAGGCCGCTTCGGAGTAATGAAGACTTTGTTCTAGCACTTCTCCTAGAGTAAAGAATTGCTGCCGTGCAAAAGTGGTGCTAAGCTTACGATGACTGTGCAAGCAGAAATTGATCGAAGAAACGCAGACGAGCGAAGCTGCAATGTTACAATATAGAAGCACCTTTTCAACGCCTTACCTTCTAGGCAGTGGGATCTCTGCTATAATCTGCTGATGACAGATCACCGTTATCATTGAATACTTTAAAAAAGTATCGTGAAGCTCATCCTGCCTTTTGATTAAGAGGCTGTCACGATACCAGAGGTACGGATACAGAACTGGGTTTCCAAGTACCTCTTCATATACATTCCGGTCAAGAAACATTATCGCGGTTATGATAAAAGAACTATATAAATTGTTCGCAATAGAGATTACCCAAACGACAAGTTTACATGCCCTGTTACACAGCAGGATACAAAGATTAATCGAAACATGCTTAATAACCCCTTGTTAATGGTTTTCAGAAACCAATATGAATCGTACCACGAAATAACTCTGTTCTTACTGGCCTATCGCAGTGCTGTCCATGCAATTACTGATCCTCTCCAGACCCGAATCACTTGCGATGTGAATGGCCTTCCGCCAGTGGTCTCTTTCTCATGTTATTAACACCAAACAGACCATTGATCAAAGAAACGTAGAATCTATTCAAAATTTATGAAGTAACCCTTCAAAATTGATTCTGGCCCTTTATTCGAACTCAAAATTTCTAAATTACGTCCTTCAGTGTTTTTACCTGTTTTCACTGTGGAAGGCTGTTTATCATTGTATATAATTATCATTTCGACACTAAATTTACCTCTTTGCTGTGCTTTCTTTTTTCTGATAATTAATTAGCCTTTGATGATGCGGGATTAATTGCAATAAGCCTACGAGCCTTGTAATTGAACAATTCCTTGGTCCTTGAAATTACCGGCTATTCCCCATCCCAGATTCTCCTCCGCCGTGAACTTCGTCTGCCTTATTTGGGTGCCCTAAGAATGCGCCCTAATCGTCTGACGTATACATTAATGGTATCGAAGAACGTTTCGAAAGAACACACAGTTTTGCACCACAGCTACTCAGTTTTGCCAGGGAAAAGAGTAAGATCGGATACAACACGACAGTTTACAGGATATCGATTCAGCAAAAGTGGAGCCCACCAGTGGCCGAGCGGTAAAGACGCTGAAAACTGGTAGTTCGGTCAGGGGTTCGAATGCCGCGAACGGGCTGGCTGCATGGGAGTTTTCGTGGTTTTCCCCATGTGTAACGTGTATACGAGCCAGTTTCCCTTAGAAAGTCCTCCACGAAGGCATCCCTCCCTTTAGGCAGATAGCCCTCGTGTGCTTTGCCATAATTGAATAACCTAGCCTCAGCAAACGTGACAAAGTGTGTTTATATAATCCTATTCGACAAAAAGGACTTTCTCCTAACATACATTCATTCTGGGATGATTATTCACAGTCCTAATCAGGCTGAACGGTGTCGTAGTTTGGAACTGTATGTTATCATAGTCTAAGCCTAAATCCGTTTACGACTATTAGTTTATTATGGTTATAGTGTGTGGTTGTCATAGCGTACATAATGCAGATAGTAAGCTAAAACCATGTTCTTATGTGTATATAATTTTGTAAATGCATGCATTTATTTTTGGTTTAGTTTTTTGTACTTTATTTCTTGAAAGTTTTATTTTAGGATTGAATTTATTATTCATATATGGATTTTTCTTTTTATAAACAAGGTTTCCTCTGCAGGGATTGTACTGCCCGACGCGTGTAGGCCTTGGGAATCGAGCAATGTTATGTATTTTGAGTCTATGAAAATAATTGTAGTGAAAGTAATAGTAAAATTAATTAGAATTGCGGTATCTCTTATATAATTGAACATGAAAGGCTCAGGAAGAGAAGCATCGTTGTAAGAATACGATTACTGGGGTAAACCATTTAACATGAGGTAAATGGCTTTGCGATACAGCGCCATTTAGATATCATTCTGGCCCTTGTGTAACTTTAACTGGCCAGACTCCTATGCAACTATGTGTTTCTATGTAATTGCAATTGTATATGACTTTCAGCAATTTCGAGATATAGAAGGTACTGGTAATTTTTGCAGGGATTGGGGAAAATATATAAGATTCTGGAGAGCATAGGTTTTAGGTTTTGAGAGTTGAGAATATTGTGCTACTTCTGTGCGAGTTTATGCTTTTGAAGCTCGTAGCATTAACCTATGTTCAAAGTTCTTATTAGTTGCTACTGATTATGCTCTGTCATTCTAAAAATCTATGCCAGGCTTTTTGCTCGAAAATTTCTGGAACTGTAATAGATTTTGTTATGTTTTCATCGGTTCTGTGTGTATTGAATTCATTTTGAATGAACTTTAAAGTAATAATTTAGAATTTGATAAAATATAGCCAAGCATTAAAAAACAATTAAGCGAAGCCACATAGGTTCCTCTGTCAGTCTCTTATTGTATAATTTTATATCTTCCATGCATCACAATCGCATTGTCATAAATATTCTGCGATTTTAAAATTTTTTCAGTTTCTCCTTTAAGCATGCCTTCTTCCAGAGTAAATTTTTAAATTATTATTTAAGTATCAGAAAACGAATCTTTCAGTTTTTCGAAGGAGCTTACACTTGGATTAGTCTTTGTAGCTTTCAAACCTTCAGTTCGGCAAAATATATTTTATTTAAAACATATATGTGTGTCCGGTTTTACAATTCCCAGTGTAGTTTAGACCACAAATGTACTCTTAGAAGTTAAGAGTTCTTTCATAGATACAATGAAGTAAATTTTTCTTCCAACCCAAATTTCTGCAGTTTCTTTATAGCTAGCAAAGCTGATTCTGAAACGAAATGCTTAATGTTGGTCATCTAAATCAAGCATAATAATTAGAAAAAACACTGAAAAAGCTATTTGAAAGAAATCTTTAATATTCAACTTTCCGAAAAAAGGGGCGTCGGTTCGTTGTTTTAAATCTTTTACTGTTCTTATTGCTAAACTCACTTGTCAAGCCTAGTAATTTCATCGTGGTAAGGAATACAATATTATGTCTGTCGTTGGTATGAGACTTGAACGCAATGGAACTTTGTCTGTACGACTTTGCCGAATTCAGCTCCAGTTATGCAAGACAGTACCTCACGGGCCGTCTCCGATAGCCTCCC
>KK121057.1:33354-61442 GCA_000611955.2 Stegodyphus mimosarum
ATTTGAACTGCGTGTATTATGAAAAATATTCAACATGGAAAATTAATATTTATTTTGTATTACATGGCTAATCATAATTTTTTTTACAAACCAAAGTAAAGGTGTTCAATATGCCCACCTTTGGATGTGCGGCATATTTCTTCTGAAGGAAGTGAAATTCGTCCCAAATTTCTGCGAGTATATCTGCATCCATTTTTTTCTCAGTTTTTATTACTCGTATCTTCAGTTCGGCTAACGCAGCTGGAAGTGCAGGATCTTTTATAAACCGCCTCAAGACGATATCGTACACTGAGATCAGTCATGCTTAATTGAAGCATGTGCGAAATTCTCTCGGACACGTACATTTTTTTTATATGACCTATAGGGACAGTCAGGAGATTTAACTTTACAAAGGCAACTCGTGGCTTGGAGTTGTTTATACTATCGCCTAATGCTTTGAGCGGTATGTTGTTGAACACCGTGGTATTCTTGACGAAAATTACGCTAAACAATTGTTACGGATTCACACTCTATGCTGTCACTCACGGAAGAGAAAACACAAAACCATTTTTTATACAGTTACAATCTAAACAAACACTGAAGTTGGGGGCGAAAAAAGAGCGCTTGCACTACCTGTCACGAACTGCATAAATAATCGAACTGCATAAAAATCGAAATTTTCTTATGTCAACCTGTACATTATTAGAACAAAACAGATTAAAAACTGAATAGATATGACTCTTTTTAAATCGCAGGATCCTTTTTGAAGCACCCTATATTTTGACACACAGTCACTATATAGTATATGCAAACATCGATGACATCTTAAGGGTTCAAATCCGAGTCCTTCCATAAGGCAGTCAGAGTCCCTGACCACTATTCCATCTGGACGAATTATAGCTTTTACCTTGATGTACGAGGATTGAATGCTTCAAACCTAGATATGTTATGCACTTTTGGAGTCATTAAGTCTCATCTTAGTCAAAATTCGAAAATCCATTCGAAATGTTTTAGTTTGATATTTTTTTACAGTTATTTGATAGAGCAATGTGTAAAATGGTTTAAGTTATACTATTTGGAACACTTTAACTCAGTGAAAAAGAAAAAATTATCCATATTAGAAATTGCATAAATTTTGCTTTTCGTGCCAGTGGGAGGAATATGAAACGCACGCTGCTCTGATGGTACGTAAAAACGTACCATCAGAGCGTACGTAAAAAAAGTCTCTTAGAAATCTAGAAGTCGAAAATTTCCATCTGGAACACCTCTACCAATCTAAAGCAGTAGGGTTAGCCCAAATTTAAATCTTCGGTAACTCAAGTAAACTATGCAGTATTGGATTTTATTTATTTATTTCATATCTTATACAATCAGCTGAAGTAATATGTATACATTGTCCTTATTTTTGAAACCGTTGGTAAAAGATATGTAATTTCCAATATAAAAATATTTTAAATGACACAAATATTCATGCTTTGTAAGTATTCATGCAAATTAAAAGAAATCCGTTTTGTAAAATTTAAGAGATTTAAGTTTTTATAAATTCTTCCTTCTCTGTACATTTATTTAGTAAAATTGCGTACTATGTAAAAACAGTAAAACTGGAAACGTGCGACCGTGTACGATACCAAATGGCCGAGATATTTTATATAAATTAGAGATTATACTTCAGGGCCGTACACGAATTAGAGAGGGAAATGTTTGCATTTGTGCATAATAAAATATTGTTCATAAATATGTTTCTGATACTAAGAGATTACATGACGAACATTCCCCTGCAGAATTTTGTAAAAAATAAAAATCAGTGTAAACTTTTTTTTTTCAAAAACGAGATATTATTCACAGAGTTTTAATGGAATTTTTGATCTAGAAAACACTGACAGGTACGTATCTAATTCGCTTTGGCATGTTTCGAAACCGAAATACTATTTTCATTAATTAAAAATGAAAAAAAAATACTTCAATTATTTGTATAAATGCCAGATTGCGATTCTAAAATAACTAAACATTACTAAAATATTCATGACGTATTTTTGGACTTCGAGAACTTATAAATTTCCTTCGTGAAAATTCATTTAGCATACAACTGATACAAAATTGTAGATTAAAAACACTAGCAAATCAAAAAAATATATATCGTTAGAGGGTATTTAAGAGGAAATACCATTTTCGAATTACTAAAATTTGTTTATTAACCTGAGTCTCAAGGCTAAAAAAAATGATGTCAAATTCTGCAAATTTTCAAAATAAATATCTCAGTCAAACTGTTAATTTAAAAATACGAAAACATGGATTTTTGATCATTTGAAATATGTAATTGTATATATATACCGCAAACAGTGGGAAAATAAAGACCGGGTAAAGGCGTTTGTTGTCTTGATTACTTTTAATAATAAAATTTAAATATTTGGTCACTACAATGTACAACACGTTTATAATTTTCAAAACTGTAAGGAAACTTTTGCGATTTAAATTCAGTATATTAATCGCACATCATTTGCCCATGGTTAAACTGGCTTTTAGTTTCACTTCTTAAACTATAGTTTATATTTTGACAATGAATATTGAAAACAAAACTTCCATTAATTTCGAAGCTGACATTAGGATTTATTAGCATATAACTGAGCTTCATTTCTTATGCTATAAACATTTCCCTTCTGCTTTCAAGAAAACCTTTCGCATTTGTTCTCTAATGTGGGCCGTTAGAGATGTTGTCAATCGTTTAACTCAGGGGTATTTGCATACTTAAACGCAAGTTTGTAGAGAAGGGTTATAAACGTGTATGCAAGTTTCCTTGAGCGCGGAGAATAAAAATTGCACAGCTCAATTTAAGTATATTATTTTTTCTAAAAATACATTTGATTTTTTAGATTTTAAACCATTCGAAAATCTTTTAGACCCAATCCGTACCTTAAAATGTTTAAACTGTTAAATAAGTATTCACTACATCTTGAATACATAGGCACTACCTTATGTCAGCTTTTAAAACAAAGCTGAATTAAAAACTCAACTTTTACAAAATCGTTCATTTTTTATCGTACTATAATACGTATAAACATCTACAAAATTTTGTGGATTTAAGAATGCAACAGTATAAATAAGGATTGACAGAAGATTCACATTAGCAATAGAAGGTATAGACTTCAGTATGTATGAAAATATTACCGATATTTACATAGATACTGGTAATTTAAAATAAAAATAAAATAATAAAAAAATATAATAAAAACATTTAATCTTTTTTTTTATTCTTTCAGTAGTATTTTTCTTTCTACTGGTTCACTTAGTTATAAAAACACAATGCATAATACGCATGCTCATTAACTGCAGAATAATGTAATCATTATTTTACTAGCATGGGTTTCATATAGTTATAAGTTGTTGTAATTTTAGTTTTGGGATATTGGATTTCAAAAAACGATCGATAGTTTGTTAAAGATGCTGAAAAGTTTTTAAAAATAACTAAACATGATAAGTGTTACGACAAGCAACATTCTCTGGTCGACATCTAAAAGTAAGTGACAAAAGTCAAAGATTAAGCGTCAGTTATTATGAACTAAGCTTTATCACATATCCCTTATCAGGAAGATGAGAGAAATGATTTCAAGATATTGATAGAAATGTGAAAGGTATATGTATGAAAAATATTTCGATAAACCATTCTTTATAAGCATTCCCACGCTTCAAACCTCATTCTTAAGTCTTTCGTCCTCAAAAACGAGCTGACACCTGGCTTCAATTGGGTTATCTCTTGATGGACAAAGATACCGTTTCACTTTCCGAATTCCTGACAGCTTTTGCCTGCTGTTGCCAGCGAGCAGGTTGTATATTAAACTCTCTCGAGCCTTCCCAAAGTGTGCGAAGATAATCGAAAGACAGGCCCAATCTCTGGAAGCATCGAATCAATTCGGTTGGCGTCCAGATTGAATGCGATTTTCTGTACCCTTTTTCTATCCATCTGGAGAAGCGAAGGGTAAGAACCCACCTCGCTTTGTTAAGTGAAAGCTTTTCTTCTTCCTTTTTTATCTTGTGGTTCTTGGGATGGCATTTATCGGGAAGAATGGTGTAAGATTTCCTCGTGGGTATTTCATCCTTTACGCACTTAATGAATAAACAGGTTGAAGATAAACTGCATTAATTACAAATTTAAACTTATTAAAACGTATTTCTGTTTAGTACGCCTCTCATTTCAATAACGAAAGAATATATTAAAGTTCTAATAATCTAATGAAAACAGTACTTTAAAAATTCAAGAGAAATAAAGAGGAGACTGAAAACAATTATTTATCTGTAAGTATGACCGAATATATTTTCATTAAACGTCTCCGTCATGCATATGTTACGTAAATATGAGTACCACAACTGAAGCTAAATTATGAGCTTTATAGAAATAAGTGGTAAACAGATTTAGAAATTATAACTGGTATTGAAGTTTTATGACGCTGTTGAAATAATGCTATGTGTAGACAGAATATAAGTCATGCATAACAATGGTATAAAATTTTACAGTAATAATGGTATAATAAATGATATAAATAATGTCAATTAGTTTTAAATTCTAAGCTCACCAACGACCTAGTGGTGAAATCACTGAATAATGACGGTTCGAAGCATTTAAAATTGCAGCGAACAGATAGGCTGTTTCGTTTTACAAAAAAATATTTCAGTAAGTAAGTTGATAGAAATTTTAAATTGGAGAGAAATGAATGCATAAAACCTAAATTTTCTTTAAGATTTTCCTAAGATGATTCCGGTTGTCGAATGATTCTATTTCATAGTAAAGTCTAAAATATCCACTAAAATTTACCTATCTTTTTAAATACGTTGTCCAAACATATCTTATTTTCAATAGATGGCGTTGTTCTTGTGATTTAGTTTTTCTTCACTGCTTAATTGGTAAGACATTTTTCGGAGAAGAGCAATCTTGTTGTAATAACTTAACGTGTCATTTATTTGTTTAAATTACAATATTATTTTCTCCCATTAGATATTTGCATATCTTCGGAATTTCACCTAGAAGTTTGAACTGGCTGACTAACACTATAGGAGTGAAAGGTTTAGACAAAAAATTCTGCTTCTTCCAGCTGATTGATACTAAAACCAACATTTAGTACAGCTTTTACAAAATTTTGCAATTACGTTACCTTATGTTTATGCATCATCTAGCCAGCTTGGCAAGTACTGCTATTTGGCGAAGTATAAGATCTCCATTAATCATTCAGATTTAATTAGTCTGAAATTGCTTAAACTGAGCCTTTTAAAACCAACAAAAGTATTTTTAATAATCTGAAAGTTCGTCTATTTGATATAATTCAAAATTCATGTAATTTTATAATATATATATATATATATATGATTTTTAATTTGTATAGATATTTTGTATATTGCTTTATTTGAAAAAATGAGGCTTGCAATGCCCTATATTGTATATTGTGTACAGAATTGTTTGACCTTTCAGTTATAAAGGTTTTACCTTTATAACTGAAAGTCAATTTCAAAACAAATGTTATTGAACAAATGTTATTAAAGTCAATTTCAAAACAAATGTTATTGAAACTTATGATTTCTAAATATTATACTTAAGCAACGTTTTATTCCTTATGCAGATTTAAAAAAAATATTCTCTCATGAAATATTTCTTCTGTTTTGGGCATTTTTCGATTTTGTGATTTTGCTTTATTTCTACTGTGGTTGCTAAATTTATTATTTAATTGCAAAATTGAATCTCTCAACATTTAATCATGAGCTTTTTTATTGGGGAAGATCAAACTCAAATTCAGTACTCCTTATTTCGACTTATGTTTCTTTAAGAATAAATATTTAGGCAAGCAACTACATGCTTTATAAATAAAACATTTTTATTTTCGTAACAACTAAGCCTTTTTTGGATACTATTTTGATAATTGATTTGCATTCTTTAACTTCTTTTCTAAAAATATTTCTATTAAAAATTATGAAGATTAAGTTTCCTAAGTTGCCAAGAATTTTGAAATATCTTTTACAGTAAAAATAAGTTTTTTTTTAGAAAAACAGCAGAGTACAGAAAGAATTTTTTTTAGAAAAACAGCAGCAGAATTTTAGGAAATTAATTACTGCACTTTCTTTTTAACCACGAACACATGCACACATGTTATCGGATAGAAGCATATTTTCCTGTGAGGAAAAGGCAATTTGAAAACCACACCGTTTTTGCGATTTGAGAGAGTTAATGACCTTTTCAGCTCATGAAATCAAAATATTTATACCAATTATTTCTTGTTGAAACCAATTTCTGCGATAAATCTTTCATATTCAACTGTGACTGGTGAGAGAAATTGAGTAGACCATTCAGAATGTTTATTTCCATGTTTCTGTCATCTATCATTTACTTCACAATTGAATTTTTGTACGATTTCATCAGTACGTTGATTTTTATTGAAATTCTGAGTTTGCTGTTCTCATTTACAGAAAATAATTATAGAAGGATTTTTCTTAGAAAAATTAAATGAATTTCTCCTCATCTTCATTTTTTCATTATCTTCTTTAAATTTTTCTTCCATTTACTAAAAATGTGATTTATGAGACAGCTGAAAGGAGTCTGATTTATTTTTCAAAAAGGCAACTAAACGTTTTCATGAAATTATATGCTTGCTGTACAAAACATTCTTATTTTTTGTCAGTTGCAAATTAATTAAAACTACGTATGTGTGAATGTATAATTAATCTTATTTGCAATTATCTATCAATATTTTATTTCAGTACATCTGTAAAAATATTTTAGTTTATTATTTTTAAAATTTTACCAAAAGACTCATTTACGTCAAATATTCTTTGGGTTGAAGTGATGTTTATAATAAATTATTTCAGGGACAGAATAACGTTACTTCAAAAAAGATAGAAAATATTACTACTCTGGGCCATAGTAACAATGTGATAGTAAATGTGCAGAACTGTAACATATCATCGAGACTACGTAAAAAACACGTATAGGTAGAATTATTCTTTCAAGGTAGCGACGAGAAACGCATTTAATGATTTGATGCTATGTTGATTTTGAGAAAATTTGAATGATTGCTAATATGTGACAATTATTTCAGTCATTTCAGAAAATTCATCATTATCTTCCTCTTTTAGCACAGAGCACAACCCAGGAAGAGCGAAAATACACGCAGCTGAAAGAAGAAAAATATGCAGATTTCATGTTTTTGGCTTGGAACCCCAATAATTAATTCCGAACAACATTAACTATTTCTATAATGCTTCAAAATACCTAACTTACTGATCTGAGACTATGAACTTTATTTATGAACTCTGAACTTTGGACTGAAAGATCCGAGTTCAGTACAGTCTTTCCGGTAACAAATATCCTAGCATAACAAGAATCAGACTCCTAATATATTAGCAAAATCAAATCCCACAGGTTTATCTACGTACATAAAAATGCAAAATTTCCAGTGCAACGATCTCCAAAATATGAACTGTATATACTTAATCCAGTATTTTAATATCCTAAATAATCTTTGTTCTTTATGTAATTTTGCCTAATTTTATGTTATTATCCTCTTATGTTTAAATGTAACAACTCCGGTGTATAATTCCAATATTACTTAGAAATAGTATATAGGGAATTCAATTTTTTTCGTAATCTAGCTGTTTAATGTATTCGGGCAATATCTGTTCAATTTTGTAGTGACGTTTCTGGTGCCCAGTGCACTTTTACATGTTTACCTGTTTGCAAATTCTTGAAGCAGTCTCCGGTTAAGTAGAGAAACTTAGCAAAACGCACGAAGCAATAATTCATATAACTAATACACAGCTAAATAAGCATTATGTTACGAACTTTATTTAAAACCTGCATTGCAAAATAAGTAAAATTCTGGAAATTTAGACAATTACCTTAGATCACGATTTTCGTTTAACTGAACAATGATTTTAAAAAGAGTATTCCAATAAGAATGATATGATTTTAAAATGAAATGGCAACCATGTTCAAAATGCTGTCATTGTCACAATTTTTTATTAATGTGTTTAATATGATCTGACAATTCATTATGGCTGAATACTACAAGCTTCAAAAACGTTAATTTTGACCAAAAAATTGTCTTTTCGTACGAAGTTCATTTCTACATAATTGTATGTGCTAGCAAACAAAATCATTATTTTTGTGCGAAAACACAAACGTACGAGATCCCCGAGAATCATTTGCAGTCAGAAAATGTAACTGAATAGTAAGGTTTATTACACAGTATCATCACCAAACCATTTCTCTCCCAAAACGCCGAAGGAGATGCAGTTACAGTGAATGGTGAGTGATTTCGATTGATGATAACAATTTTTATGGCCCAATTTATAGATCATTCATTGATTTGAGGGACTAGTGTTTAAACAATAAGGTGCCACATGTCACACTGTTAACACCACTAGCAACGATTTGCAAAAATGTTTGATGAAAGGTTAAGTTCACGAAATGCAACTGTTAGTTGACGACAGAGAAGTTGGGATATAATCCTTTTGGATTACATTTTGTGGGGTTATTTGAAATCGATGGCAGATGGAAACGAACCACAAACCTTTGAAGTATTAGAAATAAACATCGAACTCTGAATTCGGGACATTAGGCTCGAGGTATTTCATACAGTTATCGAATTCGCTCGTGTGCAACAAGTTAAGGTGGGCACTTAGATGTTTTATTCAGGACGTAATGTCATACATTGAACTTCAAAACGATATGAAAAGTTAAGTTACATCTGAAAGAGTTTTCATTTTACACTTTGTGTTATATTGTGTAAGCAAGGATTTTCATCATTACGTAGTACATTGAAATGTATCACCTTAGATTTGAAAAAAGAGAGACGGCAATTTTAGAAACCATCAAGAGCAACCTTTTCTCACGCGGTTGAAATCTGGCAACACTTATGTAATTGAACATACTCATTTGGATTATGAAATATGAACCCTTTTTTCCACAATTCTGCGGAAACATTAACGGGAAAAAACATAAGAATCATACCGATATGAAAATAATCTGATAATAATAATGAAAACGTAGTAAGAAAATTATCCAAATTTTTTAATTTATTCGATATTCGCGCAAAAATCTTCTATTCTACGAATCTTAGAAAACTCCTTGTAGTTCACGAATATAATCCCACAAATTTATACCGCGTTAAATTTACTGCCCTATTGCTTCATTTAACCCGTTTCTACCCTACAGCCTAAAATTCTTTTCATCATATTATTATTACATTTTGTTCTTTCTTTATTCCACTTTTCTGACCTTATACCATTTTGGAGCTGTACCATTTCTGTCTGGCAAACACGTTTGACACTGCATCCAAGCTTGAAGAGTAAATGCAGGTTATATACTATTCTTTGTTGATATTCGTATACTTCTGTCCATTGGTATCTCCTATTTATGCACCTCTCATTGTTTGTTTCTTTTCTACTTCTGTTGCTTTTCATCACAGATACAAACCTTCTTCACAGAAAGTTGCTTGAATGTCTGGAAATATCGCGTTATCTCTGCCCTTTCACATAACTGTAACTGCATGAAAAGAAACTGCAGAATTTTAAAGAGAATAATGTTACACTAGAAGCGTTTAATATTGCATAAATGTATAAGTATTTTTTTATATCAGAATGAACTTTCTGTCTATGAAGTTACTGCCACTGATATAAAAAACATTATAAAGCTTCAAAAATGATTTAAAAACGTTTATATAATGAAATAAAATGTTCCAGCTTTCTTATCAGTAACATATTTTGCAATCTAATAAATTTTGTCAATATTATATATGCATAATTTACTGTTTTGCATATTTTTCAATAAAGATATTTGTGAATAGACTTCATTAATGTAATAAAAGGTGGAACAATTTCACTTTAGTACAAGCCACATATTAATCTTTAGAAATACCAAAGAGTAAAACTATACTTGTACCTTTTTGAAAACAATAAACTGGAAATGGAATACAATCGAACCTCGTTATAACGAACTTCAAGGGACCCAAGTTTGATTCGCAGTATCCGATTTGGTAAGAAAAGTAGATTACTTTACATAAAAATATAAAAAGTGTTTTAATATTTGTTTGAAGTTATTTTGCTTGTTTTGTATGAAATTGATTAGCAAGAAATACTGACGAATTTATCTTTAACTTTCATTTAAAACATATATGATTGCAAAGGAAAGCTTAAATACCTACGGTAGGGCTACCAGCGGCCGAGCCGTAAAAACGGATGAATACTGGTAATTCGGTTCTAGGTTCGAGTGTCGGCAAACGGGCTGGCTATGTGAGGGTTTTCATGGTTCTCCCCATGTGTAACGTGGATTTGAGCCAGTTTGTCTTAAAAAGACCTCTAGAGGACATCCCGCCGTTTCCATGTAGTGTCTAAGGGAGCACGACATCATATGTAAAAAAATGTACTGTAAAGAATACTTTGTCCTTTAAATAATCTAAAGACTATAAAATCTGCATTCTGAGTACAAAACTTTGATAGCATTTATACTCGAAAAAAACATAAGGATGAGAACTTTCATTTTCCAAAAGATGAATCAACTATATTTTTCACAGTAATAAGATTTACTATTTTCTTTGTCACCGGCAGCGAAAATTCAAAATTTCCATCATTAAGGTTGAATAGATTTCTGTTTGATGCCTCAATCAAGGAATTTGTATAGAATTAAGAAACCCAACTATATTCTTTGGTTTAATGGTCGCATGCACCTTATACGCAGTATAATATCCTAACATTGGCTTATTGTGTTCTAATATTATATCCTAAGATTGTGTCATCGTTCTCCTGTTTGAGAATGGGTCATCCAGCCTTCAATTTGTTCATCCATTCTGGCCTTTAATATTTTGGAATTCGGTACACATATGGTTTTGTTTTGTTCATGAATTTTATTTTGTAATAGCCTGAAATATTTACTTACCTGTAAATAATTATTCATGTTTTTTTATGAATGATCGAATCAGTTGCTGCTGTAGGCTGTCAATTATTAAAACTTCAGTTTTTAGAGAGAACTTTCTGTTTAGGAATTTAGCTTGTGGAGTTGAACGAAACTGTCCAAATTCATCTGCATTATCCAAAATAACCTTACGGCGTTAATTCTAGCAATATTCGTTTGGATATTATTGATGGGAACCTATCTTAACAATTAACTGAAGAGTTTAACTTTGCATGAATGAGGCTGGAAATATTTAGGTATCTCCTCGAGCCAGTCCATCTTGCATAATGTTTAATGGGTGGTTCTAGACTAAGCAAATATATTTTATTTCTACATTAAAATTTATGCATAAAAATATATGAGAAAGCCAACTAATTATTTACTAAATATTTAACAAACCCATATTGAAAAAAAAAAATAAGAGCTGCCGTATTTTGGTGTTTAGCCGTTTTTGTGGGAAACCTGTAAGACAAAAAATGTGTCGTTATTACCGATGTAGAGTACACTGACTACCAATAAGTATTTGGACACCTGTGATAGAAAAGAAAAACTAACTTTATTCAAAATCAATAGTTGTTAGAGCCTCCACGAGAGGTAATTACAGCGTGGACCCTCCGGGGCATACTTTCCACAAGTCTTTGTATGACAGCTAGAGGTATTTTCTTCCACTCGGCTTGGAGAAGACATAGATGTTCCTTTACCGATTTTGCACGGTTAGTGCACCCATGAATTCGGCGATGCAACTCGTCCCAGATGTTTTCGATAGGGTTCAGGTCTGGACTCTGGGCAGGCCAGTCCATTCGATGAACTCCATTGGCACCATACCAAGCCCTGGTTAACCTCGAAACATGACAACTGTCGGCATTGTCGTCCTGAAAGTAACAGGGGTCCAACCCGTAAAACTGCCACAACGTATGAAGCACATTGTCATACAAAATAGTGATGTAGGCATTGGAGTTGAGCTTACCATGAATGGGGACCAAGGGTCCCAGCCCATACCAGGAGAAACACCCCCAGACCATAATTCCAACTCCGCCGAACTTGACTGTTGGCACAATGCATTCTGGCAGGAGACGTTCTCCAGGTAGACGCCAGACCCAGGCCCTTCCATTCGAACGGTAAAGGGTGAACCTTGATTCGTCACTCCAAAGAATCCGTTTCCACTGACCTACGGTTCAATTTCGATGTGCTTTGCACCACATTAACCGAGCACAGCGGTTGGACTTGGTGATCAAAGTCTTATGGGCAGCAGCACGACCATGAAAAACAAGCAGATGTGCTTCCTTACGGATGGTATTCATTGACACAATACTCCCGGATGCCTGTTGAAACTCCTCGTGGATGATGGCCATCGGTTGGGTGCGCTTCCTCCGAATTTCTCTCGACAGCACTAGTCGGTCTCTATCTCCCAGTTTCTTTGGTCTACCGACTCGGGGCACATTCCGACAATCCCCGCTCACCTTCCACTTTTTAATTACATAGGCCACTGTCGATTTTGGGCACTTTAGATTGCTAGATATGTCCCTTAAGGATCGGCCACATTTGTGATATCCGATAATTATACCTTTCTCGAAATCAGAGAGCTCCTAACTGCGAAGCATCTTGCATGCGACTAAAGCCGATGCTGTTTCCTACACAACATATACCGGCGGAGTCCGTGACGTACCTGAGGACAGCATATATCGTCATTTACATAGGTGTCCAAATACTTATTGGTAGTCAGTGTATAAGAGTTGAATTATTGACGCCGATATAATAAAGATTCTAGCTGACTGCTATTAATGGATATGCTTAAATTGTAAATTAGTGAGGAAAATTCCATATCAGCGTAATATATACTTAAGTGCTCTATTTGTGAATGCAGATTGGTGAGGAAAATTATTAGTAAAGTATATTCTTGACTGGTCTGTTAGCGAACAAACAAATGAAGTGTTAAATTTAGGATTTTAACCTGGCGATTAATTGCTTTCAAAAGTCCTCGAGGTATTGATAACTGAGAATGTTAGAAATAAAAAAGCCGTTATAATATGAAAATACTTTCAAAGACAACAACAATTTATGGCAAAATTGTCAGGGAAACAGGAAAACTAGCAAGATAATATTAAAAAATATTCTCTCAGTATTGGCATTTGTTGAGCATTATAAAACGAAGTAGCTCTAATAATAAAATAATAGTAACCTGCAATTATTTTACTCTACTTTATACAGGAACAAATACATGAATAAGAATTTCAAATAAATTAAAATTTTTACAGGAATTAAAAACTTAATTATAATATTTAAAAATCTGCGTTACTAATGAGTTCCTCCTGCCTTTCTCCCCTATCGGTTTCAGATAATACGATCATTACCTAATTAGATTATAGATTAAATTCGGTGGTTAACGCTAGCCTTCTTTAAAAAAAATGTTAATAAATTTAGTGGTAATTTTGTTTTGTATTAAAATTCCAATAAGCAAAATTATTTATTTTTTAATTAAGAAATTTACTTAGAAATATTTTTTTTTATCCTTGTTAAATGATTGGCCTACAAGCGGCCGACCTGTAAAGTGTCTGAAAGCTGGTAGATCGGTCCGAGTTTCGAATCCCGAGAACGGGCTGGCTGCATGGGTGTTTTCGTGGTTTCTTCCCATGCGTTACTTGTTAATATGAGCCAGCTTCTTTTAGAAAGTACTCCATGAGGAGATTCCTCCCTTCCGTGTTGCGCCTTAAGGCGGAACACACAGAATAATAATAATAGTTTATTAATTAAGAGTACTTTTGTCAATAAACTAACATTTCCAAGTCAGTTAATTTATTTGTTGGGAATTAAAAATCTGTTCTCTTATCACATAGTTTGATTGTAGTTAACTAGTTATAGATCCAGATATTCACTTTCTTTTTGACTTATCATTGACTTAATCTGTATTAAGCAAAAAAGGTATATTTGGAAATTTTACATTCTCTAAATTATTAATTGCAATTATGTCATGAATATAACCTGAATATACTTGAAAAAAAGTTTCAAATTTGATTGCTCAAGTGATTTCTGGAAATGAAATTCATTAGAAAAATAACAGAGGTTGCAAATTTGCGTTGAAATATAGGTTCTCACGGAATTTCGTCGATATGCTGAAAAATAGCATGTAGGGATTTATATTTATTTTAAATAACCAGTTAAATTTAAGTTACTTTCCTATAAGCCTTCATTCTCCTAATTGTCAGTGCCAGAATATTTCAATTTGATAGTACATAAGAAAATGCAAATTCTACCAGGGAATGAATTTAAAAATCTAGATAGTTCGATGTTCTAGTAGGGAATGTTAGAGAGAGTCTTAGAAAATATCTGTGCGTGGTTGTACGCAAGCTTCCGCTTAATAGTTATTGTTGGTTAGACGTGGCTTAATAGCTATTACCTTGATGCCACTAGACTCATCTACTCTCTGTAGAATACAGGATTGTATGAGCCCTGTAGTTTAATTCTACTACTTGTGAATATATGCAAATTTGAGTTTTGATTCTACTGTTTGAGTTACCGCACAAGTATGTTAGCGACAAGTTAACATTGTAAATAATTTAAGGAGTTTAATAAAGGGCAGTTTTAACTCTTCTTCCGTGCAATCACTATTTCTCCAGATTCTACTCAACAGATAGACAGAAGAATCTTACAAGCATTATTAAAATGGATAAAGATATTGTTACGTGCGTACGGGTTCGTTATATATTGAATGCACAAGTCGTAAAAAGTTAACAGAAATTTATTCTTTCCACAAGAAATAAATCAAAGTGCTGAAATATTTCTTCAGAGATATTCGCACAATGTCACAATATCTCAAACGTTTAGCAAAAATTCAGTTCAAAACAGATAAAATAATTCTATCTCACAGTGAAATCGCTACAATCAATAACAGCATTAAGTAAACAAACAGCAGTTCGATTTTTACAGCTTCAACTACAACAACTGAGATGAGGTGTTTCAATTCGGCTTTTATAAGCTTTTTAATTATCAATAGAACAATCTCGATTTTTCTAGATTTTTGTGGATGGCAACAGTAATTACGAGATATTTATTTACTAAGCATTAAATGCACGCGCTCTTTTATTTTTATTTTTTTTCTACGTAGCTTTCTCTTCAAAAGTCTTCTGCGTTCCACGGGGAAATAAAAAGGAATTTTAATTACAATTCTAAATAAATAGCCAAATAAATGTGAAATTCGTAACAATATGAAAAAGAGCGCAATTTTTTAAATATTTCTAATTCTCTTCAGTTAAAGTTACAAGCATTTCAGAAAAACACTGCAAAAGTAGTATCATATTATGGTAAATTTCTTCCAAAGGATAAGTTGTATACAAATTCTCAAAATTGCAGCAATTGATTTCTTTAATCTCTAGATGAGCACTTACACCTGAAGGACTGCTACTAATTTTCTAACTGAAATTGTGATCTTTTTGAGCTGAATGAAAAAAAACTAACTGAATTTTCCGAAGCTTGAGAGCAAATATGTGATCTATAGTCATTTCTAAATGTTTTTGCATCATTAGCTACAAAGCCGAAATTTATTGGTGTTTTGGCGGAACTTTGGAAAATCCAAAGGTTAGAAAGATCTGTAGTCCGTAGGCATAGATATTCTGATTCTGTGATTACAAAATCTGGCATTTGTTGATACTAGAGAGGATATTATGTTACGTAATGTATATCGTAGCGCCCTCTAGCGGTATGGATGTATCATTAGCATTTGTGTAACTGCTCAAGCTCCAGCAACTAGCGGAGTTTTATCCTTTGTCCTATGCAACCTGTGCATCGGAAATAAATTCCTGATAAACAAAATACAGTCCGCGGTTTTATAATTCTAATTTAATTTCGCATCCTCCGTACATTTTGTTTCGAAATCACATCCAATTACACAGCCATTATGTTACGTAATGTATATCGTAGCGCCCTCTAGCAGTGTGTATGCACCATAGCAGTATTAGATTTGCGGTAAGCAATTGGCTGATTATGTTCACATTCAATAAGTTTCCTGTAAATATTTTTTTTTCAAATAAACTGAAGTTATTGCTTGCTTTGTCAATTTCGGTTACCGCATACTTTTGTTTATGTTCAAGCATCTGATTTTCAAGTGTTTCCAACTGATGATACAAGATAACTTCTTACATTTTTCTAGCCTAAGTTTGATTTTGTTTAAAACCTTTTCATTCCAAGAAGGCAGAAGTTGAAAGTCTCAATTTGTAGTTCGCTTTAATTACAGAATCATTGATATTAATCATTGAGCATTGAGATTCACAATTCTGTTTAGGCAAAAACTGTTTTCCTAGCTTTGGTAGCAGATCTGCTAACCTGGTTTTCTTGTTTTGGATCTATATACTTATCTGAACGTTTTATTCGTACTAAAACACTCAGACTAAATATTATTCCCTACTTATTGATACCCATATTGAAGGTTCATTATCATTAGTCTGAATGTATTAAATATTAAATTTGGAGGTGGATTGAGAGACATGTTTTATTTATTTGTATATATGTATATGTGTGTGTGTGTGTCTGTATGTGGGTATGTATGTATATATATATATATATATATATACACTCAGAAGTTGGAAAACCACTTACTTTAAAACCAAAATATCTTTTTTTTACTTTGAAACCAAAGTAAATATACAAAATTGAATCTATAATAGCAACTTCATTTACTTTGCATTTCACGCAGCCGACAGAACAGTTGACCAAATATAAGATAATTAGCTCGCATTCTTTATTTTTCGGCAATTGTTTTGTTTATTGCAGTTACTGTACTAAAATAGCTGCACGGGCCTTTAAATGCACACAAAACATTACTATAAATATTCACATTGCTTTGAAACATATACTATAATATACATTGCTAAGCGGTAGACCGACAATAGTATTTAATCACGTTTAATTTAATATGCTGGTCATATTTTGCTCAGCTAGGTTATTCATCATAGTCCTTAATTGTGTCGTCCCGGCGCATTTAATTATCCATTTTGGAACAACTAGGTGACGTGCCAAGGTGAAGGTTTTCTTTGATGATAAGATCTGTTGAGTTCATAGCCGAAAGCGAAGTGCTCAGCATCACCATGACCACTGCATATTTCAAAGCTACTGAGGTATTATGTGTAGGAATTGTGGCCCCTTTGCTATTCGTGTAATTTGTTGGCTCCTAGTAATTAGTTAACAGTGACTTTAGGAACGTATTGATACATTCTTCCGCGTATTACAATGGCCTTTCATTCACATGAAAAATTTTAATTCCAGATCTTGTCAAAGAACCAATCGAACTAAAAATAACCAATAGAAAATAATAATAACCAATAAAAATAACCAATAGAAATAAATTGTAACCAATAGAAACTAAAAATAATTTACCAATTTAAAGATAATGTGTATCAAGCTCTGAAGAGATACATAGATTAAGGGCTCAATTTTTCATGATGAGATAAAAAGCACATATTTAAAACATGATTTGCCTTCTGACAGACCAGGCTATATGTATGTGGCTAGAATGTTTTGCAATATCTTTAAATATATATATACACATATATACACGTGCGTTTTGAAGCGTGTCCAAGAATTTAAAGCAATGTATTAAGATACAAAAAATCTGAATACAAACTACTGGAGGCATGTTGGCATTAAAATCAAGAAAAGAGCTCTTTCTCATGGCAGTTTCGAGATTTCAGATCAACGTACTTTCGGCTGTCGTCAAATCACGTAATAGTTCAACGTCAGCTGATTGCTATGGACCATATCGCCGACAAGTAAAAAAGGTGCTTCATAAAGGCTGCTCATAATATATATACTTGCTTGTTTACAAATATGGGATATAAAGAAATATAGAAAATTACACAGAGTTAGTTAGAAAATCTCATGTCAATTTCAGATACAACAAAATTTCGTAGCTGAAGTAATTTCGAATGATGGAATATTAACTTCTGTGAATTATGCCATATACTGAACATAAGTTTTGGTAGCAATGTCCTAGGTATCCTTAAAACAAATATATATTCAAACCAGTTTTTCAGTGAGATTTTTAAACTGAATTTTACTTTGAATTACATGTATTGAATAAGAATTTTAATTTATGTAGGGAATACATATTGGCAATCTGCATTAACTTTTTATAAAATCAAAACACGAATTTATAAAAGTCAAATTACAATTTTAGCTTTATGTATATTATACATATTAACCAAATCCCTTTTGCCTTTTTTGCGATAATAGCTCCTTTTTTTCTTTTTCCATTTGAGTATTCTTTGTAACACAATTAGTTTTCTTTAAAAATATACTGATTTTTTATGTGCATTGCGATAAATATTTCAATATTCAAACTATATAACTGTTCTATTTCTGTGATAACAGATCTTAATTTCCTTTAGTTGAAAGAAAACCTTTTATTGTTGCATTTTCATTGCATTGCATTGTATTTTACGTGTATCAGATGGCAGTATCAGTGCAAAATTCTAGAGAGCAAGTGAGTTATGCGAAACAAGCTGAAAGGTTTTTACCACTGTCAGCTAACACTTCACTGTTAAGAGAAAACGAAGGTAATTTCTGAAACCTTGTAGTTGGGAGTAGTAGATACTAGCACTAAAAGTACTTATAAAGTGAGTAGATCTGAAAAACATATTATTTCTGTGTAATATTTTAGTAATTCTAGAATATGTGATTAATTACAAAAGCTTTTCTTATTTAAAATTTATGATAGTTAGAGATGTACAATAAGTAAAAAAAATATTAAAATAAATAAAATTTGTACAATATGCAAGATATTATATATGTCTGTATTGAAAACATATCTTAACGCCGATTTGCTCCAAAGGCGAAATAGCATTATAACAAATGGCGGCGGTGAATAGTCCCATTCCCTCTGAGCAAACCTTTAGCCGGTTTAAGGGTTAGATCCTATTTTTATTCATGTATAAAATGTTACGAATTTTTACTCAAGCCTAAGAAATATACCTTAAAATTAGTTGTTCCTTTTAAAAAACAATCAGTTGTTTGAAGACAATATAACAATGTTTAGATCATTTGAAATGTAATATTTGGTGATATTAAAGAAAGTGACTTGAAGGTGCTTTTCACATTATGTATATTCTCCGTTATATTTATTGACTGCGGAGCTTGCTGCATAAAAAATTTCACTGTCCAATACAGTTATTTTAAAGTTATATATTCTACAGCACAAATACATTTGCAGGAGATTTTATTCAGTCAAATCCATTTTTCCTACTTTTTGCTATTTGCTCCTATTTCTAGGAAAAGAAAGTTTTATTTTGTTTTCTTACCTCAGTCTTTTTTTGTTACTTCATCATTTCAATGTTTGTTGCGTGCAGGGTTTTCATAATATATTCTTTTGCTTGGAAAGTCCGTCTGATCCGTCATTTTATATCATTTGTGTTTGTTGATTTTTGCAATCGGAACCTTCGCTACTCTACTGGATGCCTTCCGTCGTTATGTGTAAGATACCTCCGTTATATGATGTATTGGAATTTCTACTTTTTCAGGCGTAATGAGTGTTTTGTGTTTTCTATCTTTTTATTTGTTTGTGTGTTTTCTAAAGCTTACATTTTCCCATTTCTGCTATATGTTCACTACGTGTTTCCTTTAAAGTTTTTCCTTGCTTTGATAAAATAGTGAGAAAGCAGAATATTTTAACACATAGTTTTTTGTTTTTAGCTACTGCAGCATAAATATTTTTACTAAGGATCAGAAAAGTTTGATTTTAGATGCCACTGAATCTGTAACCTGCTGGGCGGGGATTGCTGTTTGCTGGTATTCTGTAATAAATATATATTTTCAATATGTCCAGCAGTTAGAATTCATGTTACTCATGCATAGTATCTACCAAAGGAATAAGAAGAATAATCATTTACATTTAGTCAAATTATATACATTACATGGGTCTTAAAATTCTAGGAATCGTGTTCTAGTTCTATTCCTTGAACTTACAGATAACGTTATCGGACAGAGACGAGACACATATTTATGCAGCTAAACTCTGCACTACGTTTAATCCAATTCAATTATTTTTTTGATACAGGCTGTATTTGATATAACTGTTTCTGCAACTATATGTGAAAAGCAATCATTTTATTTTTGTGAAAAGAGGATGTGAACAATTCAGAAATTGTTCAAAGTCTGCGAGGGGTATTCTGTTCAGGCAAGCAAGCATCCATGTCAAGCTGGTTTACATTTCAGTTTGTGTTCAAACAGACATTCTCTTGCGTGATGATTGAAAACAGGAGAAGTAAATGATTTATTTTTCAGTTCTTTCAGTAACCTTAATGATTCTGCAATGTCACGTCAACAAGTATGTATATAATAAACATATATGAAACTGTACAATTTTTTATAATAGCTTAGTAGTCTGTTCCAGGAATATAAAATATTTTCGCCTTGAGTTTTATCGCATTCTTCATCAGACATTTTGCCATCGTACACTTAGTACAAAAAAAAATAAGAACGGCTGTTTCGATATACGACATCAAGCATAATCTCTTATTCGTCTTTATCCTTAATGATAAACTATGTCTAAAAGAGAATTTAAGACTAGAAGAATGACGTTTTTCGTCTATAGTAACATTCCGAAATTCGATCAACATTTTTATCAAATAAAGGGAAATAGCATAAAAAATTACCTCATCTCAGCTAACTTAGCCAGATATCTATAATTTATGATTTTCAAAACCTCAAAGAATATTCATCGTGATTTACATGCGCTTTTGTGCTTTCTGTTTGCTGATCATAGCAGTTAGCTCAGGCAGTATGTAATATTTTTCTTACAGTGGATTGTTACACTGATATACAGTCTCAAAGTTAAGAAAGTGTTACAAAATGAAGATATAAGAATGCTCATAGAACAAGAAAAGAAGTTTAATATCTATCTATCTATCTAGCTATCTCTCGCTCTCTCTCTATATATATATATATGAAATATATATAGCATATATATACACATATATATGTATGTATATATAAAATTAACGAAAAATTGTTTGTTTGTTTTTTACCATGCTTGTTTGCTTTGGCAATTTTGCTATTTTTGTGGCTTACCATTATTCCGGATTGAATATGATATTTAAATTTACTTATACAGTGGTACCTCTGTATATGTCAGTTTTAAAATAAGTCAACCGTGATATACGTCCGGTTTTTACAAGAAACTTTTTGTCTTGTGTATAGGATTTGTTTGGAATATGATTCGAGTTCAATGAGTGACGACTAAGCGCAGTACATTTGTTTACTTCTTACAAAGCAATGTTAAGTTTTACATGAAAGTGCTGCAGTATATGTATACAACAAAAACTGATACAAATATGTACTCAGCCCAACTTGTTATTGCTTGTGTTAATTGCCTATGGTTTTTTATGCACGTGGGTTGCTTTCTGGATTCTCGCATAGGAATCCGAGCCAATAAAGCACACAACGAAGTCGTAATAATGTCATCTGGAATGAAAAATCAGTGCCTCTTTTCCGAAACATTCCGAGAAAAAAACAAAGTACTTTAGATAGATATTTAGGTAATGGCGGACCTGATGATCCTCAACTAGGTCCATATAGAGACCCGGCAGCAGAAGAGACAGAAAACAGATGAATCGATCTGAATAATTTTCATTTATGTATGGTATGTATTTCACCCGCTTCATTTGTATTTTAATATTAAACAGCGTTATGATAATACAGTAGTACCTTTATAAGATGGGACTAATTATTCTCATTTTTTTTCTTTTTGAAAAGTTCGCTTGGTATGGGTCAAGTATGGTATAAATCCAAGGATCTAGAATGTATTAGTGGCGAAATCGAAGGTACCATTTATTTTGTTTTGAATTGAATAATTATTACTACTATAATAACGCTATTTAACGACGCATAATTTCAGTTTTGATTTACCTCATGCTCTAAACCCAGCTTTCGATTGCATGTAGGACATCATCATTGAATGCAATGGTGGCTTTATAGTGAAAAATAGACGCAAGAACAGAGACTTTGGTAGTACATGGAATCTTGCAGTGTTACAGCAGCCATTGCCTTAACCAAAAGCATGCGATGCACATTTGCATGGTTCTGAAGCATATTGTTTGTTTGCTCTTAATTCCTTCAATTTAACGTAATACTGCTTTTCTTCGGTGAAGGTAATCAATAACCTACAACCTTTTGGTATGCTTTAAAATGCTAACCATAGTTTTGACACATGTGCTGACATACAAAACGTTTTGCTCAAAGGAGGAAATAACATTTTCCAGCTTATATGCTTTGTTGCTTATTCTAAGGATTGAAAGAATGTAATTTTTCTATTATGTTTGAGTAAAACTATTTTGAACCCACCGTTCTTACAGATTGGAGAATATGTGATATTTATAATGTTTTTGGGATAATAAATTAAATGTTGGGATATCTGATACATGTCCATTAGTCACTCGTATATGTGAGATCTCATGATTTTTTGCTTCAACTCCGCAATAATTTCCTTTCTGGTTATAAGAAAAGTAGATTCATAATAAAATTTGCTAGAATTTGTCATTTTAGTTTTTAAAGCAATTAATACGAATCAATATCTTGTGGGAACTTGTCTTCTTAGCTATGCTTCAACGTAACTAGATCTGCTTAAGTGTTAATATTTGCGACTTCTCGCAAACACTGGAAGAGGAACACAACAGGGAAAGGATGTAAAAAACCCTTTATTGAACACATATTTTACAGGCGTCGCGGACTTACATGATTCCAATCATCGACCACTTGCTGTGAGAAAAGATAGCGTAACGTTAAATTTAAAGGTAAGAGTAGTGAAAGAGTGCACAGTTTAGTTTAATATCACAGGTTGCCTCAGATACTACATGAGCAGGATAATAATCGTTCACCTTAACTAATTTACATACTGGCGAGGAAATGCGAGAGGAATAAGAGAGCACAGAAAAGTCTAAGATATTAAAAACTATTAAAAATAAATGAAACCATAAATCGTAAAATTTAAATATCATACGGATATAATGTTTTTGCATTGATAAGAATATTCGCACGTCATATTTACAGTAAAGTTCAATGACCATATCATCATCTTTAAACATGAAAGTATTTATGAATGAACGGAAAAACGAAATCTTCCAAAATTCATGGAAGGAAGCATTAATTTGTAAACAGAGCATGCTGTTGCTAGCTTCCTGTAAATTAAGTATTTATTAAACTATGCAAGTTTTTTTTATATCTTCAGCAAGTGCGATAATCATAATATCAGTTGCCAATACCGCCCTTTCCAGCGCTTATTTTCATTTAACCTACAAAATATTTTGCCCACTCTACTTAACTGAGTTAACTTTTTAGATTGAGCAAACGCACGTTTTTTATGGATATTTAATGTTTCAAAGTAGTACTGGTTATTTCAGGTGAGAGTTTAGAAATTAGCTGTAAAACTGGAAATAAGTACAATCGATCTTGCCAAGAACTTTGCCTTGATCAAAGTGTCAACAATTGTATTGCAGGAAAATGTTATATAAATATGCATGCCATTTAATACCTCTTTGGTCTTTGATGTTCAAGTACATAGGCCCAAACGTCTGGCAGGTCATTTGTGATCATTTTAACTATTTTAAAACCTATTTTCAATAGTTTAGTGATGTTGCACCTTAAGAAACGGAGGAATGGTACATGATTCTCTCCCTCAGCTATTTATATTATAGTATATACACTCATGCCCATAAATTAAGAATAATTTGGAGTCACGCGGAAATCGAACTATAAAATAAATATATCACCTGTAAAATCACTACACACAATCTTCAAGAATCATATGCAAATTTCAGGAAGTAACCAGATGACACCGATGGTACGTGACAGTGACTAGAGTGTAAGAGAGTGATATATAAGGAATACAGGCAAAGAAGTAAAATTGTTCGCAGGCGCCTTATAAGCATTTCAGTGCAATAACCGAATAGTTATGACACAAAGGACGCATTTGGATGATTTTTTACGTGGTAGAATTATCGGCCGTCTGAAATGTGGGCGTACCCAACTGGAAGTATCAGACGAACTTGGAATTGCCCAGAATGTCATCTCCAGGCTTTGGCAACGATTCCAAGACGATGGTAATGTGAGCAGACGTTACAGCACAGGTCGCCCCAGAGTTACAACGCCGAATGAGGACCGGTATTTGGCAGTTACTGCCAAAAGAAACAGGCGGAGCACAGCCTCAGACCTGTCTCGTCAGCTTTCTTCAGCCACTGCTACGACAATTTCAAGGCAGACCGTGTACAGACGCTTAGGGCAGATTGGTCTATATGCTTGCAGACCTGTCAGATGCGTTCCACTTACTGCAAATCGCTGTCGCCTGCTGTTAGCCTGGAGTAGAGAGCATGCATTGTGGACACCGCAACAGTGGGCTTGTGTGATGTTTTCGACGAGTCCAGGTTTAGCTTGCAGTCTGATTTTCGTCGGACTTTCACATGGAGAGCTCCAGGTACCCGCTACCACCAAGAAAATATCATTGAACGATACCGTTACGGTGGTGCAGGAGTGCTCGTTTGGGGTGGAATTATTCTGGGTTCCAGAACTGACCTGCATGTTCAAATTGGAACCATGACAAGCCAAATCTATGCGGACGTCATTCTGGAACAACATGTACGTTTGTTTCGGGGCGCCATGAGCGCACAATTTGTGTTTACGGATGACAACGCCCGTCCTCACCTTGCAAACATCGTAAGCGAATGCCTTCAATCGGAGGATATCACCCGTATGGACTGGCCAGCATTCTCACCGGACTTGAATCCAGTAGAGCACGTGTGGGACATGGTTGGCCGACGGGTTGCAGCCCGTCAACCTCCTCCTACATGTCTACCGGAACTTCGGAGACCATTGCTTTTTGAGTGGTGTAATATCCCCCAAGATCTGATCGATAATTTGATACTCAGCATGCCTAGGCGTTGTACGGACTGTATTGAATTGTCTGGGAGACATACAATGTATTAAAAATCATACCAACCATGTAACATTGTTTTTTTCGTAAATAGGTTTCTTTTGTAATTTACTCCAGGGAGAAAAAACCGCTAATGTTTTTAATAATATCAAACATATAGCATCTTTTTTTGCGCTTTACCTTTTGTTTAATAACTAAGCTTTATAAATAAGTCAAATTTGTTTTGCTTCTAATTCTTCCTTTGTCTGATTTTGCATTATCCTTAATTTATGGACATGAGTGTAAATGAATTGGGACAAAGCGATTTTTTCACAGAATTTTATGTTGGTTGCCAGCCGGTAGTAGGTTGATGTACCTTAATATCGTTTGGATGTCACCTTCCAACTATTTAATACTGGTTTTGACAATACATTAGCATAATTGCACTATTTTTAGCATGTTTCTGTGAAAAGAGGAAGCTACTTTTTAAATATTTTTGCAATCGTTCATTTTAAATTACTAAAAATATATATAAATCCTAGAAAGAGGGCTAATCAGTCGAATAAATGTCCATGATTGTAGGAAATATTTCTTCCGTGGTTGGTGTTAGAAAATCGAGCATTTCTCGAATTCTGAGATGACACAATGAAACTGATAATTTTCTCCAGTATGAAGGGGCAAACGTGAAGGAAAATAAAACGACTCCAAAATCTGATCCATTCCTACTCAAATAGCATTATTAATTCAAGGAAAAATATCAAGAAACTTTAAAAGAGATGTATTGTCCATTGGTATTAAATATTCATACATAAAATATTCGGCTTAGACTTCGTATTGCTCGTCGGAAAACAAGAAACATAATTAAAAAAAACATGTTGCACGTCAAATGACGCAAAAAGGATTATTCAGAGCCACAAAATACAAATCTTGGGGCATACAATACTGGAAAAAGTCATTTTCATCGATGAGACTCACTTTTGTTTGTAACTGTAAAGTTCATTTATGATAATTAAATAACTATTTTATGCTTTAGATCACTGTCACTTCTTCTTCCCGTATCCACGCCAGAGCAGAAATTGGCTTGCATATATTTAAGATGAGGTTTTCAGATTGTAAGACAGAGAGCGTTCTGCCTCTCGAGGCCCCGTTATTAAGTTGCTAGCTCAGGAGAGATCTGTTTCCTTGGCTTTGGATTATAATTTGCCTTTTCTGAATCTCACGCAGATTAGATTTTCGAGCCAACTCAGCATTAAAGTTTTCTGTGCATCCTTGAGCTACTGGTTTATATATTTTAAATTTTATATTTGACTTATTTTTATTTTATCTCACGAATTGATAGCTGAGGTTGTAGGCATCAGGTATGCTTTCAGTTCTTAGTTTTAAATAAAAGGGTATTTTACATCCTTCTCTAATTTTAGGTCTTATTTTAAATTCAGCGACAATTCGCTTAACATCGTCCAAGGGTTTAGATACTAATTGATGATTGCAAAACATATTAAACTGTATATAGTTAGCTAATGTTGTTAGACAAAGCAGGAGGGATTCAATAAGACCTTAATAACCTGACAAACCGTCAAATACACTCAACAATATATGTCTTGGAGATTTTTTACTGCACATGGCACTGGAAATCTAGTTCCTTTCGACCAAATGATGAATTTAGCGAAGTATATAGAAATTTTAAAATACAGGATTGTGCCATTGTGGAAAACTTTTGCAGGAACATTTTAATTTTTATAGGCTCTATGTCACAATTCAAAATCTGTTAAAAGATTCATGTCGAAAAATAAAATTATTGTGCTGGATTGCTCTAGAAGTTCACAAGGCTTAAATAAAATCGAAAGTTTGCGGCAAAGAACATCTTAACAAAATGGACTGTACGACAAAAGAGCGCATGAATAAAAACGCTTAAAAGTGTGGTTCCAAGATAAAGGAATAAAACACATGCATAACAATAGTAGAGTAAATGCATAAGGAGATTCTAGAGGTCCTTTTTGCTAAAGGAGGATAAATTTCCCATTAATTTTATAAATATCTCTATATATGAAGTTATGGATATAAAGTGTCAAAAAATCGATTAATTGTCTCAAGTAATTTCCACACTATACTAACTAAATTAAGTCTTCTAGAGACGAAATCCTCAGGCCACTACGGTAGCAATTTTATGCTCTCAGTCTGAGCACAGCTAATTAGTTTTGATAGTTCTCAAATGAGATGCTAATCTATCTGTTATAATTATTGATACCTGCTATTATTGTTCAGTTAAAAAACATTATTTACACGTGTAATTATAATTGTGTCAACAAAGAGTATGTTTAATATGTTGCACATGTGTCCTAACAGAGAAATAATCCTTTTATAAGGTATTTCTCAATCCTTCTTGGCATGCCTTTGTGGTGTAGTGGTCAGCACACTCGACGCGTATTCGAGAGGTCCGTGGTTCAAGTTTCGGCGAGGGCATTGTTCATTTTCTCAACTTATGCTTCCAAAAACATCCTAATGATTCTGCAATGGAGCTCGAACTAAAAAGAAAATGTGGTGGATGATAATTCTCCACCCCAGGATTTGACAACTGGGTTTCCCAATCCCCAATCGCCCTTTCGAAAGGGGTAGTATATAAGGTATTTCTGCCGCCTTCTTGGCATGCTTTCGTGTTTTAGTGGCCATCACGCTTAACGCGTATTCGTGAGATCCGTGGTTCGAGTTCTGCAAAGGCGTTGCTCATATTTCCTGACTCCTGCTTGAAAAAAACCTAATGTCTGTACAACTTCACTTTTGTTAGTTAGTGTTAGAGCTTTGGCGTGGAGCTTAATAGTTAACAAGCCCTGCCGAAGACTTATACATCTGCTATGTATTACTTATTTCAGTTGTGATTTAAATTGTTTTAAAGGTAATGATTTAACTTATTTTGCTTCAGACTTAAAGTTTAATTTGTTTTTAAATGTTTGTAGTTGAACTTAAGTTTCTTTGGTTTGTTTAAAAGTAATTGTAGTCATTTAATTTGTTCTCTTGACAGTTTTGGTTAACGCTGATTTTAAGTTGCTTGAGTAATTAATTTTTCTTCTTGACTTTTGGTTGGTTAACTATTTAAATTCTGTTTAGTTAATTATAATTTTTCTTAAC
The DNA here is from genome assembly GCA_000611955.2 of Stegodyphus mimosarum. Classification (NCBI taxonomy): domain Eukaryota; kingdom Metazoa; phylum Arthropoda; class Arachnida; order Araneae; family Eresidae; genus Stegodyphus; species Stegodyphus mimosarum. The sequence goes on from KK121057.1 coordinate 61,269, forward strand.
TTTGGTTGTTAATGTTAATCTCTTGATAAGTTGATCCTTAAGGTCAATCTTTTTAAAGTTTTGTTACACAAGTTGGTGTTTAAAGTTAATTTAGGTTTTAATTTCTCTTATGCCCCCTTTTCTGCTAAATTTGGGATCCATATTTTCTGACTTTGGTGGTCGTTTTGGTGTTGT
>KK121057.1:65741-174507 GCA_000611955.2 Stegodyphus mimosarum
TAAAATTAAGAAACTAAAGAACCGTTCCAATTAAGTTTAATTTGAGAGTAATTTTTTTCATATTTTGATATTTTACATATTTATATAAACTAATTATAAGCAAATAAATATAAATGCTTACAAAAATGTGCCACAATATTAATCTGTGATTCGTACAACCCTTATTGTATTTAGGGCTATAACTAGACAACATTCTGGAAACTTCAAGGGCCATTAGGCAGAGCACAGCTTCTCAAACTACGGCATATGTACCATTAATGGTATGTTATATTAATTTAAGAGGTACAATTTATATTCAGAATATTTCGGCATAAAAATCGGTAAATTATTGGGGATTTTGTGAATTAGCAAGTAATATTTGGCTATCCGTTTGGCTTTGAAGTATTATTATATTTATGAATAGTAGTAAAAGGAGCATTCTATAAGAAACAAGAGATTACTAAAAATAAGAAACTAAAATCTATATCGCCCATATTCACATTTCTACATTTGATGAATATTATTCAGAAAAATTATAGTTAAATATAAAGCATGTAAATCCTCCTGCACTTAAGCATGTTATGGAATCTAGCCTTCTTAGGTAGCATAAAGTTAGATCAAAACTCTACAGTTGGTAAATTAGTACTATGTCTTTTAGGTACCACACATAAGGAAAGGATGTTAAGGACGCTTTACTTAAATAAGGTTTAACAATAGCATCAACTCGTGCTTACAAAAGCCTATAGTTTTGTCTTAAATCAAAGACAATGAATGAACTAAAACTAATGAAATTAAGTGTAGCCAAACGGCTTCACAATTTAATCAGCGCGCGAGCTGGCTCTGATCTTAGTCGGCGTAAATAAGCCTAATGGCAATAATAACACAACGCCGTAGAATAATAATTCCTAGAGAAACAAATTTAGCAACGTGGCTTTCGAGCAGGCAGAACACGCTCTGATTTTGCCCTCTAAAATCTCCCTTTATATACTCTGAACTTATTACCTCATCTGAATATCGCGTAAGCTAGAAATTAACATTCAGGCAGGGAAATGGAAAGGCTAATAGGACAGCACATTGACATTATAAGGTACTTCTCCCGCTTTCTTTGCATGCCTTCGTGGTGTAATGATCATCACACTCGACGTGTATTCAAGAGTTCCGTACCAGGGACGGTACTGCTCATTTTTCATGACTCCTGCTTCAAAAAAAAATCCTAATGTCTCTACAATGGCGCCCGAACAAAAAAATCTGGTGGATGATAATTCTCCACCACCGGGATTTGGCAGTTGGATCCCCTAATCTCCAGTCACCCTTTAAAAGGGGGAGTGTATAAGGTATTTCTCCCGCCTTCTTCACATGCCTTCGGGGCATAGTGGTCAACACGCTCGACGCGTGTTCGAGAGATCGGTGGTTCGAGTCCAGGTGTAGGGGTTGCTAATTTTTCATGTCTTCTGCTTCTAAATAACCTAAATGATTCTAAAACATAAAATAACTTATTAGAAACTTCCATAACACTTTGTAATGTGTATGAACTCGCATACGCCAGCTTGGCTTTGTCGCATGCATGCTCGAAAATACGTCAAAAAAAAGTAATTCTGCTAAATGCTGATACCGGGGGACGGATGATAATTAGAAATACCCATATTTCTGACGCCATGCACTGCGTAACTTGCTACAGAGTCTATTTTTATCAGGAATTCACTTTGTAAAAGATCAGTATTTAAGGAGACAATGTGATCATATATGCGAAGCAAGTTTAATTCTCGTCTCATTTTCAGCGTTACTACAAGGAAACACTATAAATGATAATTAATATATAAATAATCTTCTGTAACACACAGCAATTTTGGATATAAATAATGAAATTGGTGATCAGTGGAACAGTTGATTATCAAGTTTAAATTGATATGTGATGTTTTTGCCACTGAATTTCTTCTCTGTACTCAAATTTTCTCAGGTTGTTTACTAACTGATAATAGCATTTATGTTTAGGGAAGGAAACTAAAACAATTTTACACCAAGTATGTACTGTATGGCGTCAGTAACATCTTTTATAAAAATTATCAGTTTAGCATATTGTAAATTAGATGTATATTTAAAATTGCACCATTTTTTGGATTATTAAAAAAAAGATTCAAACCTTAACAAATGCGTCTTTTTCTGTTAAACTGTTCGGTGTTTTAAGCAGATACATACCAATTAAACTGAAATTAAAAACGTTTTGTTTTTCCAAATGGTCTTACTTTGAGAACGGAATACGTATGGGCCAGTGTGGAAGAAAAATAACGAATGGTTTTGGGCAGTAGTAAAATCTGCGAAGGATAGTGGTAGCCGTAACGTAACATAACGAACATAAGTAATCCAGATAACTTAGAAAGACTCCGCTGAAGTCCGTTCTAACGTTAAAGGCGCCAAAAAGCAAGTAAACTAATTATCCGAAGCCAACTAAGTTCATTGAAGAAAAGCTAATATGGCAACCCTGGTCTTAAAACAAACAAAACGAGTTACCAAATCATTTTAAATAGCCATAATACCAACATTTGCATACATCCAAAGCGCAACTGTAAAGACATCCGGGAAATGGCTCGATATTCAAACGCAAACTTCGCGTTAATTTCCGTTTACATTTTTCAGGCTTCCGAGATCTATTCAAACACGAGTTAAGTAAATCACAGATATTCATTAGTACTAAACAAATATCACGAGTCAAAGAATGAAGACAACTGCTCCCGGGGAGAAAGGTTTAGAACTGTGTCTTGTGGCTCTTCGAATCGATAAATCAAACGAACACAGAGCGCTGTCTTCTTAAGGGTAGATGGGAAAAGATTGAATAGCTACGCATTCCATTCCTTGTGTACATAAACGAGCCTGCTCATTCTAAATAGAAAAATTGAGTGATGCCAGCGATTTATCGAACATCTATACCCGATATGGAACTACAAGGGATGCACCACAAAATGGCGGAGATGGGATTCTAGGTCGTGCCTCATTGGTTCATCGGAAATTGCATGTAGAGATGGTGCTCGCGACTGCTTCCGCAAGAAACATTGAAATTTACAAGAAAATCTCCAGTCAATTGTCAGGAATTGCTATACTGTATGTTTATGGATTTCACATTCTCGAAGAACATTCTTGGAAAATTCGAGAATCTTTAAAAAGAAAAATAAAAGGGAGGAAAAGTTGTTAACTTAAAACATTACTATTTTGCAAATAGGTGAAACTACAAAAGATACTGAAACTAGAAAAAGAATTTTTTATTATTTTTTTCAATTTAAATAAAAATATGAAAAAGGAAACATCATAAAAAATCTGCCAATTATTTCAGCGGCGCTTTTCACAATTTTGTTGCACGCCATTGTTTATCCGCTTTCAAATAATGTTCCTTTACGTTATTTACGTTTACTGGGTGGTTACCCTGACGAGATATTGGTGTTCCTAACGTCCATATTCTGCAAATATCAACTAGATAGCTATTTGATATACACGTGTTAAAGGCCATTCTAATCTTAAAGCATCAGCCAATATTATAATAAGAGCGAGAATGTCGACAAAGGAATTCATGATGAATGTAAATTGTAACGACAGCTGTCGCGTGCATTTTCATATGCAGCCCAAAGCCACAATAATGAAAAATCACTCATGCGGTACACGAATAAAACATGAATGTTATCCATTTATTTATTCCCTAAAGTACAGAAAAGGCAGCTGCCTTACGGACATTATTTCAAAGCGACTGATTATTAACCGTAAAAACCTAGTCTGATTTAAATGAATAGAAATGAGAAGAATAGATAGACTGCCAGACGAGATGCTTTCGAGTAGATTCCAATTACACTTAAAACAATTCCAAAAATAGTTGTGTATTCAAGTTTGAAATTTGGTTACTGACTCTCGTGCTTATACGGTAGCACATCCGGCTAGCGTCGGAAGATTCCGGGGGAAGAATAACTAAATAATTTTTCACGTTTCTCTCCCGCCCCCCCAAATAAACTTTTCAACATCTCTATGTAACTATCTAAACTATTAAACTCTATGGGCGTCTGTTTGCTTGTTTGTGGCATTATCTCCTTTGGAACGGCGGGGACTTGAAATTTGAGAAATGTACTCCAGGATTCTAAAAATTCGTGGGAAACTATTCCCATCATTCTCATCTTCGTACGATTTTAATTAGCGGAGCTATTAATTAAAAACTCTAGAAACGCTCATGTCGCCTTCATTTTTCTGAGTAGCAGCAGTCTCTCGCTTTGAAGATAAAAATGCTTTATTTCGAAGAGTGGTGCAACTGCTCGTTTTCAAGTCGTAGAGTTTGTTAATAAAAAATCTGTAAGTTTTATAAAATATGAAATAAAAATAACATTGCCAACCCTTAAACATATTATTATTATACAGGGCGGTACCGTGACGTTGAAGAAAGCACGCGATTGCATGTGACGTCACTATATGTCGAAAATTGCTCGTTAATGTCAGCATTTTAAATAAATAGCTGCTGTTGGCAACTTTTTTGTTTGAAGTTAGCATAATCGACACGATATATTATTGCCACGTTAGTTCTTTTACTAATATTAAGAAAATATTGTTATATTACATTAAATTTAATTCATGACGTCATGCGTATTAACCTGAAGTGACGAAAGCTTTTGTTTTCTGGTTCGGCAATAAAAAAATTAGTTACTAATTGGTTGTTGCTTGGAAAGGATGTACTAATTTCTTTCATACTGAAATGTTTTCATACATTTGCTTTCCAGGGGTATAGAGAACTTTAAAATATTTCTTTGGTTGCAATCTTCTCATCTGTCGGGCTTGCCCGCTAGTATTACTTTATAATTTAATTGTTACTTTATAAAGTAATATAGTTCCGTAGTCAATAATACCATTTATTATCATCCTGGTCCGATACCTGCTTACATTCTCTCCTTCTTAAAGGAAAATTAAGGAGAGATTGAACGCCTGTGGTGAAGAGTTATCGTCAGCTAGATTTCAGTTCCGGCAGGTAATATTATGATTATTAATACAAATACGGTAATGTTATGATTTTCGTAGCGAGAAATGTAAAACATCAATAAATAGTATCTTCGTCGGAATTCGAAGCACAGTTGGACATACTAATATAGAGTACCACGATAGTACGCATGGAAAAACAGCGATAATTTTTTCACAGAATCCCGAAAATAAAATTAAGCAGAAGGAAACTAATGACTATCACGATCACTGGTTTCCGGTGACCTGCGAATTGACGGCTACTGATATGAGACAACACAATTACTTTAAATAAATTATCAAAGTAAAATTATAATAAGGCATACCCGCGACTAGTGAATCAATTGGGATAATCACTGGTGATATACTAATTTACATTCGCATGTACGAGACATTTATTAAATTTAGGTAGATAATTAAAATAAAGCTTAATCCAAACACATTGGTGAACAATGGTTTAATCTGTGATCTTCGAGATCATGAATCAATGGTGACGGATTATTTATCGGTCATTGAGATTCAACCAATACATGATCGGTGTGAAGCTGTGCGGGAAATTTAGATAAATTTCTAAAACAAAATTAAAACCAGCGCATTGTTGACCTCTAGTTCGTTGGTCATCAGTGACCAATTGTTTGAGAAGTAGTACTGGGCTCTGCAGTCTTTCACGTAGAGGTAGCACTTAATTAGGCATACGGATGGATAAATGTATAATAGACGTACGGGTAAAAGCATAGGGACACCAGCGATTTACCAACTGGTAAGGCCATTCCATAATAAGTAATCCTATATTTTTTTAATCTGAAAGCTTTCAGATTTTATATCACCACCAAAGAGGCGTTTTTTTCGTTTACATACACATACACGTTTCGGGAGCATTTGAGCTAAAATTTTTAAAAACAGCGTATCTTTAGAATTTCCAATAGACAGTCTCGCGCTGGAGATAAAAATGTATTATTCCGGATAATATCACCACTTCTCGCTTTGAAATAGTTGAGTGTATAACGTATTTCTCCCGCCTTCTTGGCATGCCTTCGTGATGTAATGCTTAGGACGCTTGGCGCGTATTCGAGAGGTCCGCGGTTCGAGTCTCGGTGAGGGCATTGCTCATTTTTCATCTCTCCTGCTTTCAAAAAATACCTAATGTGTCTACATGTGTTTTAATTAAACATTCATTAAAATTTTACAAAATATGAAATAGATAAATTCGAAATTCAAATTCGGGCTTCCCGGTGCCCACGTTCGGATGGATGACTAGGATATTGAGAATTTATGGCTCTAAGTGCCGTTACTTCTTCACAGTACGGGAAACACACATACGTTCATGCAGATTCTTCATCATTTAATTCCTTTAAGCATAATACGGCGATAATATTTGGTGGCAACAATTTGAAAAGTGATTTAAGGCTTTTAGGTATTCGACGCAAAATGCTGTTTCGAGACTAATAATGAAGCTTTTCTGGACTAAAGCCGCTATGTACTAAAAAACATTTGCAAGCTTTACACGCGTTTGCAAAGAATGGTTGAGCAAATGACCAACTGAAAGCTTTCGAAAGGACCTAGCCTTTACCTATTACGGTACATCGTGCATTCCCACCGTAGACGCTGCATCCAGTATTTATTAAAAATAATGATTTAGGACATAAAGAGATTACAGTGCAGTTTCAATACAATGTAAAATTCACAAATTAAATTGAGAACATGTGTTTTAATGTAACACGAATAACAGATAAACATAGTAAGTAAGAGATAGGCATAATGAGATAAACATAATAAGTAGCAGATAAACATAATGAGAAAAATATGATAAGTACTGGTAACACAATGTTGTAATGAAATGTAATAATAATACTGAAGAGGTATCCACGGGGTTATTACAGTTTATAAATTTACAAGTGGAATCCTTTTGAACATATTCACAGGATTTAGAAGTTCATTAAATTTATGCAACACGAGGAACTAAAACTTGAAAAAGATGTAGGCTGTAGGAAGCGAGTCGTTACATGATTTTTTGAATCTTTAATCAGAAACCTTTGGGATGCTAGGAAATCACTTTGTGGGCCTTTTATGTAATTTTTTTCAGTTATGGGACATGAAAAAGCGTAATGATCAATAATGCATAGTAGCATAGCATAACGTAAGAGCGATAAAAATTTTGGAAAGGTTCAGTAAGGAATATTTATCACGTCTAACCCTCATCTCATCTTCGGCCCCCAATACTGCGACTAAAATTTGAAAAATTATTACTTTAGCTCATTCTTTCATAAACGTTCTTAACTGTTAGATATAGTTTTAACTGATCTAGTATAAACATCTGAAGATGACAGTGTCTCCCACCTACGCATTTACCCGTAACCAAACTGATGATTATCGCCCCGAGCATCGTAATGGTAATGCAAATGGCGTACTCTCGTTGCCATGGCAACCTCTCCTAATTGCATCTCCTCAACACGAAATGACCGCCATCACGTGACCACCAGTATCTTGCACCGACGCTCATCGTAATTGACCAGAACATCATATTAACCACACTTAGTACGTCTTCAACTCCTATTACGACCCCGAGTCTTAGCAAGGAAACTTAAGCTATAAAGGGAATATCAGTTTGGCTTAAGCTATAAATGGAATGTCAGTTTCGTTATTTTATTATTATTCAGCTGTGACAGAAATTAAACAGAGTTCTTTGGGCATTAATTACGGTAAACTAATGAGTGGCTATGTGAGTACGGTGGCATGCTTTCGGGGAGAACTCTTCAGAGGATGATGTTTGGTAATTAAAATAGAGACAGAAAGAAACAAATTTCTTTAGACTACTAATAAATATAAATATTGAAATAAACCGGATATTTTTACTTATTTAATTTCATCTTTTATAGAAGTCTCAAACAATTTCTACGCTTTTCAGAGACCTTAAAATCTGTAAACAGCCTCGGTGAGAGTTCTAAGCGAGATGTGATTAGAAAATATTCGAGCCGCATAAGACATGCTGTGGCTGGTTTTAAAAACGAAAATAAATTAATCCGTTCTCAGAACTGCCCCTTAAAAGTGAATTTGTAAACGGGATTTTACTCTCCTCTCCTAACACATTGAAAATTTCTCATGAATGTTATCACCTCATTAGAGTGACTGCATGACTCTGTGAAGCAAAAACTACAAACTTATGCTGAAATAAAAAAATAAGCTCCGGCAACTGTCACGAGCCAGTACCATGGCAACGGCAACACGCTTCGCAAGGTGGAAAATCACGCATCCCATTTCCGGGCAATGAAACCCGACCATTTACAGGAAAGATCCGTAATGCATGAATCGCCACAAATTTAGAAATGCAACGCATCCCCCCTCCTTTCCCCGTTATTTCCCCTGGGGGAGAGGCGAACGTTCTTTCATTTCGGCACCGGATTCGAAATTTTTTGCAATCAACGAACTGATTATGAGTGAGTTGGGGAAGGCGGTATGTTAGGAAACGAAATGCTGAATGGCTAGAAATTCGCTTTTGATGAGAAAACTGAAATCGGAACTCTATTACGAATATTGGGCTAGAGAAATGAATAAAAAGCATACGATACAGAAATGAATAAAAAGGTGTCAGAAGGTCCTATATCAGGAACCAGCCGATTCTGTAACACGAAGAATTAGAACTTTTAAAATGTCATAATAATACAAAATGATTTTTATTTCGGTATTTTATAAATTAAACTTTATAAAACAGGATTTAAAATGTAATATTAAGATAGATTATTAAATAAATTGGTTACAGCTTTAAATTAATAAGAAATGCAATATTTAATTAAATTTTAAAATATAAATTTTATAAATTAAACATTAAAATATAATTTATATTATTCAGATAAGTTATTAAATAAATGGAAAATAGCTCTAAAATCACCAATGCATATATAAAATTGTCAATGCATTAATGCAATTTTAATTCAGTTTCAAAACATAAATATTTTAAATTAAACTTAAAAATATGAATAAATCACATTAAGTAGATAAAGTATTAAAAAGCTTATTTGTTTAGCAACCATGAAAACTGATAGAATTTGAAAGATAAACATCTCACGCCTTGCCGAATGGCAACTTTCTGAGATCTCGTTTTTTGTGAATTACCTTATGTTTAGGTAAATAATGTAACTTAAAGGTATTAAAACTTTGTAAATCCTCTGCTTAAGACGTTTCAGAAAAAAGTCACGAAACATGAAGTTTTGAAATATAAGCTTCTGTTCCAGTTTAATAATTTATAAATTGATTTCCCGAAAGAAGATGTATTAAAACGAATAGGCAATCGACAAAAGTAAAATAATATGTAAATAGAAAATTTATTACTTTCCGTTTAGTTTTTGCTTCGAGTAATCTCTGAGCCGTAAGAATTTTAGTTTAACTTTGGTACTGCAAAATAAAGTTGTACATCATATATTCGTACTGTTACGAACTGTTGTTTCATACTGTTGTTCATCATACTGTTACGAATTTTTTAAATTGTTTTATTTCTCGTGGCAAATTTTAAGAGAAAGCTACGCCGTAAAAATAAAAATACAAGAACACGTGCATTTGACATTGAATTACAGTTTATCTCTGATATTTAATTTGAAGAAATGTAATTGACTACTATGTTAGCTGTAACCGTAATTCTACTCTTTTTTTTTCCAGAAATTGCTAGAACTGTCTCGCGCGGCCGATTTAAAAATCTTCATCTCAGTAGTTGTTTAGATAACTGTTGTTGATTACAGCGAATTCGCGGTGAGATCGGATTAGCTTTTCCTGCACTTTGGATTGCGTTCTATTTAATGTTTCAGTAGTTTAAAACATAACTACTGATTATATTGCGTGATACTGCGATATTGTACGAATATCTTTGAGGAAAAAGCCAGCGTTTTATTATATTTCTTGTGATAAGAAGCACTTTTATTAACGTTTTATTGAACCTGTGCATTCAATCTATTACGAACCCGTATGCACGCAACAATATATTCATCTCAACATCATATATTCATCTTATTTCCTTCAGGTTTTCAGAATTTTTAATTTATGACTATTCATGCGCAATTGTTAACAACGGCGAAGTAATGGAAGAACAAGAAGCAGCATTCGCTGCTGTCGGAGGATACGAAAGTTTTCACGTGTTTCTTTTTCTGTTGAATTTTGTTTGTATTTTTCTTGCCATTTGATTTGCTTTGTATTTACATCCATAACAGCTCATGTTATCCATTTCATTCTCGTTCATTTATTTTATTAAATCAAAGTCTGTATCCTGATTTATTTCATATTTTCTATATATAATTATTCACATTTCATCTCCACTGAGGCAAGGTCCTCAAAAATCTATTTTTATCTCCTAGCTGAAACTTATTACTGAATTTTTGTAGATTGCAAAAAAAAAAGGACAAAGGGAAAAATAACAGTTCTATATCTTCCGTTCTACTGGGCCGATTGACGGAATTCAAATTGCGTTTTGCACGTCTCGAGAGAGCGACTTAGAATATATATTAGATGTATACATAGCATTGTTCTAACATGAGTATATTGACTCAAAATCGGACATTTTCTGAATTAACATACCAATTTTTTCCATATTTCAAATCTACGACTCATATTATGCCAAACTGGCAAATTTCGTAAAATTCACATGAGCAGATTATAAAAAAAATAGCTCTCAAAATTTTAACTCCTGAATATTAATTGAATTTGATATACATTTACTAATATCTCTTTTTTCATTAAACTTACTTAATTCCATCTTCCATTCGAATTCGAAATTTAGGCTTAATCCAATTATAATTCGCAAATGTTTATGATTTATTTTTAAAATTTTGAATTTTTAAATATTTTTTGTAAATTTTTCGAAAACATTTTTGTAATTTAATCTAAAGCAATAATAACGAAAATATGGTTTATGCACTTTGTTAAAATTATTTGAAAGAATGAACGATGGACTTTTTTTCCTTTCGTGCATCAATGAAAAAAAAGTAAAGTAAGAGGTTACTATAAATTAAGAATTCCGCCAAGTGATTTATTCTTGGCGCAAACTGAAAAATATGCGCCGAGGTAAATTTTTAAATTTCTCCATAAATTTCACACCAAAAATTACAAAATTTAATACCGAGGCAGAATTTGAGTCGTAGAATCGAAATATGGAAAAAAATTGGTATGTTAGTTCAGAACAAGTCCGATTTTGTGTCAAAACACTTGTGTTAGGACAGTGCTGTATATAAGTCTAATATATATCCTAAGTTGCGCTTTCGAGACATGAAAAACGTAATTTGAATTTCGTCAATCGGCCCAGTAGAACGAGAGATATAGAATTGTCCCCTACTTTTTTCCCCAGTGTACAGGTCATTTCGATCTCTTCGTTTATTTGAAAGTACTGGCAGTCGCGCTAAAAGTTTTAGCGCTCAAGCTAGAATATTTTAAGTACCTAACAGCCAGCTGTGCCAAGTCTTTTAATCTATTTTACATGGTTGAGCTTTCTGCTCAAAGCTTACTTCTCTGGGGTTTGCTCTGCTAGAGGTTTTGGAAATCTTTAATATTCCTCACATGTTAAGGATAATTTAGGCTTATTTATGTATATGCTTTCCTTAGGCTGTTAAAGCTGCTTATTCTCTCTCTCAAACAGTTGTTATTCGTTTCAAATAGAAATAAAGTTCCAAGTTTTTGTTCTCCTGTCCTAGTCATTTAAGGAAATGATTACGAACACGCATCCTTCAACTATAGTACATTCGTTTAATAATTATGCTCTTTTGCAAGAGTATTGTAACCACGAAAATGTATTCCTAACGCGCGTATTGCATGCTTTGGAACAGAATTTCGTTTACGAGTTTGTTTTGCGTTTTCCATATGTTCTACAGTAGTAACATCTGTATTATCAAGGCCGCTCAACCGGATAGTGGTTAGTGACTCCAACTGCTGTACCGATGGGCCTGGATTCGAATCCCGTAGAAGGCATGGATGTTTGTAAATGTATAGTGTCCGTGAGGCATGGCGGCACTTTAAATATGCGAGGAGCCGAAAGTCCTCTCATGTGGTTTTGTAGAAGAGGAGAGGGGTAGGAGACCCTCGGACCCGTCCCCGCCCCGGTGTACTCTCCTTCAAAATTGGGGGCAGAACTGAGCCAAATAGCACTATCACCTGTAAGGTGCTCAAGGCTGTTGCCAACGACAGGCGTAATCTTGCGCTTCTTGCCACGACGCATGGGGGCCCTGTAAATATGCGACGAGTCCAAAGTCCTTTGAAAAGGAGGGCGGGAAGCCCTTGCACCCATCTTTCCGGCATGCTCTCCTTCAAAATTGGGGGCGTGAAAGTCGCACTGTGACCTGTATGGTGCCCAGGGCTCTTGTCAACGACAGGCGCAATCTTGAGATGATGAATTTTGTGGGCTTGCTGTGATTTAAGACAAGAGAGATTTGTCACAATAACAGCAACAACAGTATTAAGACTTTCGTAAATCTTTATATATTTTGCGAAATCCCGCAATTAAAAATATGTGTATAAGGAATTTAATTAAAAATTTTCCACTTGGAAATAAGTGTGCGCGTATGAAGTTTGATTTAAAAAATTCTGCATTTGGAAATATATATGTAGGTACCTAAATTAAAGTTTCCGTAACTAGAAATGCATATGTAGAAAGTATAATTAAAATTTTTGGAACTGGAAATATTATACAAGAAGTTTAATTAATAACGTTGTAAATTTAAAGTACGGGTATAAGATCATTAATTAAAGCTTTTGAAATTGAAATTACACTTGTTGGCAGTTTAATGTTCTCAGGTAAATAAATCGTCTAGTAGCCTGTCTTGCTTTATTTCGATCTTAGAATTGAAGAGCGAAACATTTTAAGCGAAAATGCATGAATCTGTCCTTTCTTTTAATTTTGTTTCCTAGAATAAGATATTTCATTTCACAAGTGTTCTAAGCAAGAAAAAGAAGAAAGCGGGAAAAAAATGAAGCTTCATTTTTTTCACATCAAAAAATTTCTAGCAAGGTAATGATAAGGTTCGGAACAATGTTATAACTATTCCCCGTTAAAAAATAACAAAAACATTTCTGCTTGCTTGTTTATTAAAACGGTTCTAACTGCTGTAAAAGTTACAATTACCGGAAAAATTTTCGGATCCTAATCACACACACCATCTGCGGACAGATAAAATAAAGAAAAAATTGTTAAAAAAATCCAGTCATTAAGTTATTTTACAATTGCATTACTCGCAAAACCGAAATAGAAATCACCATTCTGGTATCTCTCCACACATATTTCGGGAATTTACGGAAGAAAAAAAAGAAAATTAAAACACCAACACAAGAAGCGGAAAAAAGTGTAATTATGGATCACGTTTTTTCCGACGCAAAGAAAGTGGGAAAATTTTTCCGAAACTGCTGATTAAAAATAAGAAAAAAAATCCTTTTCGGAGGGAAATCTAATTTCTTTGTGTCGCCCGTTGAAGCGGAAGGATGCGGCTAATTACGAGAAATACGCAAAAGCTGATACAGCAGGGTTGCCAGATTCGAATTCTAATTTAAAGCCAAATCGTAGTAATAAAAGGCTAGAAAACTGTCAAACAATTTTAAGTATATGTACTAACTTCTTGTCATGACCATAACTGTAATATGTAAAGTGTATTATGCATCGAAATTTCGGACATTATATACTTATATTCTAAAACTAATGAAAAAAAATTCGACATCTAAAAGTTGCGGATATTATGCGCAGATACAGAAGTTTTTCCGGATATTACAAGGGGATTCTGAACTATCGAAGTTTTAGATAGTGATAGTAATAGGATATTGCCTAAAACAATCTTATTTAATAGCTTCGAAACTTTAAGGCTTCCAGGACTACTAAGGGTATTGTGATGGGAAGTTTCGGATAATACGCGCAGGTATAACATATATTAAAGTTTTGGATATTACGCGCGGAATGTTATGTATCGAAGTTTCAGATGTTAAGTGACATTACCTGAAACTTTCAGATTTAATGGCTTTTGAATCTAAAAATATCGAGCACCATGAGACGGTATTATGATGAAAAGTTTCGGATATTACGCGCAGACATTAAAAATATTGAGGTTTTGAATATTATGCTGGGATTGTTATGTATCGAAATTTCAGTTAAAATCATCCAATTTAATGGCTCTGCAACCTAAAACTGTCGACTACCACGAGAGGGTATTGTGATGTCAAGTTTTGAATAATACACGGTTCTTGAATGGTTCAGGGAAACTAAAATATTCTTTTCGGGTTTACTGCAATGCAGCTTTCTTTAATTACAAATTTTGTTACATATGACATAGTAGAAGAATTTTTATACAAGCATTTTATACGTTAGCAAGTGCTAAAACATAGTAGTAATATTCATACGCAGTTTTATTATTTTAAAATCTTGTTTTAATAATGATACAAAAAGTCCTTAACCTATATATATTTTTCTCTTCTAATTTATGCAAATAACATTACAGTTGCATTTCGGCTATATGTGAATGCTGAAGCTTGCTAAAACTTTCTATTTTCTAGAGGACGAATTCTATAAGATTCTCTTAATTATCTTCTGGAACAAAATTTGTATCCATCAATGTTTTTCACAGCAGTACGAACAGCGACGCTATTCAAGCAAATTATTAACATCAGAAAAGATTTTCTGAACTGTTATTTCATCTTTAGTTACATGCAACTGCAAATGTTTCGCTTTCTAACTTGTGAACGAATTCTAAATATGATCTGAAATTTTAGAATGATAAGTCAATTTCTGTAGTAAGGAAAATAATTTGTGTGTGCGTGTTTTAAATGTAATGAACATACACTTTTAGTAAACATAAATATATAAAGATAGAAACCACGGAATCGTATAAATATTTATACTTCGTAATTTTTATAGGACTGATTCTGTAAATTTAAAGTTTACAGTATACAGTCAGAGCATATTTTCACAAAGATTCAGGGACCTACTACAAGAGGTAAAATAGTTTTTGGAATCCAATGATGAAACGTATGTTGAACATAATGAAGATGTCCGGTTGATGGATTTAGATTTTGATATTGATATAACAAGCCATCTTAATGAACTGACAACTGTAAAGAACAAAATAAAACAATAGTAGAATTGATTGGATTTGTTAATACTTTCAAAAACAAGTTAAAGCTAATATCTTTCCAGCTGATGATGAATGAACTAAAAGTAGTTCCGACGAGTTGTTTAAAAACTGTAGTACATTAAACAGAAAGAAATATTATGATGAAAATAATAAAAATTTTCTCCGTTTCAAGAATTTTATAGACTAGAATCAATTGTTACATTCATGTGTTACCCATTTGGCAATGCTGATGTGGAAGAAATATCTGAAAATACAAATTCCATAGTCTCCTTATCTATTGACTCCTTCAGAATGGCATAAGTTTGAAAGCACGCAGTTCAGAACCTAAGAATACCTTTTGGAATCTAACGGGCGAAGTAAAGTATTCTAATTTTTTAAAAAAAGTTGCATTTCATTCAAAATCATTCATTGGCTCTACTACCTGTGCGAATTTGCATTTTCAACGATAAATATAATTAGGACAACATATCGTTCCCGTCTCACAGACGACCACTTAGAATCCAGTGCAAGATTAGCCATTAGTAATTATATACCGAAATATAGATTGGCGGACAGTATGCAGACTAAATCTTCTACTAACTTTTAGATGAAAATGATTTAGGTTTTAATGTATTTTGAATTGTTTGATAAGAATTGCATCTTTTGAAATTATTATACTTGTGGCTATTATGTTTGCATCTTGCGTTTTGTTTTAAACGCGATTTTAAAAGAGTAAGTTTTTTAGGTAGGGTTAGGTAGGTAAGACTATATTACGTATTTATTATTAAGTTATAATAAGTATTGAAGACCTTTTATCAGCTCACCCAAATATGCAACCGGGTGGATCGCAACATCTTGAAAAAGTTATAAGTAGCCCGGACCCTAGAAACGTTTACCTATCCCTGATATAAAGTACATGAAAGTACTAAACATAGCTGAAATTGAAACGATTTATGTTGGTCCGCGCGGAATTGGAATATCGATTGGCCATTTTGATGATGACTAACAGTGCCTCTGTGGGATGTTTGGGATTTAAAATTGTTTACTTCTTTAAGAAAGGATATAAAAACTATTCAGATATATTCAACTTTTCCTAAATTTTCACCTGTAGCTAAACCTGGGGACAAAAGAAAGAAAAAACGAATGAAACAAACTCTTTTGCACATAAATAAAAATTATGCTGTTATTTCAAGTAGCAAATATAACTTTATTATCAAATTTTTCATTCGGGTTTTGTGAGTGTTACAGATGCGAAGACTATTTTCCTAACAGGAAAAAAAATTCAAAATCTGTTTAACTAGCCAAATTTCATGAAGATACGACAAAATGTCAAAATGTTAATTCCCTCAGTCTGTCCCATTTCTGTGTATCCGATGTAACTCTAGAGAATTGAATTTTGAGAAAGTAAAATCTAATTTTCTTTCTGGTAGGTAGTACTGCTTTTTCTTGGAAATCTCTTAGTACTGAGTAGCCAAGAGGCTTAAAATTCTCCTCAAGCTAACCTTGAAATTTATATAACGTAGAGATTTAATTTTGAGAATTTTCAACAGTAGATACTGTTTTTATTCAAAGAGGAATGCACTCGTTTTTTATTCTTTTTATCTTTAAAAACTGTAATCTAAAGTTTTCAAATCCTCTTATCCTACCGTAAATAATAGACAACACAAAGACAAATAAAGGAATAAATTTTCCGGTGTAAGCTAAAGTGGAATTTATTTAATCAGAAATGTGAAATCTGCATGGAAAAGAAGTATTTTTAAGCCAACACAAATGCTTAATTCTTTCTCTAGAATAAAAGAAATATCTTATTTTAACAACTAAAACAATTAATTTAGCATGTGAAATAAAATTAGAACTCATCACAAAAAAGAATTTCAATTTGACATGCTTCAGCATTTGATTTCGTAGTCCTTTTTTAAATATGTAAAATGCTATAACAATATCAAAATATTAAAATGCATTATTCTTTCAGTGCCGTCCAACAGATATAGTGGTAAGCTTCGCTGACTACCGTGTCAAATGGCCGGTTTTCAAATCCCGGAGAAGGCATGGATAGTGTCCTTGCCGCATAGCGGCACTCTAAATATGCGCCAAGCCGAAAGTTCTCTCGAGAGGTTATTGGTAGGGGAAGAGGGGTAGGAGACTCTCGAACCCGTCCCACTCGGGGTGCTCTCCATCAAAGTTGGGGGCGGAACTGAGCTAAATCACATTGTCACCTGTATGACGCTCTAGACTGTTGCCAACGACAGGCGCAAACTTGCGCTCCTTGCCCCTAGGAATTTTGTGAGCTTGGGCTGACTATACGTCAGACAAGTGAGCTTTAGCAGCATCATCAACAACTATTTGAATAAAACTTAAAAAACATAAACATATGGATACAAAGACTGCGATTAGTTAATCCAGCATTGCATCATCTGCGTATAATTTTATTTGTAGATCACAATATGAAGATAAGTTAAAATTTTTTAATCGACATTAATGAGCTCTTTTCAGACCACCACCTTCAGATTAATATGAAATGGCTTTTATGGAAATGTCTGCCTTAGAAAGGCGACGTTCAGTACCGAAGTTTATTTACGTTGACATGAAAACTGGTCTTTTTCAGAGGTAGTTTTCTCAGGAAGGATTTCACCACTAATAAGATAATAAAAAATGCACTCCTGCTAAGAAAATAAGCATCACAGGAAAAACACGGAATTAAAGAAAACCTATTCAATGGATATGAGTAAAATTGATCCCAAAGGTTGGTATGGTACCACCAGACCAAACAACAAACAATAAAGCTAAGATATACAAAAACACATGCATGACGACTGTCACATAGTGAAAGACCAAATGGGTGGTAAGAATGTGCAATGGAAACATCACGTTAATAACGGGTATGATACCCTAGCTGAAATGAGGTTCGAAAGCGAAATAAGGATGCATAAGAGGGCGCAGAATTTCTTCGCGATATGGGACGGCTGTCATGGATCCACCAGGAATCACGTAGAGGTCGGCGCGGCTGTTAGTTGCCATCCCAGCGCATACGAGTAAGCCTTCTCCGATATAATTGTCTCTTTCAACGACGTTTGGTCCCCGACAGCGTGTCCCTGGCTCTCGACATATCATTTCACTACGGGAATCATTCTGGATGTTAAATCGAGACTCATTCGTAAAGAACAAGGGTATTCACTGCTCTGCTGTCGAACTGCGATGTTCACAGGCCCAATTCAACCTCACTCTGACATGCGATGTGAACAAATGAACACAAACCACAGGTCGTAAGACGTACAGTCCACCTTCATGCAGTCGATGCGACACAGTTTGATGGAATATGAGCCATCCTGCAGCAGTAGAGATATGCGACGCCAACTGCCGTGCTCTGAGTGATCTACGGCGTCTTTTACATAGCAACAGAAAGCGATCGTCTGCCGTTGTGGTAATCTTACAGAGATTTGATCCCTTTGATAACGATTCCATAACGTACTAACTGTTCTACGATGCACATTCATCTCTCTCGCAACGGCGAAGTGTCTTGCGCCAGCTTGCAACATCTCAACAGTCCCACAACGTATTTATCGCGCAAATGGTGTCTTCAGCTGATGGTTTCCGCTTTGGCTATCTCAGATTGCACGGAACTATCGCTGCTTGAAAGCTGATGCATAGGTCCGTCATGCTCATTTTAAGGCATTGTGGTGTAACTGTGGGATTCCGTTTTATGTTAATTTTGATTGTGTTATTACATGGGGTGATGCAACCTCATACGTAAAATGTATATTTTAATTCCCCTTTTTACATTGAACTATTTCTTTTAGTGTTTGTTGCTTACTTTTTGAGCACAGGTGTAATTTAATTGGCAAAATTAACACGTATTGCGAACTGTTATTAAAGGCATATCTAAATGATTTTAAATGATTTATTTACGGTTATGATCAGGTTATTTTCTAATGTCAAAGCTAAATGGAGGATAATACACATCGCGTCAGGCAGCATCGTATTTCTGATCTTCATTTGTAATGGATGGAATTATATCACTAAATAAAAGCAATACTATCTCTTCTAGGTATTAAAAAACGTTCACAAATTTTAAGCAAGCGATTTCCGTTGTTTAAAAATTGCCTATTGTTTTCTCGATCATATTTCTAATATCTAAAATCTTAAAGGAAAAGGCATAAAATTTAATTTAATATTAAATCTTCAACTAAAATGAGAAAAATATTAGATTTCTGAAATTCGGAGAAATGAAGACAATATGGCAACCCTCGGCGCAATATTTAAGAGACTGCATTAATTAATACGTGTATTTTTTTGTGTGTGCGTGCATGTATTTGTTTGCTCTGATGGGCAATTTAGAAACAATGCGATAGGGAAAAGGGAAACCCAATAAACAAAATCTGGGTTTTATTATGCTCTAATAGCCAGAATGATATGATTACTCATATGTGTAATCAGTTTGCATGACAGGGGTGATAAAGCAGGGTAATCTCATCTGGTTGCTCCAGGCTCCATTTCTAAGTTTCACTTGCTCATCCCTTCAAAGCTAGGTAATCAATAAAGACTTCAAAAAAAAAAAAAAAGAAGCTCCCTCCGACTCCTTTTTTAAATATTTTTTTTGCCCTTTTTATTAAATTTGGCTCAAGATAACAACATGAAATTGCCTTCGAATTTAGATTTTTACCACGAGATTATTATTATAATTTTGTGAATAACATAGTTTTGCTTGAGTGATAAAAAGCGGACAAACCTATTGATGATCTATCAGATTTCCTTTCCTCACAAGGACACTTGAGACGAAAGTATAAATGCCCGTACGAATGTTTACTTGGTATCCAATAGATCTTTGGTTCGACTTCCAAAGTTATTTTGGGCGGCCGAGCGCTAAAGCCACTGAACATTGGTAGTTTGGTCCAGGGTTCGAATCTCGACTAACGGGCTGGCTGAGAGAGTATTTTCGTGGTTTTCCCCGTGTGTAACGTTTCTTTAGAAAGGTCCTCCACGGTAGCATCTTTTTCCTTACGCAGATAACTTTCTCGTGTTTTCCAGTAAGCAAATAAACCAAACCAAATCCAAAGCCATTAACCACCCTCAAAGCCACCGAGGTGCATTTATACATCGTGTAATTAATCTATGCTCCATTCCTCAAAATTGAAAAGAAATCTTAAATAGCATACTATTGTTGGAGTGAAAAAGATAAATTTTAGTTTTCGGACATCAAAATTATCGCTCGCACACACTCATTTGGTTCTCAATTTACATTTCTCTGCAGCTTAAGAAATTTTTTTCCATAACCATCTCCTGAAAGAAGTAACTTCCTACCCCTTTCTTTCTGAGGTATTGAAAACCTTGTTTCGCACCTCTTACCTCTTCTTTTATACAAAAAATTACAACTTTCGGTCAAACACTACAACTTCCACTGTGATCATCACGGTAAAGCAATGTTCTCATAAAGCTGGTCTGAGTTTCAACGAAAAGCACTCAGTGATAATTTTAGTTTATTTTTGCTAATCATTACGTTGAACTTCTTCACTTTTTGTTCCTACAACGTGGGTTACCAGCAACTTATGCCCAAGTTAAAGTGAAGATTGCAAAGGGAGATTAACGTTTTTATAAAAGAGTGGGACAGACAGCTTGATTAGCAATAGTAAACACTAGAATTTTGCATCACTCCCGAAACTTATTCCCACTTTATTGAGGTTATTATTATCCCGCTTTATTCAGATTCTTTATTGAGATCCTTATTGATGAACCGATTACGGAATGCATACTTTTAATGAGTTGATTTTAATTGAACTGGGATAATACTGAGGATAATGTCCGTGGTTCAATCATAATCACGATTAATTGAAGGGCTGTTAAAATAAACACAGTATAAGGTATTTCTAGCGCTTTCTTAGCATGCCTTCGTGGTGTAATGGTCAGCAAATTCGGCGCGTATTCGGGAGATCCGAGGTTCGAGTCCTAGTTAGGGTATTACTCATTTTTCACGACTTTCAGGTTAAAAAAAAATCCTAATGTCTCTATACTGGCGCCCGAACTAAAAAAAGGGTGGTGGATGAAGATTTACCACCACCAGGATTTGGCAACTGGTTCCCCTAATCCGCAGTCGCCCTTTTAAAAAGGGGAAGTATCTCCCCTTCTAAGCATGCCTTCGTGGTGTAATGGTCAGCACACTCGGCGCCTATTCGAGAGGTCCGAGGTTTGAGTCTCGTCGAACCTCGGACATTTTCCCTATTGTTCATTTTTCACGTCTCCCAGTTGCAAAATGATCCTAATGTCTCTACAGCAGAAAGAATAATAATACATTTTAAAACTAACAGGAAAATGCTATTAACAACACACCTATATTTCCAAGCTGTTTGATAAGAACTTTTGTTACCTAAATTAAATTAGCATTCAGAGCAAAATGAACATATGGAAATGAAAAAAGCTGTGTTCTACATTTCATTAAGAACGATATTTACAAAAGAATATTATTGACTTCAAATTCGTATAAATGTGTCAGCTAGAACTTTTGTAGAATATTTATGTATTTAGAATTGCGTAAAATTAAATATGGTACTGTTGCGGATAAAAATAATTCACAGATACTGTAACATCATGTGTTATTACCATGAATGTCCCATGCATTTTTCTTTTCCATCATCTGTTTTCTTTAGACATAATAGTTTCACCCTAATGGTTTATGATCATAATTTTTCTAGGTAGAACGATTTATAACTATATCTCCAGTTCTATATCAGCTATCTTTCAATTACTGGAGGCCTTAACATAAATTCAACTTTCAGATCGTTTTCTGTTTTGTCAGTAAAATTCGCAACTCCATAGTTAAGGATCAAATTTTGGATATGTTTTCCTGAGATATATACAGAATTCCTTGGTAATGTGGTTTTATTTACACTGGACAAACTAAGATAACCTTAACATTTCGCGTTAAGGTACATGAGGCACATGCTAGAAAAAAAGAAACACATAAATTCTCTGTTATCCAACACTGTTGGTCAGAAAATCACAATTTCACTTCTTCTGCAGAAGCACATAAATCCACTGGCGAATTAGATCTTATAGAGGCTTACCACATTCGTAGATTCAGATTTCAGTCTATCTGTACACTCAGTTTTTAAGAAAATTATTTCACATTTGTTTTCATTTTTCATCAGTAGCTTGACTTCCTTTCTGTCATTCTTATCGCCTTATCTTTTTATTTTTTCTTATCACTGGCTTCTCTTTCATCATTTGCACTTCTGCAGCTGAAGGGTTTCTTTATTTAAACTTTCAAAACTAGTCCTGGGAATTTATGAATGTAACGATGATTCATTTTGCTTTAACTTTTCCAATAATCCTTATTCAGCCGGTTATTTTAACTTGAAAAACTATACTTTCAATTCAAAGGATCCCAGAATATTCATTCTACAGCATAATACACTCAGTAAACACTAACAAACGCAATGGTGGACACAAATCCAAGATAAAACAAAATATGCAAAAAAAAAAAAAGCATAAAATTATCAAAAAAATGTATTAAATAAACAAGCAAAACAATAAATGTAAATAATTACGTAATATTACAGAAATGCACAACAACCAAATTACAAATAAATAAACACAGATATTAAAAAAATGATCAAAAATATATATATATATATAAATATAACAATATCACTACGAACCTTAATCTATCTCAGTTAGAATTTCACTTAAAGCGCTCAAGCTTGCGATCATGTCTCACTTCCTCTCTACCCCCAGCACTCATTTTGCGATCGACGTGATAAATGAAAGGAAAATATTCAGCTTCTGACGATTGATAGCATCTCTCTGGCAACTCAATCGGCTAAGACAGTTAGAACACTCGCCTAGGACCATTTATTTGAAGAGAGCTCCGACACGATTGGTGGGAGACGCTGGATTCTAGGGGCCGACGAAACGATGTTTGTTAGTTTCAAATTGTTTGAATATTCATTTTATGAAAGCGAGAACCTCTCCAAATAAATGGTCTTCACGAATTGAAGCATTTCGTGGAAGTTTTAAGCTTGAACATTTCGTTGTAAATTTGCAGCGAAATTAACAGACCATCGGCATTTACTTGAAAATAATTAAATTCATTATATTGGGTAAATTTACAATAAGAACGATATTTGCTACGAACATCGGGTGTAAAACAATAAAAAAAACTGAACAATTTCGTCCCGAATATTTCTTTTATTTATTACAATAATTCAGCAGATGTTCGCATGCAAAAGGTATTTGTGTAACAAGAATAAAAGAACAAATTAATCTGAAAGGATTCAGATTTTAACATCGCACCAGATGGTTTGTTAAATTTTTTATCCTCTCTTTGAGCTCGTAATTTACCAGTCAGCTTTGCGGTCTTACTCCTGTTAAGACAAATTTTTTTTATCTTTTTTAACTTTACTATGAAACATAGCTTTCTTCGAACTTACGCCACATAACATTAAAGAGTAAAATCACAAAATTTTAAAAATAGACTTACTTTTAGAATTTTCAATAGAGTGCTAAGTTCTTCATATATTTTCATATTTTTTCAGTCTTTTATCAGTGCATCATAATCAAAGCTTAGCTTTCTTAATAAGATAATTTACACAATTATTTTCGCCTTTTTCGCTCTATTATTAAACGTCATTTTCTTCTCACTTGTGTCACATAAAATTCAGCAGCAAAATCACAAAATCCTTGAAAGCAACATATGCTTAACATTCCCGATACCAAAGTTTAGTGTTGACATAAAATATTTCGGTCTTTTCTCAGTTCATCGTATGAGTGTTCAGTTTGCTAAGTGAGATGATTTACGTAAATTTTTACGTCTTTTTAATATTAATTTACTGTCTTTTCAACTTTATTTATTACATATTACTTACTTTGTATTTAAGCACTCAATTGGAAAATCCCCAAAAAAACTTTAAAACAGCATATCTTTAGAATTACCGTTAGAGTGTTAAGTGTTGCATATTTTATATTTGCTATATTATTTCTTTAAAAATTATACACGGCGATAATAGATGGCAAATTACACATCGCGATTTCTTTGAAAATTATACATTTCGTATTAAAAAATTACACATTCTTTTATTTGTTTTGTTATGCACTTTTTTACGTTGGCAATATCTTTTCCTTAAAATGAATACATGGCGATAATATTTGGTTACAATGTCATTAATCGCGAGATCAAGATTAATCGCATCTCTGGTGCTAAGAAAAAGGTAAACGATTCTTCATCAGATAACTTTTATTTATTATTTTAATGCTTCACATGTTCACATAAATAATAATCAACCAATAAAATACTAGGAGGATCAGTGCAGTATATCTTCTATTTATTACAGTAATATGGTACAAGTTCCACAAAAATTGTAACGAAATTTAACCAAGCAAAAAATATAACAAGTAACAAAAAGTAAACGTAACCAATGAAAAAAAAAATTCTAAACCAGATAGCTATTACTTATTATACTAATGCTGCACATGTTCACGCAAATTCTAACTTAAATGTACTTAAAATTACATAAATTAGATAATTTCAGTATAATTAGGCCAAAGGTGACTATAAAGGTCGTTTGTCAATAGCATCCCACGCTTCGCTTAATGATCACGTTATGAACTGGCGCAATAAATTTTAAAATATTAAAATAATGGTTAAGAATGATCTTTAGATTGATCGCCACTGGTACGGTAGGGCGCAGTAAATTAAGAAACACTTTGTTTCTGATTTTAAACTGCTGGCTTTATTAAACAATTACATAATTATTAAATTTAAAAAACAAATTTAATGCCTTATGCTTAGCCAAATGCATCAGTTTAACTATTCGAGATGATAATTAATAAATGAAATATCTTATCTAAGGTTGTTTGTTTAGTTTATTTGATTATGGCAAAGCACTCGAAAGCTACCTGCCTGAAGGGAGGGTTATCTTCGTGGAGGACTCTTTATGGCAAACAAGCGTGTGTACACGTTACACACGGATAAAACCACGAGAACGCTCATACAAGCAGCCTGTTTGTAGGGATTCGAACCCCGGATCCAACTAGCAGTGTTTTCAACCGAAGGTGGTAAATTCTCGGTAACATATTAGCCCAATATAACCGAAACGTAAGCTAACAGTTCAAAAATTTTGGAAAGACAATACCTGAAGACTTTATTAATGCCCAGATTTTTTATATTTGCTTCTACAAGAAAATTCTAAATCTATGGACAATTCTGTGCAGCGTATATTATATTACAGCGTTCAGAAAACTTTTCAGCAGTTATAACGATGATTTAAAATTTTAAAACGATTGTGAATTAGGTACATTATAAATAACATTATTTAGGTGCGTAAAAAGTTACATCAATCAGCGATAACATTAGAAACCAAAAATAAAGGCATAAATAATTAAGAAATGCATACATTGTTTTTAAATTCCATAGCTAGTTAAGTGAGGTATAGTTTCAGTCGGAAAAATAAATTAGACACTTCGGTATGCAGAATGGCAACATCTCTGAGAGCTGGCTATTTGCCAAGTGATATCCTTAGTAAAAATCATACACCTCGTAGAATTATTATTTTATCTACGTTGAGTAGGTTTTCGAACTCAGTAACTTTTTGATTGCCTAATAAACTGTTATCATTTCTAGAATGCATTGTTTTAATGACAAAGCTGATTTATTGTGGAAGTAACTCACATTAAAAATATACGAAACTTCACAGCATACTTAGTTTGTAATCTAAGCAAATCATGTAGAAAATGAAAATAATAGTTATATTTCTATTTAACAAATTAAATACATGATATGTGCATTTATCATAACACAGTCTGTTTGCTGCCGATGTGAATCATATGTAAGAGATGCATAGTCAATCGGTGATTGTAGTGAATTATATTCAAGAGAGTCGTGATAATTATTGTTTTTTAACTGCAATAAGTCTTACTCATAGGTGTGATTATTATCATATAGTTAATTTACAACTGAAGTAAATTACATTAAAAATGGCATTGTAATTGTTATGCATGCTATAGATAGTCGAAATGAATCACGTTCAATGGAAGCATAATTATTATAATAGTTAAAATACAAACAAATCTTACTTTGGAAAAGCAAAGTTACTGTAACACAGCGAATCTGTTACCGGTGTATATTATGTTCAGAAGACCCAAAATTGTCATTATATTAAAACATCAAATCATGTTCTTGAGTTTATATCGTTGTATAATAAATATTATTATTAGTCTATTTACGGTAGCTCTTACATTCAAAAGAAGCGTAGCAATTATTATATACTTATTATCAGAGTAAATCTTATGCGAGAGTAGCATGCTCATTATTGTGCATTTGATTTAGAACAGAAGAAAATCATGATGAAATGAGGCATACTTACTGTCAAATAGTCTATTGATAATCAAACTAAGTCATGTTCAGCGACAACGTAATTATAGTTTTGGATCTGCCGAACATTATAAAGCTTATTAGGTACTTAGGTCTGATTTCCTTGTTTATGGCAAAGTCTCGAGGGCTATCTGCCTAAGGGGAGGGATGCCTCGGCGGAAGACTTTTTAAGGAAACTGGCTCGTAAACGTGGGGAAATATGGGAAAAGCACGAAATACATTACACATGGGGAAAACACAAAAACGCCCATGCAACCAGTCCCTTTACCGAATTCGAACCGCGGACCTAACTACCAGTAGTCAGGGATTTTACGGCTCCGCCGCTAATGGACCTTGTTAGGTATTTAGCGAAGCAGGGAGCTTGAAAAATGAATATTGTTGTTCGTTAGAATTCGATTTTTGATCTTTCGATTCCTAGCCGGAAGTGTTTCCAATTACACCATGAAGGGACGAGAAAAAAAAGAGAAAATCATTTAATATGTCTAATTTGTATACTCGATTTATATTCGAAGTAAGTTACTTGCGAGGTAGGGGTAGTTGTTGTTATTCAGTCTTTTATTGTTAACTGGAGTAAGCGGCAAAAAAGACATAAAGTATTATCACATAGTCGAATTATGGCATCATGCATTCAAATGAAAGGCGTAATAATCATTATATTCGCAACTATTACTCAAGACAGGCTTGATTGCTGTTATATAAACAGTTTATAGTTAAAATAGACCATATAGAAAAGATAAAAAAAGAGGTATATTTATAGTTAAAAGACATCATATAGAATAGATAAAAAAAGAGGCATAGTTATTTCTGTTTATTCTATGGATGCTAGAAGAAATTCATGCTTAGCGCAGGCATAATTATCATCAATAATTACACCAAAGAGGAAAATTATTAAAGTAGAATCAATTTGCAATAGAAGTGCATCATGTTCAAACAGATTAACAAGGATTATGATTGCAAAAAAAAATCTTTTGTTTCAAATAAAACACAAGTCACTTAAAAATTACTTCGTGACGCAGATTAATTTGAAAATCCCTTTTAATAAAACTTGAAATTAACGCTGTGCTTATATACAAAATGGTATTATATACTTCTTGAGTTAATTATTGTAAAATGCCATAAAGTTAACTAGTAATTAAAAAAATACTAACTTCAAGCGCGCGTAATTTTGTTTTCTCTTTCTCTTCTTCAACAAAGTTTTAATAAAATTGCAGTTATATCACGCTACCATGCATTTATCATCCATGTGGCTAAGAACGTTTGGCTATACCGTAAAATGTAAGACCTTCAACTGATCATCACGTGGCAGCGCAAATAATCCTTATTTAGAGTGCTGCATTCTACGCGACCTAGCATATTCATTTATCTTTTAAATTATGATTACACTACTTAATAAAGCAATAACCGCACTCCTCGGTAATTAAATATTATATTTTAATTTTAGATTAGAAACGACTTTAGCAGAGTCTGTTCAACATATTTTGACATTTATGCTCGTTATTTTACATTAAACCTAATAAGTATTCATCATCCACGAAACTTGGTAAGAACAGCCTTAGAGCGGAACACTATGTCTTTAATTTGTTTCTGAGATTTAATCAATTTGCTGTTTATTGGTCTACTTGTCAAAGTCCGTTAAGAGCAATACATGAAATTTTTATTGATTTAAATTATTTTATTTTAAAAATAATTCATACATATTCATTTAAATTATATAATTTGAAACACATTTCGTTTATAACACAGCCATCATATAATTTGTATGAGCATCTGCAGCATTATTATAACTAATTAAAAACTATTTTTAACGTAATATATTCCTAGCTGAATTTTTTTTAATAATCTGCATTATCAGTGCAGTTGTAAATAAATGTAATTTATAAGAAAACCGGGAGGTACTTTTATTAACATTAATAACATAGTTGCAGTTAAAAAAAGATGTTATAACACCAAGAAAGGCCATTAGTTTCGAAATGGCATTTTGCATTGTTTCACTATAAATATCCGCTTCACGTTTCAGATTGTTGCTACCATACATTATCGCTCTGTATTAGAAATTAAATAACGAAGAATCTGCATGAATGGATGTATATTTCTCGCATTGTGAAAAACCGATGGTACCTAGAGCCATCGAAATTCGAATAACGTAATCCTCCGCCCGAACATAGGCACCTCGAAGAACAAATTTTAAAAGTTCGAATTTGTTTTATTATCTATTTCACATTTTGCAAAATTTTAACGAACTTTCGGCTAACAAAATCAACGATTTCCAAGCGAGCAATGGCAACACTGTACGGAAAATAACACTTTTAACACCAGCCTGCGAGACTGTCTATTGAAAATTCTAAACATAAGCGGTTTTTTAATATTTCGTGATGTTGATGTTGAACTGAATTTTATGTTGTTCAAGTGCCAGGAACATGATGTTTAGCAAATAAAGGTAACACACAAGACATTGAAAAGCCCCTTTGGGCGTAATATAAAATCTGAAAGCTTTCAGACTTTATTTTTTTGTTTTTAATTACTTTAAAAAATAAATAATTTAATATATTTAAAATTACTTTTTTTAATAGTAAAGGAATTTGTTGGAAAAATAAGATTTGGAAAAACTTTTTTTCATAAGAATCTTTCCTAGGCAGAGAGTCAACATTTACATTTTGAGAATGATTGTTTAAATTTTAAGAATTTCCTAATTTATTCCATTCGAATTCCCGTATAACTGATGTTACGTCATATTATATAAAACCATAAGGAGGTAAGAAATCATTTCTTAATTTAAAAATGAGAGAACTTACAAACTGCGTTAAATGCTGGAGTACTGCCCCTTTCTTCAGTTAAAAACTACCACAACCGAAATAGGATGTAATTGAATTATCTAGTTGAACACAGAGAAATTTGGCATCAGTAATATTTTTCTTACCTACAATAAAGGAAAGAAGATATATTTATTAAAAACACTCAGGCAATATTTACTACAACTTATTAAATAATTAAAACAACAGAAGGATACAATATAATTGCCCCAAAACATAACGATAGACATTTTACCAATATTAATTGGTTACAATAATGTTATGTACAGTCATTGCATTGGAAGATAAACACGCCAATATCATTTTTAAAAGTAGGCAAAACAAAGTTAAATTGCTTTAATTGAAAATATACTCCAATGTAAATTTGCCTTTTTGTCTAGTTTTAAAATATTGAGTTGGCAAGAAAGCAATTTCGATTTACAGTATAAAATTAAACTGAATTTTATTCATACAAAAAATAAACTCTAATGATTCAAATATCTTCCATTGTGTTTCGATCATATTTTGCCCTCTTTCTGGTAACTTCATGATTCCGCGCTCATGGAAATTCTGGCCTTTATTAGCTGCAAAATCTCAACCACATGCGATTCGAAGTCATAATTATTATTGGATTTTTTTTTTTCATTTAAGAAGTTTTGTAAACTTCGAAACAAATGATAATCCGATGGTGTAAGGTCGGAGTTGTATGAAGGATGCGAGATCATTTCCTAGCAAAACCCCAATAATTTTGTACCTTATGCTAGGCCTAGCATTGTTGTGGTGGAACGCGATTCCTTTGTGGTTTGCCAATTCTGGCCTTTTCGTTTTAATTGCTCCCTCCAGTTTCATAAATTGTTAGAAGTAAACATCTGAGTTGATTGTTTGGTTGCTTGGAAGCAGCTCAAAATACACAACAACTTTGCAATCCTACCAAATTGACAGCATGATCTTTTTCGGATGTAATTTAGCTTTCGATGTGATTTGTGCTGATTCATCATGCTTGGACCATGATCATTTTTGATTAATGTTATTATAGACGATCCATTTTTTCATTACCAACGATAATTAGTTTCAAAAAGGGTCAACTGCATGGCGTTTCAAATGCGTATCGCAAATATTGATTAGTTGCGTTAATTCAATTTTTTCAGTTCATGTTGAACCTAAATATGAAGCTTCTTAACGAGTCCGGGACACGCTATGCGATTTTTAGTTATTATATGTGATACATTTAATCTTTTTTGCAATCTCTCGCATGGTTATGGCTTTACTTTTGTGATCAATCTACTTCAGAAAGTCGGCGAGAACGCTGATGACCTTCAAGTGAAAACTCTCCAGAACCAATTATCTTAAACGATTCTGACACACGCGTTCTATTGAGCAATCAACACCATAAAAGTCATATATCTCTTCGTGATGCTCAACGGCTTCCTTGATGAAAATAAAAAGTAAAATGTGCTGAAAATGTTTATTTTTGTATCCTCTGTTCAAACTCACCGCAAACTAGCAGTTGTAAACAAACATATACGGAATTTGTTTCGGTAACAACATAAAAGTGTACCCTGCCAAATCTCAAAAGTAAAAAGAAAAGTCATAAGATTGACAGAAGAATAACAAAATGAACATAACTTTATCTATGTATGCAAACCTAAATTACTTTCTTGCCAACCCAATACATATAAGAATTAAAAATTACACGTAAAGTACATTAGCACCTCGCGTATATTTCATTGTTTTCAGTCAGTGATAAAATCCTATCCGTTTCAAAGAATATCAGAAAAGGACATTCTTGCCTTTTGAAAATGCATTAACTATTTAATTTTTAATCTATGCTTTATTCATCTATAAATTATAGAAGTATATTGCTTATCAATATAAGTGGAGTAATTATATATAAAATTACTTTATTATGTACTTCCTAATATCATTTAGCAACATTTTTGTACAAATAATGTGATAAAGAAATTTGTTTCTTATCCAAATACTCGTACAAATTGAAACATTTCTCAGCTCTGCCTTTTCCACACACTCATATCTCAAATAAACTGCACTCATATCTCAAATAAGCTGCCCAAACGAAATGTAGTTACTGACTCAGACTGCTCTACTTGGTCCCGGCTCAAATTTCGAAGAAGGCATGGATGTAATTTGTCCGTCCCTTTACAGGTGGCAACGGTGGTTCACCAATTAGGTGCCTCCGTAGATCACGTCTTCCAGCCTTTGCAGTGGCAAATGCCTATAAATGGCTAGACTCTGCCATTGGGGAAAAAATATATCTCAAATAAAACCGGCGCCCATCAGAGGTCGAGTGGTGAAGAGCGCTAAATACTGCTTATTTGTACCGGTTCAAACCCGGTGTATGGACGGTTTTGTAATTTTTCCCGAGTTCAAAATGAATTTGAGCCTGTTTCTCTTATAGTATTCATCATAAAGGCATCCTTCTGTTACGGAGAGAATTATATCGTGCCTTATTGTAATTCAAATAATTAAATCCAATTCATTCCAAAATAATATCTAATGATGATGCTGAAAGTTTATAACTGCTCACACATTACAAACCCGGCTCTCTTTGTTTATGAAATTATATATTTATCTGTTTTCCTCAAACAGTAATACATTTTTTTAATATTTCTACATCGCTCTGTTTGTAATATTTTATATTAAAAATAGGATTCTATAAACAAAGGCCATTCTTGTTTAATTCGAAATTCGTATCTTGTTGAGTTTCAATATCATTTAACAGATTTAGTTTAGCTTTATAAGTCGGCAATAGTAGGTATTATTTTAAGAAGAGCTCCTTTGCTTATTTGGCCTGCTAATTAAGTAAGGTACATCCTTCAAGGACCATATGAAAAAATAAGGAATGCATTCGTGAAGGACTTTTCCAGGAAAATCAGCCAGTACTGAGTTACATACGAGGATTATAACTTTTTTCAAACTGTGGTATACTTTTAATGTTTTGATATTTTTATTTATCTTTTTAAATTCAAAACATAAGTGCAGAAACAAATGAAACTTTTAAATTTTAAATTATTTTGAGACAAATTTTAATAAAATTCTACAGTAAACATTTAGTTTCAAAAGTTGGCAGTGATAGATGTTAAGAGGAGAAATGTTTTCAATGCATTTTGAATTTTTTATATCTTTTAAAAGTTTTTAAAACTTTTTAATGAAAAGCTTTTTCTTTGAAATGTAATATTTTAATCTAAAATTTTAGGATTAATAGGTTTCCTATCCCTTTGTTATAACATAGCCTTGAATTGTATTCTAAATCTACAGATCAGATCAAGAAGTAGTAAATGAATTATTGAATTATTCTCAAATATTAAACTCGTTTTCGAAATTTAGACTGTAACGTTCAGTTTTCTTTCTTTTATTGAAGCAAATCACTCAAAACTTACACGTTTTCAGAATATCAAGATTCTCAAGAATTTTCGAAAAGTAATCTTCTGTTATGAGAAATAAACGAATTTATAAGTAATTCTCATATTTCTATAAATTGTTAACACTAAGCGTTTTTTCAACGTGTTAGATAGTAATCTGAAGTGCTTTGATTATAACTCCCCCGCCTTTGCTATATAGGCTTTTCTTAGCTAAAATTGTTTTCAGAATCTAGAGAATCTCAATAATTTTCGAGAGAGAAGCACAATGACTGTTGCTGAGACTAAAATACGCAGTTAAACTTAACAGTCGCGATTTGCACATGCTTAAGATGGAATCACTCTGCTTAGTCGTGCACACTAAGCCACGGCCATGCTCACAGGGAGTTTCGTGTATTTAGCAGTGTTATTCTGTCCTCTGTTTCAATAGACACCGTATTATAAGCGTCACATAGTTCAATGTAATGTAGCAAACACGGCCTTAGCTACCATCCACGTTACCACGGTAACATGTAGACGAGCGATTACTTGGAAACTGACTAGAATTGAGTCCACTATCAGAACAAGCGTACACTTCAAGCGGAGCAATTAATAACTATATGCATTTAACTATGCATTTGTGGTTGTAGATGAAATTGAGTGATTAATGACGTTTGAAATAAAGAATTGATGTATAATCATTCTCTAGCGTGTTCCACAGTTGAGAAATTGTCGCATTGGGGTTCTGTTCTTGATGGCACTAGATTAAAAATCACTCTTGGCACTCCAGAAGCTATAAATAATACTCTAATTCATTTGCAAGGTTTTTGTGTTTGACGTCTGTACGTACGAACAGAATATAGGAATCTTATTTTTGAAAATAGATTGCAAACTGGATTTGAAATGGATTCAAAATGGATTTGTTCGTGACGTCTGTACGTATGTACAGGTGTATCTAGCGTAGCTCAGAAACGATGAGTTGTACAACGTCGAAATTTTGCATATAGGACTGCTGTAACGTCTATTTGGGAACCTCAATTTCTTATCACCACGGGCAAGACCAGTCTTTATTTTCGCAATCATTGGTGGTAGTCATATACCTCAAATTACAAAAATATTTTAAATGAAAAAAGTATGCCTATCTTCCCAATGTCAGATTGAAACAAAATTGGATAAACAAAGAAATTTAACTTTTAATGCAATCTCCGGGTTCTTATATTTGGAAAAGTTTTATGCTCGTTATGAAAAAAAAATTTATAAGAAGCTGACTCCGGTACGACAAAAATTGTCTGGGATATTAAATTTCAAAATTTTCAGTTTTTGATGTCATTTTCAACTCGCCTTGAGGAATCGGTTAATTATATTAGAATGATTCGAGGAAAAAAGTTCAAATGAAGCGCAGCAAAAAATGCGTACGATTTAATAGGTCGTAAAAGGAAGCTATGTGATATTCACATCAGATTATTTTTTATTATAAAAATGCTATAATAATAATAATAATAAAATTTGAAAGCTTTCAGATTTTACATTACGGCCAAAGGGGCATTTTATAACATTTTGTGTGTTGCCTTTATTTATTAAATATCATGGTCTCACTTAAACCATAAAATTCAGTTCAACAACAATATCGCAACATAATTTTAAAATGAGCATATCTTTAGAATTTCCGATACGCAGTGTCCTGCGCTGGAGATAAATATGCTTTTTTTTTCGTACAGTGCTGTCATTGCTTACTTCGAAATCGTTGAGTTTGTTAATCAAATATTCGTTAAAGTTTTCAAAATATGAAACAGATAATAAACCAAATTCAAAATTAGGGCTTCCAGATTCCCATATTCGGATGGAAACGTACGTATTTCAAAATTGGGTGGCTCTAGATACCGTTGTTTTATCATAATGCGAGAAACATATATACATTTACGCAGATTCTTCATTATTTAATTTCTTTAAATAAAACGCAGGTCTCAGGCAACAATTTGAAACATAGAAAAGTGGACCGAATATTTATAGTGGACCAACGCAAAATGCCAAATCGAAATTAATAGCTCCTTCCGGGGCAAATTGCCTCTTTGGCCTAATAATAATAATCCAATAATTATTTCGAGTTTCCTGTTAAATAAAAATATGTTCTATGAGCTAAATCTTTCCAAAAATTGTTAAAAACGTAAAGAAGGATTTTAAGAGCCTTCCATTAAGCAGACAAGATACAGTCACAAACGCCCATGCTTAATCCAAAATTTCAAAATAATTTTGGTTATCAATGCATCAAGTAGTTCAACGTCCATACGATCAAAGGCATAGAGATTTCCCACGCCCCTAGTCTGTTACTTTAATTTAGGCGCATCAAGGTCACAGTGACCTTCCCTCATTAAAGATCGTAACATGTGTTACCATCACCGCACATAGGATTTTTAGCAAACTACATAATTCGACGTCTTTTCTTCACTATTCGGTGCCATGGTTATGTGGCAAGGTTTGAGAGAAAGAAATGGCCTTGAAGTTTCTGTTCTACAGTAGCAGATTATAGATACAGAACATATATCAGTTTTGTTTTCATGCGAATTTATTTAGAATGAATTTATATTTGGATTAAGTAGATTATGACAAAGAAGGGCTGTCTGCCAAAGATGAGAGCTGCCGTCGTGAAGGATGCTTTAAATGTCTATGAAGTTCATATTGTGTCATATTCATATTCTATCCTGAGAGTACCAGGAAAAAGGTCCTCAAAACAACATCTGTATGCTAGAAATGAGATTCGAATTCGTAATTACCAATAATGCATCAAACGTTCTAAAACATTATTAGGTATGTCTCCCTCCTTCTTAGCATGCCTTCGTGGTGTAGTGTTCAGACGTTATGCGCGTATTCGAGAGGTCCGTGGTTCGAGTTCCGGATACGGCATTGCTGATTTTTCATCTCTCCTGCGTTCAAAAAAATACCTAATGCTTCTACAACAATATCAGTAAAACAAGTGTTTAACTAATTAAAAAGTGAGTTCATTGCTTTTAAATGGCTCTGTTTATTCTGCAGATTTGAGTTTGAAAGAATTAGCAGTTATTGTGCTTTTTCGAACGGCAATACTATACTTAGAACTGGTTATTCCTGATCCCGCATAAAATAAACATATTGTAAGACATGTAGACTAGATGTATTGTGCAAAAGATAACGAAAGTATTTAAATTATTAATGATCAAGTTCATTGGTTTTTAATTGCTCAGTTTGTTACGAAACTACTTAGAAATTAAATTTAGACGACAAATTAAAACTTATGCCTTGCTAAGTACCAGCACTTAGAATTTGCTCTTTCAGAGGAGTTACAGGTGGCAAATCAGAGACCTTACGCTCCAGGAAACAGCAACATTTTCCATGATGCTCATACATGATAAATGCATGGTAACATAACGTGAAGTAAAGTAACATAACATAAGTGCCCCATAATGAAGACTTTGTTTATAGAGAAGACTCTGTGGAAGTCCTTTCTAATGTCAAATCACTGCTCAACGTCAAATGTAAAATTTTTATCACAAATCTGTTAACATATAGCGTACGAAAAAGCATAATATAATGTTATTTAATTTCATCCGTTTCGTAAAAGCGAAACATTAAACCTCAAGTTTTATTCTAGAACACTTATGTTTGCCTCTCCTTTGAAAAATAACGGTTTTTATTTTCTCCTGCAACAAAATGCTAATTTTCCTCTTCTCCAAAAGACCCCGAAAGAGAAAATTATTTCTCGCTTCCGACTTTCAGACTTGTCCCAGATAAAATTTGAGGCCTTTTTTTTTCTTTTTCAAAGGCCATTAATGTAAAGTACAAGCGAAGTTCGTAGCGCATAAGTTAAAAACACGGAATTCGTGTATTTGTTTAATTTGACGAGGAAAGAACAGAGAAAAAAATTTATATGTTGCCCAAGAAAATTTCAATTTCAGGTTACTATTTCTGGTAAAGAAACTGGTGTAAGTGGATGGAGACGAGAAATAATTTTTCTTTCCTGCACCCATGAAAAAATAACTATATGAACTAAATTAACTAACATATAATTTCGGGTGTAAGGGATCCACGTATCAGCCGAGAGGTACGGTGCAAATTTTTGCCCAAAACTGAAAACGTGTTCCGAAGTCGAATTTAAAATCGCATTTTAAATGCAGGTATATATCTAAATACAAGAAAAATAAAGTTACATGAAATATTTTTTATTTCATCAAAAGCGCTTTACAGTTACTAAACATTATCTACTTCTTTAACCGCAGTTGCAGTTCAAGAAGCCAGAATCTGTTACACATCGCCAATGATTCGAATAATTCTACTTTTTCTCTAACTTAGCCGTATATTCAGAGAAGCTGAATATGAATGCGAATTCTCGTCTTCTCGGAAAAAAAATGGTCAGAAATGATCCTTCGATCGTTCAAAAAATGCTGCATTTGTATTGCAATAGACGGAAGTGAAGATCATATCATTAGCGAAACTCATGGTAATTATCGTAATGGTGAGATAAATGACTGCGTCATTTACCTGGATTTGCCTGTACCCGAGAGAGACTCTAAAAATTTTAGAAAATTTCGAGTCGGATATTCAGACGTTTGATAAATATTTGATAAGCGTAAATAGGAAACAATTTTTTTTCGTTGATATTTACAATTTTTTCAATCATTCGTTTTTGTGATCGTATAATTTCTAAGCCACTCTAAATTTTCGTACAAGATGACCCTCACACTTCAGCAAACAAAGAATTTGCTAAATACTCTCTGTTAAAAATGAAAGTATATTGTCTTCTGTATATGCTACACGGCGAAAAAAAGTGAGACAGTTCAATACCTTCCATTCTAGGAGGCCGATTGACTAAATTCAAATTATTATGTTTTTCATGTCTCGAAAGCGCAGCTTAGGATATATATTAGATTTATATATAGCACTGTCCTAACAGAGGATTTTGGCCCAATCGGACTTTTTCTGAAATAACATACCGATTTTTTTCCATATTTCGATTCTACGACTCAGATTATGCCTAGATATTAAATTTTGTAATTTTTGGTGATAAATTTATGGAGAAATTTAAAAATTTATCTTGGCGGATTTTTTTTCAGTTTGCGCCAAGAATAATCCATTTGGCGAACTTCGTAATTTATAGCAAGCTATTTTCCTTTCCTTTTTTTCATTGTGCACGAGCTATCGTGCATACTTTCAAATAATTTTAACAGAGTGCGTAAACCACATTTTTGTTATTATCGCTAGTAATAAATACGCCAAATTTCAAAACGCGCCTAAATTTCGAAATATGAAAGAAAGCATCAAGTAAGTTTAATAAAAAAGAGATACTAAGTAAATATATAGCAAATTCAATTAACACTGAGGAGCTAAAATTTTGAGAGCTAATTTTTTAGAAACTACTTGTGCGAAATTTACAAAACTTGGCAGTTTGGCGTAATTTGAGTTGTAGAATCGAAATATGGAAAACCATTTGGCATGGCGTTTCAGATAAAGTCCGATTTTGTGTCAAAATAACTATGTTAGAATAATGCTATATATAAATCTAATATATATCCTAAGTCGTGCTTTCGAGGCTGAAAAACGCAAATGGAATTTCGTCAATCAGCGGAAGCTATAGAACTGTCCCTTTTTTTCCGGAGTGTACATCTTAAATGTCATTAGAAACATCTTTTACTGTTTATAACAGCATTATAACTGTTCATAAAAATCATTGGATCTGCATATTACTAATTTAATTATTAACGTATTTTAAAATTGCTAGTTAGATATTTAAAACAAAATTAAACTGGAAGTAAAAGTCAGCGCCACTTGTCAACTGTGATTTATGGCTTTTGAGCAGCTGGCGCTTGATAGATCACTAGTGAGGGAATGACGCCGTAAATTTGAATAGATTATTAAATAAAATTAAATCACTGAACACCGGTGACTATGAGTGGTGTTAGTTATCGGTATGGCGTAGTGCAATAAGTTTAGGTAGGTTGTTAAAATAAAATTAAATCAAAGGACGCCATGTACTGTAGTGCAACAAATTTTGATAGATTATTAAAATAGATTAAACTGCAGAACGTCGGTGGTCATTGGTGTTGTAAGTCAGTAATGTGGGGTACTGCAACAAATTTAGAGACATTATTAAAATTAAATTAAATCACAGAACACCAGTGATAATTAGTGTTGTTAGACACCGATGTGAGATATAGAGTCATTACGTTATTCTGAAGCAGGAGATGTGAAAAATGAGAAATGCCCTTGTCAGAACTCAAACCTGGACCACCCGAATACGCGCCCAGTGTGCTACCATTACACCACTAAGGCATGCAGAAAAGTGGGAGAAAATACCTTATATACTTCCGCTTTCAAAGGGCGACTAGGAATTAGGGAACCCAATCACCAAATCTTGGTGGTGAAGAATAATCATTCACCACCTTTTCGGTTCGGATGTCACTGTAGCTTTGAGTCATTAGGTTTCTGAAGCAGGAGATGTGGAAAATGAGCAAAGTTCTCGTCAGAACTCGAACTTGGACCTCTCGAATACGTCCTAAATGCGCGACCTTTACACCACGAAGACATGAAGAAAGGCGAGAGGAAATACCGTATAAGGGTAGTAAAATAAATTTGGATAGATTATTAAAATAAAATCAATTCACAGAATTCCGGTAACCATTAGTCATGAGTGGGTAGCGCCGGTTAGTCACGAATGTGTAGTGCAATGAATTCAGGTGGATTATTAAAATTCAATTAAATCACAGAACACTGGTTACCACTAGTGCTGTTAGTCACCAATGTGTGGTAGTAAAATAAATTTAGCGCAGAAAGTTAGATTATGGAAATAAAATTAATTCATAGAATTCCGGTAACCACTAATGGTGTTATAGTCATCGATGTGTAGGAGGAATCCATTTAGGTAGATTAATACATTTAGCTAGATTATAAAAATGCAATTAAATCACAGTACACCGGTTGTCATTAGTGGTGTTAGTCCTATGTGCAGTAGTGCAATAAATTTTTAAAAATTATTAAAATAAAATTAAATCGCAGAACACCAGTGATTTAGTTGTGATAGTCACCACTAATAGTAACTTGTTGGTTACTAGGGTTGATAGTCAGCTACAATATATTAATTGACATTCATCTTCCTGATGTAGTGCAATGTTTCTTACAGTAGCAACAGATGCTAATGAGCCCATATGATAGGTGTTCTTTAGGGATCTAATGGGAAATAATCACAGATACGCTTTGAATAATGAAGTCTTTTGAGAGTTGAATAAGTTCCTCAATCCCTATGAGGCTTATGTTTAGAATTATGAGACTTATGTTTAGAATGTAGTGATATCATAGTAAGTTCTTTTGTTTTAGCGTCTGGTTTTTATGTTTTGAATAATTCGATTTAAATGTATGATTTTATGTTCTATACCTCGAATCTTTGACAATTTCGAATCCTTTGCTTTTGTAATTGTATAAGAACGTTAAGCTTTTCAGAGCAAGAAACATAAAATTAAATCACCGAGTTTCCAACTGTTATCTCGATGGGATAACCACTTACACCACTAGATTGCTGAACAGGGGAGGATGGATAAATACTAGGTAAAACGTGTAATTTTTACTTTTTTAACGCAGCATTTATAACGCTGAATCTTTCCTGTCCTTCTATTGCTCCGTCTACTCTGCATAAAATGCAAAAGAAGTGAGTTTAAATAACGAGAAAGTGTACATTTAGACAGAAAAGTTTAGAAACATCGGCCTAAAATGCGGCTATCCCCCCCCTCTCTCTCTCTCCCCTTTTTAGCTGGTGCAAGTGAATTTTGAATTTTTAGTTACGTGAGGATGTGCGTCAACTCAACACCCAAGTTCTTAGCCTTAGCGATTTTCATTTGTAAATATCGAACTACTGCTATTGTATTAGCAAGTTCGCAAGCGGCGGAATTTTAGTTTGTTTCTTCTTTATTTTTAAACTTAAAATTAAATTAACCATAAAAATTTTAGTTGTTTTTATAACTTTGTTATTATCAATTATGCTGTAGTATTCTGAATTATGATGCGAATAAAAGACGTCTGGCAATCTAGTAAAAATACTCAGCTTAATGCAAGTGAAAAAAGACGAAAATATAGAAGTAACTAAACTGGGAAACATCTCATAACTAATTGATTATAAATTATTTGAGAAGTTGAAATTAGTATCTGTTATGAATATAATATCGTTATTTTTATTATATTTTTACTTATTAGCTCACAGGGGCAATTTGCCCAAAAGGGCTATTAATTTCGTTTTGGCATTTTCGTTTCGTGCACTACAAAAGTCTGAATCACTTTTCAAATTTTTTTCACCAAATATTAGAGCCCTACATTATATTTAAAGAAGAGGTACCTAGAGACATCAAATATTGAATAACGTAGTCCTCCACTCGAATATGGATATCTGGAAGCACAAATTTTGAACTTCGAATTTTTTTCATTATGTATTTCATAGTTACTAAAACCTTTAACGAATTTTTTATTAAGAATCTGAACGATTTCAAAGCGTTCCGTTAACATTAACATCGCGTGCATCTTCAAGCACAGATATATTATGCGCGAGGTTTCTTTACGTTTTGTACTGTTATTACGTTGGTAGCGTAGCAACGCAACTACGTTACAGTGTCGAATGATATTTTGCGTCCAATGAC
Organism: Stegodyphus mimosarum; assembly: GCA_000611955.2. Taxonomy (NCBI): domain Eukaryota; kingdom Metazoa; phylum Arthropoda; class Arachnida; order Araneae; family Eresidae; genus Stegodyphus; species Stegodyphus mimosarum. The sequence continues at coordinate 106,911 of KK121057.1, forward strand.
TTTGAATATCTGTATCACTTTTCAAATCACATTTTGAATCCCCCCGAGGAAAAAAAAAGCGCGCCTTTGGGCGTAATATAAAATCTGAAAGCTTTCATTTTTATAATTATTTATTTTTATGTTTTAGTAACAGATACTTCTGAGATATCAGACTGATACGAAAATTTCACATTGAATTTTTCTAGTTTCATCGTTTAGCAATATGTTTATTGACATGATTTTTAACACCTTAACTGATATTGTTGCACATGTATGTAAATATTTATGTTTATTTGATTGTATTTTGATATTTTCGCAATTGTGTGTTTTTTCTTTTCATTATTTATTTGTTTCGGGTTCTTATGTAATACCTGGCTTGTGTATTTCGGTTTAATTGAATTTATGGCCAATTTCTATGTATGTAAATATTTATTTCGGCATTTTCATATTATAAATAACTCTTTTGCGTATTTTGATTTAATCGTATTTAAATTCAAACACTAAATTTGTAAGTTCCATTTCGTTATTATTTTGTAAACCACGTAATTCTGGATCGATCCATGTTTGAGGTTTAAAGATATCTCAGTAAAAACCCGAGATATGGATAGAAAATTGCGAGAGGATCACTGGCGACATCTGGAGGTTTTTAACGAACTTGGCGACATTCTTAAAATACATTTTCAAAACCGTAGGAAAGAGTTTTCGCAAAATTACGAGAAGTGCTTGGGTAACTCTAGATGTTTCAGGCCGATTCTAGCTGAGAATTAATTCATTAGCTGAATAATTCAGCTCAGAATCATACAAATGCATAGCGTTTCTATTCAATGATTACAGTTCTATGAATAATTTCGTGGTCCACAGCACTCTTCCTAAGTTAATGCTTTCGCATCGGTAGAAGCCGAAATCTTTTCCTTTCAAACCTCCGAAACGCTCGTATATACAAATTTTCGTTTAAATGAATTCCTATTCCTATGCTCAGTGGAATACTACAGAGGTAACAATAACCTACCTAAGTGAAGCGATTACTTCTCTCTTGGGGATCTTTGTGCAGTTTCACCCACAGCGTGCAGTTTCCCTCTTAAGGGAGGATTGTTATTGCAAACATCAATAGTTGAACATTGAAGCTGAACAAATGGCAGGGAAGGTGCTTTCTAATAAAAGAGCTACTTTTATTCTCTTCAAAAAATGATTGGCATGTCATTTAATAACTCCCGAAAGCAATTCGTCATTCAATAACATGATGGGGGAAAATACCAGGAAGGAAACGAACGCAGGCATTCGGGTGAGCTGCCGATATCTGAATGCACGGGCGTTACAAGCGACTTCGCTGTGAAAGTGTTAAAGAGAATCTGTCTTATTTTTGTTATTGTGTTGTTTTCAGGAGTTATTTATTAGTGTTCGCGTTGCTGTATTATTTGTAAAAAATGGTACTGAAATATGTATTTAAAAAGGGGAATTTTTCCTGTACTTATGGAGCAGCTATTGAAATCTCTACGAAACCGTAGCTGCAATAAAATTTCATGATACATGCAAATGATCGTTTTAATAAGCATTTGCAACATTCTTGTGATTAATAAAAGTTTTTGCTCACGCCGTACATTATGTACCCTGTGGAATCATTCGCCTTTCCTCCAATCGTTTTCAATATAAGGCTGGCGATATTAAGAAGGTGGTTAAATTCTAGCCCTTTCTGTTCCTTTTGAATGAGGAAGCACTTGGTCTGATAAGAATATTAATGAGGGCTTGTTGCGGTAATGCACACAAGAAAGAATTCAAACTAAACCATTTTGATTCTGAATATAGCGCATCTTCAGCTTCCAGACTTAATCAGCGCCATAAAAATAACAAAGTGAGTCGGAGGAATTTCAGAAATGGAGAACGAATTTAAAAAAGAAGTTTAGCCATTAAGGTAATGTTTTCCTTGCTTCCAGAGACGAAGTGAAAAATAAAAATAAAACTGAATTTCCGAAGAAATACTTGGTTCCATCTCCTTCCGAGGGCAATATATACAGTAATTTGAATAAACTTGAAAATCCAAAACCCTGGAGGAATAAAAATGAATAAAAGCGATTTATAAGAAATTGCATTTTCGAGAGCTCGCTTTGAATTACATATTCCGGTGCAACCCTGCGAAGCTCAATCAGCTATTTAAATTGAGACGTAATGAAACACAATTGTGACGTAAACGAAAGGGAATGGAACGGGAAAAAATGGAGATGTGATAATTTAATCTTCTTTTAACAATAATAAGACGGATGGAAATATTTCAATAAAGTTTCTTATTCTCAGAAGGAGAGATTTAACACCTCTGAATTACGAAGAATTTAGGTGTTTATCAAAGTATTTCCTTTGCATCCTCTAATGAAGACGTATTTTTCATAACTACGAGTACGACATCGAGAATTTTATGATGTTTTATTTAAATCGAAAAATTATTGGTTCATAACACTTCATAAAACAATTTCCACGCAAGAATTTTATTTTGAAGTGCTCGAATTTGTAAAGAGGAGAATTGGTGTTTGCGTCATAAGGACCTAGCTTTATATTCAAAATTATATTTTACTTCTACATTAAAAATCTCATATGGACACCACATGATTTTATACTCACATTTTGCTGCCTTTCGTTTAAACTTATTTTCTCGAATTTGATTAGAGATGTATTTTTTATTCATTTACTACAGTTCTCAGTTCACAGCAAGGCAAAAATACATAAAAACTCAAAACAGCTTCATTAAAAATTGACATTGAAGGTGCAGAAGCTGATGAATTCATTATTCTATTAAAGACTATCAAATGTATACAAATAGAAGCTATATTAGGGTTAGTAGCACCATAACGACTTTTAAATTGCTAGTAATTCTACACTTACTGCATGCAGTTTAACTAAAGGCATAAAAACCTTAACGGGAACACAAGAATAACCTAGTTCAATCACTTTTAAAGGAAAAATTGCACAATTTATCAAAACAAATGCATACAAAACTGAGCTCACCCAGCCGGGAGATATTTGTGCTTTTGGTACGACAGATCGCAACCAAAAACGGGAGAACTACATGTTATAGTAGTCCCATGAACAAAACTTCAAGGTTCTAAGGCTACTGCTACTCGCTTTTGAATTAAGCGAGATAGCGTATATACGTACTGACAGACGTCACAGAAAAATCTCTTCTGAAACCATTTTAAATGCATTTTACAATTCATTTTGTAAAAACGAGTACTTTATTATGTCCGTACATAGATGTTAAGCAAAAACATCTTTCAAATGGTTTCATGAGGGGTTGAAATGGATATTTTCGTTGAAGTATGGTATCCGAAATTTTTCGCGATTGCAATACTTCCTTTACTATGCACAGAATTCAACATACGGAGAACTTCTAAAAATAAATATAAATGGAAGAGAAAGTATAAAATGCACAAATAGGTAAAAAAAATGAAAGGTATGCGAAGCAAAATGCAAAATTATTTAAACAGACAATCTTAAATTGAAAAGTTACAAACCATATAGAGGCAGAAACATATTTTGTTTCTTAGAACAAACAACGTTGCAAGTGTTCGAAAAAGTTATCATTGAATGTATTTTAAACTGCAGTTATTTAATTTCTTCTTTCAGATACATTGCATGAAAGCATATTGTATAACCCCTTTCAATATTAGAATTTTAAATTATAACTGGCAGATTACGCATCAGATAGGCAATATATTATATCAGAAACATTTTCTGTTAATTAAAATAAACTTGCTGAAGTTTATAAAAAGTATCAGTTGCATATATTATAAATGTAACTTTTAATTAATTCAATCAGATATTCTACTAAAACATTCAATACAATTGCATAAAATCATCTAGTTATTTAAAATCAAATATCGAAATTTGTAAACTGCTCAAAATATTATGCACCAGATGATCAATATACGATTTTCGAAACTTGCTTCATATGAACAATAATGCTGAAAAGCTTCATAAAAATTAAAAATTGTGCATACTTCAAATTAAATGTATTTTAAATTAGATCATTTAGACAAAATATTAAAGTAAATACAGATTTAAGATGTATTTGTATTTAAATCGGTTAGAAACACAAAGAGTAAGAAATATCTTGTTTTTAAATTGCTCATTCTGTTACACAATTACCAATTGATTTTCTTGAAAGATTTTACGGTCTGCTACAAAATGGCATTATCTAAGAAATGGCTATCTGCAAGGTTGTATGTAAGTGAAATTAGAGATCTTGTGTTTTGTTCCGTAGCAACATTAAATTAATTCACGTGGAAACAAAACGTAACGTTTCAAACATTTTGGAAAGCCTTCTCTGAGTATCTTTCTAAAGTTATAATAATTTTTAAACATTTCATTTGAAAACCTATGTTACATAAACTACAATATATCAAGTATAATTAATGAATGGCAATGGTGTGTCCAATTTTCTTTCCTTTTTAAACCCATAGAATGTTTATATAGAATCTGGAGGAGAGAAGGATTCTTTTTACAATATTTTCCTTTCTTTCATTTAAATTTTTCGGTGTGAAATTAGCAGCAGCATCTGAAAGGATAAGCGTGATATTTATTCAAAACCTAGGTTTGGAATTTATTTATAACTTTTCATATTAATTTATAACTTTTCATATTAAAATGTATCTAAAGCATTAATTAAATAAAATACAGAGTGAAGTTGACACATTGCTCTAAATTAAAAAACTCTTTATTAATTACGATGCTGATACAAATATTCACAAAAATGATCAGTTGAACATAAAACTGTGTCTACAGATATTCTTATGCAGTGTTTATTTTTGCAACCTTTGGTCATAAAGTAAGCTTGCACTTACAAAATTATTTTAAATGATGTAAATATCAATGGTTTGCTATTTTTAAATTTTAAAAAAATAAAAAATTACGAAATATAAACTTTTATAGGGCTTCTCAAACTTTAGAGTCTCCGGTTTTAAACTGTTGTAAATACGGACTTGTGGCTCTCAAAATATCTGGCTGCCGATCTTAAGAAAATCCATCTGTAGCTTTTGAAATTTTTTTAGTTCTAACATAATGCTCATACTATCATAAAGTTCAGTCATATCTGACGCAAGGCAATTATTTATTGATAAATTCCATATTTTTCTCAAATTAAATGATATAATGACTAAGATACTGTTTCAAATAAAACAATCTGATGTGAACATCACATGACTTCCTTATAGGGACTGTTAAATAAGAACATTGTTTGCTGCATTTCACTTATTTCTTGGAATTATTCTAACTTAACAGATTTCTGGAGGCAAGTTGAAAATGACATCAAATTTTCAAATTTTGAAATTAAATATAATATCCCAAATATAATATTTGAAATAAATAAAATTAAATATATATATATATATATAATATGTGAGTGCCAGGATACACTCATTATATATATATATATGTGTGTGTGTGTGTGTGTGTATGTGTATATCCTTTTGGTACTGCCGATTGCAATAAAGAGGAGAGGCGCACAGCTGGATGTTGCAGCAGTCTCATATACAAAATTTAAATGTTCTACGGGCTTATTGACTTTCAGTTACGCGAGATACATGCGTACGACACGTCACGAAAAACATCCATCATCCATTTTTAATCCAGTTTAGAATTCTTTTTTGAAATAAATAATTTTTTATTCTCGTACAGACAGACGCCACGAAAAAAATACAGACAAAATGGATTCGGGACAGATCAAAATAAATGTTCCCGTTGAAATCTGACAACTGAAATTTTTCGTGATTACAATATCTCATTTACTTCCTACTAAGAAGTAAAAATTAGTTAGTTCCAAAGCGAAAGTCGTGGTTGCGATTATGAGACTGATGAGAGCCGTTTGTGTAAATGTTACTTTACTGCAGAATGACAAAGGGTAGGTAAAATCAACAATCAAGGTGCTTACTTATTCAAAGAACAGTAGTTAGATTCGGAGGAAGGAACTTCAGAATAATGTATGGGAATTCATTTATAGCCGACTTCCTATTTGGTTTGATTTGGTCGGTTGCGGAAAAGTATACGAGGGTTATCTGCTTAAAGGGGGATGCCTCTGTGCAGAACTTTCTAAACGGAACTGGTTCGTTTACTGTAGGATTTATCTCTCTTTGTTATCATAAAACTTGGTAGATCTCATTAAGAAACCTAGCGACTTCTCGTACAGTCGTAAAAGAATATTAGCACAGAAGAAGGGTAAAAGAAACCCTTTATTATTCGTCAACTTTTAACACAATTGCACGTACTCGTGCTCACAAATAACACCGACGACTTGCGGTGGAACTTAAGAAGCTGAATTCAAATTAAAACGTATGCAGTTGATTAAAATTAAAACATTCTGTTAGTACCATTTGTTCTTTGCTACAGTTCAGCTTGCAGACATGATCTGCTATGACTGATGAAAATGCCTTATTTGGAGATTTTCAGTAGCGAAGAGTCCAGTAGTCCAGTAGAAGAGATTTCTAGTAGAAAATTCGTTATTCCATGCACATTTCTTTCTATTTCCTTATCTTTTTTCATACAGATAGTTTTGCGTTAAGCAGACTGTGTGATAATATTTTCTCCATCCTACTGCAATTAAAAAAACTTAGCATTTTTAGACAGGTCCCAATAAATCCGTACCTCAGCCAATCCATCCCTTATTAATAGAGGGTTAATTGTTATTTATGCATCTCTCGTATTAGCTATTATGAACGAAATCTCTCATTTCCGTAACATGAGTTCACGTTGAACGATATTTTGACTGTAAAAAGTTCTTAGCAGCGATTTTTGAAACCTTTTGGCAGATCACATTACGTTACGTTACAACGCATTTATCATCCACTCGCTTTGACAAGCATTGGCATTATGCGGAGCATCAGTTATTTAACTCGCCATACACGAGACCTAGCGCAAAGATAATTCTGGAAGTACTGCCATTCTTGAAAGCATGAAATATTTTATTTATGCTTCAAATTTAATGTCTCTTACTTATTGACAAATGAAGCAAATTAAAATTATTAAATGCTCTTGGTAACAATTCACATATTTATTTTTAGTAATAATTGATAACGTTTTGGATGTATCGGATTAATTAATTATGATAAAACGCTGGGACACTAAATCTCAAGCAGAGGCTATATTTGTGGAAGACGTTTTAAGAAAATTCATTGGTATTCATGTAGGGAACCATTAAAAATTTAAATACATTGAAATTTAAATAAATCTTTATTGATTTCGAAGGCGATCAGGTCTACTTCCAATTAAAATATATTTAATTTAATAATATATTCAAATAATAATTTTTTAAAGTCTGGAGGTGCATTGGAATTGGAACTAGTTTCTACAGCATTAAGTACTAATATGGGAATTTTATAATTTATTTTAATTTGTACAAAATTTGAAGTATTGAAACATTTTCTCTCGACAGCTCCCTTTCGAAGTTTCGTATGAAATGTTAAGTTTTAAATAACCTTGCAGAAAGTATTTTTAACTTTCGAAACGGTCACATCGAAATTCAGCTTTTCATTTCGCGAGTCAAACTTCAGCCTAAACAAACTTTTTAATTGTTGTATGGATTTGCTATCCACTGTACCACAATGGTACTACAGATAGAATATCAGAATTGTTTTCAACCTAAGGACAAAGATTTATAAGTTTTGCTTGCACATTTCAGTGTGAAAACAACAAAACATTTTGTTTCCGAATCTTCACTAATGTGAAATTACTACTAATGTTATACGTATCTGCAATAATATTAAACAACCGCTTGTTAATGTTTCGCAAATACCTCTGGCAAAAGTTCCACCCGAAATGTCCTAATCCCCGGGCTCATTAACGTTTCCAAATCTCACTTTTTCTCCCATAGGGTGTAGCGAACAAAACGGCATGGAAAAAAAATAATAATAGTGCACTGGGAGTCATTACTAAGTATTAGGGATTTGGAATCTTTCCTACGCTCCACCCTAATACATTTTTCGAAGAAGAAAAATACATATCACTTAAGTGATTTTTTTCTTCTTTTTGCAACTCTTCGCGCCGTTTCCCGGGGGAAGGGCATTACGGGTAAACAGTTAGAGTTACCCAAACTGAGTTAGAACGTGTTGAAAACTACGGAAGCGTCATATTTTGGGCCGGGCAAATTGACTTTGTAATTAGAACTTAATTACTTTCACTTTCCTGAAGAGAGAATCGATTAAATTTCGTTGGGGTTGAGAACGTGACCCTCCCTTCTCAGCATCGTAGTTAACACAACGAACCGTGACGGATATTGATCGTTAAAAAAACGTAAAAATAACGTTAAATCTCGTGAGAATGAGCGAAAATGAGATTTTTTTAAGGAATTTTGTTTTTAAAAATTTAGATGAGATTCGTATTGATCGAGAGGTTTGTTTTTCAAAAATTAATAAAATGGATTATCACTGCGAACTTGAGAACTGGCTTATTGGTTCAGTACTTCCAATCTAATATTATTTTTTTTCCTTTCTCGAATATTCTTTATTTTTTATCTATACATCTAAATGGGCGCAAGTTTGCTTGTTTGTTTGATTTAGCATCACTAATGTGAAAATATAGCGTAGTTTGAATAGCATCACTAATGTCACTAAAGCAGAAAGGATAACTTTTGTTATAAATTTTAGCGAACATTTGTTTTGTTCTAAAAGCTGTCCCAAAAATATTTTCAAGAATTAAAAACGTCTTATGATTTGAGGTTTGGAAGAGTTCATATTAGACACTTTCTGAAAACTGTGAAGCGTTATGGTAAGATTTGTTATTATGCATTTTTCTCCCGCACGTTTTTTCAATGAGTTGCATGAAACCTAAATTTGGTTGCCGAATTGCAGGTTACTTTTGAACAATAAATATAAGTTTCATTGGTGTTCTTCAATTTAAATTTGTTGTTTTTTCAATATATCAAAATTTACTTTAAGCTGTACAGTCATTAGGATTTTTTTGAAGTAGGAGTCCATTAAAAATGAGCAATGCTTTCCCCGGGACTCGAACCTGGACCTCTCGAATACGCGCCGAGTATGCTACCGTTACACCATGAAGGCATGCTAAAAGGAAGTTTAACTTCGCGCTCCAAACTGTGTATCGGAAATTATAAGGATATGCTCTTTTTAAATATTTTGCAACATTGCTATTGAATTGAATTTTATGTTTAAGTGCGAAAAACATAATATTTAATAAATAAATATAGCCCACAAAACGTTAAAAAAGACGCTTTTGGGGATAATATAAAATCTGAAAGGCGTTCGATTTTTTGTATTATTTACAGTATTACAATTACATGAATATTTGTTGCTCGTTCTAATTAGCAAAAGATTATTCTAATTCCATATGGTATATATCTGGTCCCAAAATCTTTTTTTAATAAATATGCATTAATAGTGCAATTTAGTTTCGTAGAAGAATCAACTTACTCTACGAAGATGTATACCAGAAATTACCTTAATTCTTATTCTCCCCCTTCTACTTTAACGACGGTCCAGGACGAAGACGAAACATACGGGGGCAAATGAACGCTGTGACAAGTCATCGTTCACGTCATTGCAATTCGGGAGGCTTTGTAGAAAACATTACTTTTCTCACAGAGCGAACCCTGAATTAGCCGAGAACTGAAACCAAATCTTCCAGTTGCAAAATAGATGGGATGGCTGCTGCCCAAAGACACATGATAGGAATGACATCAATTCCTTACAACTCTAATAAAATAAGATTTAAATGTTATAAAAGTAAAAGAAATTTGTGACAATGTTACACAATGGGGAACTCTTAAAAAAAATTCTCCGATATATGAACCCCTAGTGGCCTCTCCGCTCAACCAATCAAAATGAAATTTCAGGTACTCTCATTCTGAAGGCATGCGCTCGAGATTGTGTTGATTTAAAACAGTAGAGCTCACACAGTTACTGTCACAGTGAAAATAATTTGAAATTTTTCCGATAGCAATACCTACTTTTTTTCCCGGCTCTAATTTATCATAGCGTTGATAAACCATAAATGGCGTTATGAGCGATACGCGCACGACGAGAACTGTTGGCGTAAAGCATTTGCAAAGAAGAGCATTGTAAAGAACCGATGATAATACAAAAGAGGAAAGCGAAAAAATTATTTGAAATAAAATTTTTAAAAAAAAAAGAAAATCTGAAAGGTTTTAGATTTTAAATTACGTCCAAAGGGGCGTTTTTTAACGTTTTGTGTGTCACCTTTATTTATAAAACATGTTCCTCGCACAGAAAATTCAGTTCAGTACCGCAAAATAATTTTAAAATGAGCATATCTTTAGAATTTCCGATACACAGTTCCGCGTGCTGGAAATAAAAAGGTTTTTTTATCGTAGAGTGTTGCCATTGCTCGCTTTGAAATCGGTGAGTTTGTTCATCAAAATTCATTAAAGTGTTACAAAATATGAAATAGATACTAAAACAAATTCCAAATTCCACATTTGGGCTTCGAGATACGCATATTCGGGTGGAAACGTATGTTATTGAAAATTGGATGGCTCTAGGTACCGTTGTTTTATCGCATTTAGAGAAATATACATACATTTATGATTATTTCATTATTTAATTTTTTTAAATATAATACAGGGCTGCAGTATTTTGTGGCAACATTTTGAAAAGTGATTCAGACTTTTAATGTTTCCGGCGCAAAATCGCAAAACGAAAACAATAGTCCTTCAGGGACAAAGCCTCTTTGGACAAACATGTTTTCAACGTGTACAGGGTTTCAAGATACAGTCATCTCTCGTAAGTTTGCTGTTTCGTGGCCACCACAATCCACATGCCGATGAGTTTCTGGTAATGAGGTGACCTGAAATTTAAGGTATATACATGAAATCCACGAGATTTGTTAGATATGAAATATGCTATAAGGCGCGAAGTTATACAGATTGCTCCTGAGATATTATGTTAGTCGTTGTTAACAACTATTACCCGCATACAATGCATTACCGTCTGCGAAAGTGAGCACATTGCTGTTATTGGTAATACGGCTGGTTGCGTGTAAGTTTCCGTGCTTTTCCTCAGTGTAACAAGAATACCAGATAGTTTCCCTTTGAATGCTTTTCATAAAGACATCTCTTTTTTTGCATCTTCTAATGCTTTGCCGTAATTCATTAAATTGATTGCAGCCTCCAGAAGGACTTATTAAGAGAAATTAGCTCGCATTCCCGTTGAACACGGACTAAACCAAAAAAGATCCATACAGTCAGTCCGTTCGCCGGTATTTAAACCTGAGTTGCATCCGCTTTCCCTCTCTGTTTTTTCTTGTCTTGTCTATGGTTCTTCTTCACTTCACGGTGCATTTGCTGTTCGTTGACTTTCTAAATTAAAGGCAAATTTTTAATGCTATAAAACAACTGATCTGAAGGATGGATGCTATCACTCAAATAAAACTTCCGTGAATTCGCCTCATACATCGAGAAGCTCACCAAAAGTAACCATTCCATTAGCCTAGACATGAAAGTATCAATTTAATTAATACAAGAGTTTTCTGATGTCATATACTATGTAACTTGTTACACATTTATTAAAAACAATTGTAAAATGCAGCATTATATTGGAGTAGATATTGAATAAAACAATTGAATATCGAGGGTGATCAGGCATAAACCGAAAGGAAAAAAAATACAGTAAGAATGGGAAGAGCGACAAACGTTTCACACGTAGATCAATGGATGAAGCGCAAAATGGAAACGTATGTATTGTCATTTGTCAAAAATATTGATTCTGAAATATGAAAATTCAAGATCTTTAAAATTAAAAATTAAACAAATTTAAAAGCGCTGGAAAAACCTGGATTGGAATTAATTTCATTAGCTAAAAAAAGATAAATTTTTATGAATGTGAAAGTCTTCAAGGAAATCCATTCTACGAACATAAAACGCTTTTCGGATAATTCTCGTACCATCAAAGACAAAACTGTGGTTAATTGAAAAATCATGATTAAAAATCAAAGATCTATTTATCGCACAGCCGAGAAAATTGTTAGCGACTCTGACTGCTATACCGAAAGGCCCGGGTTCGAATCCTGGAGAAGGCATGGGTGTTTCTAAATGTATAGTGTCTGTGCGGCATGGAGACACTCCAAATATGTGGTGAGCCGAAAGTCCTCTCGAGAGGTGAATGGTAGGAGAATAGGGGTGGCAGACTCTGAGATCCGATCCCCGAGGTCTTCTTTTTCAAAAGTCACCTGTAGTCGTACTGTCACCTGTGTGGTGCCCAAGGCTCTTATCAACAACAGGCACAATCTTGCCTCCCAGACACGATAAATTTCGTTGATTTCTCTGATATGAGAAAAGTGAAATTAGTTACAACAACAAAAACAAGAATACTTGTTCATTTCTGGTTTTAGAACATAGCATTCTTGATCTTGATTGGAAAATTTTAACTTTTTTTCCTGGTTAGGTGGATATATTAATTGGAATTCGGTTATTCTCAATCCTTTCGAAATTCTAATTTCCTCTACATTCCATTACTATAATAGTTCTCGCTAAATGATATTTTATTTATTTTAGTCTTGTTCCGAACATTAATTTCCATGTAAAATAGTTGTCACTTCTTACATCATTTCAAAAATATTTTTGCTTATGAAGAAGTGGTATTTCTGATTGATGATCTCGAAATCGATAAAGTTTTATTCAAAAGTCTAAAGCTAGTATTCCGCCTAATTTTATAATTGACAGTGGCGTGTTTTGCTTCGAATTAGATACCAGTCTTTTTGCGCATGCATGTGAATATTTGTACCGATACATTAATTAATAAGCGATGCTCTTAACGCGGGTGTTATAATACGTAAATATATTTCATTTAATTTCTTTCATTCAGTCTGAGTAGTAAAATGTAAAATTCATCTAATTTATAATACATCCCATTGATAATTATGAAAATTAGCAGTATTTCCATAACTGATGCAAACCCTTTATATCTTTCGTCTGAAATAAAGCATAAAAAATTATTAAATATTGAAAAAGATAAAAAATATCTTCCTCATTTCAGGGAAAAGATATTTTGACATGACAGTTTTTTCCAGATAAAATTTCCAACAAATTTCGAAGTTTTGCTACCGAAGGAAAAGCGGAAATTTTTATTCTTAAATAAATGAATACTTTGGGGAATTTTGTTCTATTTCAGTCTCGTCTGTTAGGGTCCCAAGATGGTTGATTGTACATCCTGAGCAGAAACATTTCATACTTTCAATAAAGACAAAATCCGAGACGCACTAAATATTCGTGTTTGTTCTTCGTCTACCCCTCACCGTAATAGAATAAATTCTTCTTCTACATGAAAATTAATTTGTTTTTTCAAGGAAAAGAATAACTCACATTCTCCTAGAAAATATATTTCAAAGGAATTCATGTTACGCGTTTTAAAATGTGATCCAAATTTGTTGTAAAAAAATAGTTTGAATATTTTAGTCTGTTTGTAAAGCATTTGCTCAAGTTTAAACTTTTATCAGTCTTTCGTAAATTCACAATATGATTTTATATAAATCTTATATCATCATATACGCTTATGTTTTCATTTTGATCGGTTTATTTTGTCGGCGATAAATATACTCAATAAGCAAGACGAAAGCAGTTCCTATTTTGAAGTTAAATATCAAACTTAAACTAAATTAGAAAAATATTGAATTTAGTATGACATTTATTCCTGAACTTATTGCAGAATATAAACATAAGAGGAACTACGTTTTCATTCGACTAGATCCTCTGACATTTTTAATAGTAAATTCACCGAAAGAGAAAGATTGCGTGTATGTATTGTAAAATATGTGTTTGCTACAATGAATCCCCAGAATAATGTTCGATTTTCTACTTAAAAAATTAAAAATACATTTGAAAAAATAATCTGAATTTGCACGTGGTTACACAAGCTCTACCATCTCCCTCCTGCCGTTAAAAATTGTTGACAGAATTCCTCGCCCAGGACTGCTCCAGCAGATGCAAATGACAGTACTGCCTAATTGATGTCTTTCCAAAATTTTCGGTAGATACGTTACGTTATGATATGTTACACTTTCTGCATGCCTTCTTGGTGTAAGGGTAGCACACTCGGTGCGTATTCAAGAGGTCCAAGTTCGAGCCCCGGAGAGGGCATTGCTAATTTTCCACGTCTCCAGCTTCAGAAAGAAACCTAATGTCTCTACAACGGCGTCGTCCGAACTAAAAAGGGTGGCGGATGATGATTCTTCACCAACAAGATTTGGCGAGTGTGTCGCTTAATCCCCATGTACATGTTCCAGTCCTGGCGCGGGTATTGTTCATTTTTAATGTTTCCTGCTTCAAAATAACCTAATGCCTCTCCAGATATTGCCTTACCAATGGACGCTGTAACTACAGATGTCACAGGTGTGGAGGTCGCTCTGCGATTCCGCTTGGCTACGATAGCAATATATCGATCTTCCGCAGGGGTTGTAACCCTTGGGCGACCGGCTACGGACAACAGTCTGTGTGGTTTGGAATTGTTTCCATAAACGTGAAGTTACAGAATGATGAACGCCGAAGAAAAGAGCAACATCTGTGATCGACTGTGTTGCTTCAGTGCGCCCCACAGCACGCCAGCGCTCAGAGTCTTCCATTCGTCTTCTGGAAGTCATAGAAACACGTATGTCTTGAAAACAAATTGCACGAAAGTTTTAAACACCTTCTATCAGCACTTACAATCAACTTCTGTAACCCTTCATAAAGTTGGCTTCTTATAAGACTGCCTTTTTTGCATATTTCTTGACATGAAAGCGCGATTGGCTGTTACCTAACATATTTGCATACTTCCATCTACCTCTGCAGCGAACTGCACCCTCTTCATTTCTGATTGGCTTCCGGAAATTAGCCTTTTCCTCTCCGTGCTTAACTTTTGGAAGTGAGTGTACCCTGAGCAAACTTTTCTTAGAAAGATTATCCCCTGGTTTAAAGAGTATATATGTGTACGAAAAATTTTAACCTGATAGGAATAAAAGAACTTGACAAAAGCAAAACAGCTCGATTTTCTCAGATCTAGTGCAAGTGCTCGTTGTTTAGGAACAAAAAGCCCATCACAACTAATGTCTAACAAAGAATTATTAACTGTGAAATCTAAAATGCTTTTCTATTTTCGTTTTAGGGTGGTACTTATATCTCATTAATATGCATCTAAAATAGGAGCGGAGAAAACTACTACTAGAGCAGTTTAGGTTTTAAAAGAGTATTAAAATTTTTATATTATTTTGCATTGAAATTAACGTCGAAAATATGAAATTATATAGCACGTTCACGTTTAATGTGCCCGTTAACAGGAATCATTTCAAAAGAATCTGTTTAGTATGCGAACCACAGCGTACCAAAGAAATGAAAATATGCATCACATATGTTGTTGCTATGTTAGTTGTTGTTTCCCATTTGTACTGGTTGTTATACTGATTTTTGAAAATTTCTAATACTTGGCTTCCTATAGAATTTCTGTTCTTTCTTTTAACCCTTCTTCAAAGAACTCTTCGGACTGTAGTATATTTGTGGACTCAGTATAAACATATTGCTGCAACTTCAGACAGAATTCGTGCATTTATTTTCTTCCTAAGAATTTTTAAATGTCAACAGACGAATATTTGCGACGGAATTATAATTGCAAAACGCGCATTGCGACCGAAAACAGCTCAGCTAGAACACTTTTATTCAAGTCTTGTGCCTTTCACGTGTGAAAACGCGACAACAGCGCCACCTCGCGTCGCACCTGACAATACTGAAACTTCTATTTCGAGCTGGGCCCAAAGATTGATGGAACCCATGCACGCCATGCGCTAGAACAGGAACCCCAGGAAGCAGAATAATTTCATCAGCAACGCGCCGAAAATGCAGACCCGTGGTTTAATTGCATTAACTCTCCTCTTCCCCTCCAAGGTAACCCCTTTCGCCATAACAGTTTTTTTAAGCGGAAAATTATGTAAAACAACATTTCGCCGGAACGTGTTTGAACACGCTCCATCTGCTTTTGCTTTAATCAATGAGAAACGAGGTAACCGGAAGTGATGTAAGCAATCTCGCGAAAGGGATTTTCACTTTCCGGAAAATATAAGCAATACTGAGATTTATCGCTTGGTTCGCTCGAATAGAAAACATTATAATATTTTCAAACATTAATCAATATGAAAACATTAATCAATATGAAAAAAAATGCCTTCGTTTATAAACAATGGTTAAGGTTGGTTTGATCAAGACATTTTTCAAACAAAATCGTAGCTAGGTGGCAGATAAATAACAATTCTGTGCGTAAGTTTATAACATCAAAACATCAGTTATATATACCTTGAAATGACTTATGTTTCATATATTGTATACTAGATCAATTAGACACACAAAAAGAAGTAAAAAAATGATACAAACTACTAGCAGGTACTAAATGCATCGAAACCTTTAACAAATAAACACTCACAGTTCCAAATCCTTTATTTGCTTTCTCAGAATTATAGGTAACTTTCAAAAATGGTTGTCTTAATGAGGTGATCAAACCAACAGGATTCATTACATTACGCTTTTAAGTCGTTTTACCTCTGAGGCAATGCCCAGTTTGAATCTGAAAAGATTAAGTGTGGACTTTATGATAAATGGACTTTACGATAAATTATGGACTTCATGTCAATACATCTAGCAGTTTGCTAAATGGTACTGAACGACTGAAGCGACAAATTTATAAATAGAGAAATGCAAATTATTGATAAAATATAAATAAATAAGGAACCAAACGACGGTATCAGATAGAAAACTCGTGGAATCGGAAGCACCTACGTTTAATTAAAACAAAAATGCTGCAAATAGTATCAGGTAAAATGTAAAAGTTATTAGTTCTATAATATATCGTATACAGGTTACAAGTGACAGAAAATAAGGCACTGGTGCCTATCAGAGGTAAGAAGGTGCATGCCCCTCGTCTTCCACTATTCAGAATTCAGGGATTTAGGTGAAAAACATGGCCTTACAAGGGCTAGGTCGCTGTACAATGGATACAGATTTGAGAAGAGAAGGTGCAGGAAACATATTGCAATGCCAGAATATAAAACAGAGAACATAAAGTATAACATTCCTGAAGCACTAACATAGGTGAGTGACGTTGGTGAGAGGGCATTGATAGACGTAGTGGTCTAGGAAGCCTTCTGCTCCGCAGATGCACGATGCAGTTTCGGAAATGCCAAAGCGAAGGAAATAAACAGGAAACGGTCAGTGACTCGTAACAAAGTTGGTGATTTGTGCGACGGACACGTGTCTCTGGCGGTTAGCTTTTGAGAAGAAATCCTATGTTCGTCTCTCGGTATCACTTAAATCCCATTTCTATTGCCATTTCAGGGTGGTTTTTCGCAGCAGCTAATTTTCAAATAAGAGGGATGTGCCAGAATATTGGTTTCCTGTGAGTTTATGTTGCTACTTTCCCCTTTGGCAAGTTTGTCTATAGTAATACATTATAATACATCGACATTTTGGAATCCGCAGCTGAAGAACCACGGCCTTCAACAGAGGTCACAGAGAGTGCGCTTTGTGCTGGTGTGTAAGCAATATTTGCCTGCGACCAAACGGCACAGATGTAGTAGAATTTTGCTTTAAACTTGGACCAAGTATAAATATCCCTACTATAACGTGGTTCATAGAAAACACCGTGTTTTGCGAAACGGTGTTGTGCGAGACTAACAACCAGTACAAAATATAGGGATGAGTTCTGGACACTTTTAAGAACAAAATATTTTTTTTAATTCAAGAATTTGTATTAAAAATATAAAAAAATGCGAAACAAAAATGTAAGTAAAGCCAACATTTCTGTTCCCATTGAATTCAAGCACATTTTGCTAAATGGCTTCGTCATAGTTCAAAGCATTTACGCGCGAGCCTTTTTACGGTCTAACCATATTATCATTTTACTGTCCCCATTTCTTCATTAAGATTTTTTGCAGCTTCTGCCCTCTTTAAAACTCCTGCTATTTTAGTCTGCTTGTTGGCCTTTTCAGGTTCATACTAAATCTCGTTGCGTGGAGATAGACAATTTACAACCCCCTTATCAATTTTCGGCTTCTTTTGGCGAAAGGCTCTTCAGTCAAGAAAAATGATTCAAGATTTTTCGCTAAGAAAAGGCCTTCTCGCAGCTTTTTAGAATAATATCGGTAATTTCACAAGTTTCATCTTCAGAAACGATTTCATTAACAATTTCGGGAACCATTTCCATTAAACTCGTTTCTCCAATTTCTTGTGAACTAATTGCCAAAAACTAATATTTGGACGTCCTAAGTAGCGAAATCCATAAAACATTCTAATATCCCCTGAATCCCATTTTCTGGAGATTCAAGCAAGCTTTCTACTGACTCTGGACATATCTTCTTTCAACACGCGTTTAGTGCAAGGTATTTCTCACCACTTCTTCGCATGCCTTCGCCTTGGTGTAGTGGCCAGCACGCTGGGCGCGTATTCCAGAGGTCTATGGTTCGAGTTCCTGCGAAGACGTTGCCGATTTTTCCCCTCTTCTGCTTCCAAATATAATATTCCATGGCTGGAAATATTAAAAGGAAAACTATAAAAAGGGGCACAGGTTAATTCTAAGTTAATTCTATGTAGTGAAATCTAACGAAAAGTAGATCAAGGTTGGTATCTCAAGATATATTTTGCTATACAGTCTAATGGTATGCACATTTGTTACACAAAAATATGCAAGTTTTTGCTCCCGTTCTTTGGGTACATGTGGAAAAGAGTGCGAAAGAAAACTTCATATTCCGATTTCACGGACTGTACGAGTAGATGAATAAAACGGTCGCCTATAGAAGGTGGGATATGTGTTATTGACCTGGCATCTGATGTATTGGGAGTAATGAATTCCAGTTGTGATAATGGAAGCGGACGGCCACTCACGCGGATCTGCGAAGATGGAACAGCAGGTAAACGCTTCATGACAAGAATCTGGAAACCATTTAAAGACGCTGGCGATGTATGTGGACAATCAGGTCAAAACCGAAATCGTGGCATAGTAGACTATCAAGATCGTTACTGGACAACAGTTGCCAAAAGAATAGGTAACTGGCATCAGCCCAGAACACAAAGGAGTACGCTGAAGCTACATGAAGTCGACGATGAAGATATACCGTCAGATACCCGCTGCCTGCACGTGGGCGTGTGGGCTGAATGCAAGGAAATCGGTGATTTGTGTCCCACCAACTTGGTCCTCTAAACGCCATAGTTGTAGAGGTGCAGAGATCATCTTAATTGAAAAACTGGAGGCAAGTTCTCTTTAATCATGAGTCTCTTTTTGGTGAGGAATTTTAGGATTATTAAAACTAGAGTGAGCAAAACGCAGGCAATAAATATACGCATGAATTTAATATTTTTTAACTTTATTTCATTTTTAATAACCTACTAAATGTGCTTGAGTTATACTGCAAGATGCTTTAAGCATTTAACATCAATTTGAAACGTTACATTAAACCAATGGTCCTTGCAAAAATGCCGCCCAGACGGAAAGGTTGTTCTGATTACCCTACCGAAGGGTCTAGGTTCGAATCCCAGAGAAGGCATGGATGTAGTTTGTCCTCTCCTTCATAGGAGGCAACGATAGCCCACCTATTAGGTGTCTTCATAAATAAAATGACCACCGCTTGCGGCCTTAGTAGCGGCTAACACCTATAAACAGCTGAGCCCTCCACTGGAAGAAAAATACTGTGAAAATTATTCAAATTAAAGAATTTTAAAAGAATGTATGTAACTCACAGCGTATGAACTCTTGCATTATTGGTAGAAGTACAATTTGCCAACAGATGCAAATAGTTACCCATCTATTTATACAAGGTCTGTCCCGAAAGTAATGCGCCCATTAAAAAAAAAACGTTATTGAAACGATTCGTACAATTACTCAATATTCTTAGAAATACATTCCTCCTGCTTTAACACACTTGTTCCAACTTAATTTTCATGTTTTATATGCTTCCTGGAAGTCCTTCACAGGAATGTCCTTTAGTGACCTCGTCGTAGTCGCCTTTATGTTCTGGAGCGGTACTATTAGAGTCTACTAATACTATATCATTATTTTATCGACTACCTGAGCGTGTCCTAGATAATTCAGATTATAAAGTATTTTCTTCCTCCTACCAACATGTTTATGTGGTGTAACGGTAGCACACGCAGGGCGTATTCGGGAGGTCCAGGTTCGAGTCCTGGCCAGGGCACTACACATTATAATTACAAAAACCTAATGACTCTACAAGTGGATTTAAACAACTTTAATATAGGCCAGATTATGATTATCCCAGGGCTAGGAGCGAGCATCTCCGAAAAGGTACACTGTGATTGTCCCAAGGCTACAGTTTAAAACCTCACATTACCATAAAAGTTTAAAATGAAAATGAATCATATAAACATTTCACTTATTTTCCCTTAGTAAAAATAAGTCATTTTTACACTATAACATTAAAATAACATTAAAATGAAATTCAAAATGTAATTTCAATTATAAAATCCCTGGCGTTTATTTTCGCATTTCTTTGTAGGGAGGTAAAATAGTAATTAGAGTTGAAAAGTCGTGATAAAATAATTTAAAAGTTAATTTATTCTTAACTGATCAACGCATGCTTGTGGTATCGAAAAAAAAAGATCTTATTTATCATCGATTAGCAATAACATATTTTATGGACGACGTTATTTTATCACACATTGCAAGCAATAATACCTTTTTGAACTGAAAAAAGATATTCTTACACAAGAGAATATAACCACTTCTTTACCAAATTCTATTTATTTCCAAAAAAAGGAAAGTAAAAAGAAAAGAAATGCCATAAAACTTTGTATCTCACAAAGAGGTTTCGAAAGTAAACAAAGCAAACGAAATGGCGTCGTAAGCAGTAAATGTAATTCCGGATTGTAACGTAACTTCTCATACATTTAAGATGTAACAATCACTGAAATGAACTCCGAGAGGCAGTAGACTCAAGATAACACGTGCTATAAAGTGCAATACAAACACTGAAGTTGCTGACATATATGGGAGTAATCCTGTTCCTAGCAGAAAAAGTTAAAGTGATAATTAAGAATTCCTTCCATGAGCAGCTTTAATTAATGATGAGAATGCAGGTTTCGAGCACTATCTGAAAGTGTGCAGAATTCGTGCGTAACCTTTCGTAAGATCATATCTCCAGAATTAAATTAATTAGTCTACTAGTTACCTTGACGTTAACTTAACGGCCTAACTTAACGCAAACAAAGTGTCAAAGCAAATTATCATCAAGCGAAGAATAAAGATCTTACAACAAAACTTAATTAACAGTAACTAAAAGTTTATTTGAAAACACCCTGAATTTTAGTTTAAGTAACCAAATTATTTAACACTAGACCTGCTGCTACATAAATTAACGAAGAGAAAAGGAGTCATTTATTTGACAGCCAATCACTGTCAACTGGTAAGATGTATTTTAATTATTCATAGATTGGTTTAAAATGCAATTCTCCTCCTTCGTTTTTTAAATTCGAATAATTTTTAAGATTTTATAGCTAAATTTTAAATTAGTAAGTGGAAAATAAAAATATCTGATGTGGACTGCACGTGATTTACTTGTACGGCCTATTAAATTATACACATTTTTTGCTGCATTTTATTTAAACTTATTTCCCCAAATTTCATCAGAGATATATTTCTCATTCAATTAATTCAGTTTTCAATTCGCGGCAAGGAAAAAGTAAATAAAAACTCAAATAATGTTCGTAAAAAATTGTAAAATATAGAAAAATCTCAAACACCAAAACATACAGTTAAAAACAGTTAAAGCATTACAATGGAGTTAGATTTATGAAAAAACAAGCAATTCGGTCAGCGGGCAAGACGACATATATTTCGGTGCACAAAACTGAACGTTTACTTCTGATCCCACCCGGAAAAAAAATACTGAAGTTAAACCACCAACTGACCTTATTCACTGTTTCAGTAAGAGTTTCAATGTAAACAAAACAAGAACAATTGCGAAATCCCTGGTTCGAATCCCGGCGAGCACAAAATGCTTTTATATGCTTTTTAATCTAACATTTTTACTACCCGTGTACAAATCCCATAGAACGGGCTGGCTGCATAAGAAATTTTATGCTTTTCTCTATGTGTACTATGAATACGAGACACTTCCCCCCAGAAAGGCATTTCTTTCCGTTATGAGAGTGTCTTGCTATCACACATCCATTTGCTTCGGACAAACAACTGTTTGAACTAATGTTTCTACTTCCTATACCATTTAAAGAAAGACGCGCGATTTTTTTCTTCCTTTTGCAAAAAAGTTGTAAGTTGTTTGTTTTCAACAACAAATCAGTTGTCAGCATCGAATTCCCTATCATCAACAGTCATTGGCAACACAGAATTAATTTTCCGTTTACATGGTAGCCCCAAAGTGATCCTAGATGTTTGGTTGTTTTATGTCATGTGGCAAAGCAGAAAATTGCTCTAAAGAATCTTTCTTTCGAAATGTTTTAAGTGTGGGATATGTGCTTTGCTGTAATTTGATAAATATCACTCGAAAATCTAGTGGTCTTTGCAAACGTCATGTAAGATAAACGTAATCTAATGCTAAAAATCCAAAACTTTTTTAAAGTTTCTGCTTCTGTACCGAAAATAAATCATAAAGCATCACATTTCAGAATGAGTTGGAATAGAAAACAGAATCACATGAAACCTTGCGTGGTAACAAATTAACCTTTCTTCAAAAGAAGCATATTAATTTAGCTGCGTCAACAGAAGTATACGAAGAGAAAAGAATATTCGCGAAGCGAAAATTCGGGCGTTTCGAATTCTTTCTTTATTGAAGTTAGAAAGGCTTTTTTCGCCTTGAGATTGCACAGAATCGTAATTCAGCCATCTGGGGACCCTATCAGACGAGAGTGAAGTTGAAGAAAATTCCCCAAAGTGCAAGTATTTATTTATTTAAGAATAAAATTCGCTTTGTTTTCGTGGAAAGTGAAACCGAATAATTTGTTGGAAGTTTTATTTTAAGGAAGCTGTCACGCTGAAATAGAGAAAGTTTTTGGCGCAGAAATTCTTCAGATATTTTTTATCCCAGCTGAAGGTTGCATATGAGCACTTTTTTATGTTGTAAAAATGTTTTCTATGTCATTGTTTGATCTATTCTGATAACGCATACGACAGCTTTCTGCTTAAGGAGAAGGATTCCTTTTGTGAAGAACTTTCTAACATTAGCTCATAATGGCGTTACAGATAGGGAAAACCATGAACACACCAGACGGAGCTCCGGTCGAAGAAACAACATTTAATGCTATTATCTGCTCAGCCATCGATTAATCAATGTTAAAGTAATCTTTAGAAGAATATTTCCACAGTTTGTGGCCGTTTATTTATTGAATGCACAGTAAGTACTGTGGCAAAACGGCCGAAACAATACGACATAACAACTGGTGCTGCTGTGCCAAATATAAAATCTCTAAATTATATTCCATACGGCCTTTTAAATATCCATTCTTCATAATTTCGCTAGTTGGCAATATAAAAGATTTTAATTTATCGTGTAAGGTTTATTTTTTCTAACCAGTTATTTTATGTTCTGAATCTTTACTGTCACTTCTCTCTTTCCGTTTTCCCGCCAGAATGGGTATTAGCTTGCGTTTGTTTAAATGAAGGCTTGAGATGGTTTAGAGAGAGCGTATTTTGCTTAGTGAAGGCCACTTTGCTAGGTGTTCTGTTTTAAGATAAAAGCTCCTGTCTTCGGCCACGCCCACTAACTGGCCATGGTTTTCGTTAAGAAAGCACAAATTTTCAAAAACTACTATTAGGATAATTATTTTCTTGATTTTAATGTAAAACCTCTTCTGGTGTGTATCTGGATTTGTGTACTTTTATTATACTGCAACCATTTCTTTGACATATTTTAATATACACGTATATATACGTTTTTACAGGTATCACAAAAATATTCTAGGCCATATATATACGGCCTAGCGGGTTAGAGAGTTAAAATTGCCATTGTATATCAAAATTTTGCTGAGTAGCAATTGGCTATTATCTACTTGTATTTAGGTTTCAGACTGAATTTCTAATTTTGAGTTGTCGCGATGATTGTTGACTGATTTATAAGCACCAGGTATGTCTTCTGATCAATTACTTAGTTTTGAAATAAAAAGCCAGTTAATTCCTTCTCAAGTTTCAGTTGTAGTTCTGAAGGTATAGCGATAAGTCGCTTACAGTCATGTTAAAAATTATCCATAAATTATCTTTAGTGAAAGTCTCCCTCCTTAGATCCTTTAGAATTTAATAAGCCTCTTGTTGATTAACAAAAGCGATTATTCCATTTTTAACAATTTAGATCTTGAGATTATTTTTGATAATCGATCTAACACATGTAATACATAACATGTTAAAGTGATATTTTTTATGAATCGCGGGTTGCGGAAATTAATTAAATACATTCAGGTTCAAACTGTAATTAATTTGTCATTTCTTCAAATGATAATTTTATGAACTTTTCAAAAAAAGTTGAAATCTGCTAAACTGCTTCTTCCCAGTGGCGTACTGCTGCATGCTGCTTTTCCGTAGAGATCTTTAATAACTAGATCACGTTCGGAAAAAATTTTTAACTTAAAAAGGATGCATACATTTTATAAAGAATTCGAATTTGTAGATATAAATAACACATTTTTCAAGCAAGATAAACAACTATAAACAGTCCAAGGAGAAATATAAACAAATATAAACATAGACAAGACAATAGTGTCCTTAATAGCCATGGAGTAACAAATATCGAAGAAGACATATATCTAAACAATCAGCTAACAGAATCTCAATGCCGGCCAACCGGCATAGTGGTTAGTCTTGCTAGCTGCCGTGCCGAAGGACCCGTGTTTGAATCCCGAAAAAGGCATGGATATTTGTACATGTATAATGCCCGTGCGTCATGGGCCACTTTAAATATGCGGCGAACCTGAAGTCCTCTCGAGAGGTTGTTGGTAGGAGAAGAGTAGTGGGAGACCCTCGGCCCCGTCCTTCCCGGGGAGCTCTCCATCAAAATTGGGGGCTGCAAGTGATCAAGTTAGACAAGTGAGCATTAAGAACAACAAACACAATAACAGAATCTTAATACACTCGCAGACTGTTAGCTGAACTGAGTGCAGGCTTTGATGTAGAGTCATATTTATGGCCTTCCTTCTATATTTTCGAAAGCCTGGGGGAAATCCTAAAGCTTCGAAAATGCGTTTTCCTGAAAACTTTAAAAATTCGCTAAGTAGGCGTGGAATTGCCAAATGGCGCTAAATTAATAATAGATTTTTTTTCTTAAGATTTAATAGAAGGGTTTCTGTCAACACTTCTGTTTCTACTTGGGTATCCTTATAAATTCTAACGTCATTCGACACAGCTTGGTGCTTATATATGTACAGCAAAGCACTCAAGGGCTATCTTCCTAAGAGGAAGGATGCTTTCGTAGAGGGCTTTCTAAGGGAAACTGGCTCGTATACACGTTACACAGGGGGAAAATCACGAAACCGCCCACGCAGCCAGCCCATTTGCCGGGATTCGAACCCCTGACAGAAGTACCACTGTTCAGCGACTTTACCGCTCGGCCGTTGGGGGGGGCAGTTCGACTCAGAATTGAAATATTTAAAACATAATGCGCAAAATAAACATTTATAAATAAGTAAGTAGAGTAAGATTTCACAAACATAAGATTAAACAAAATACGCATTATGTAACTACATATTTATCATACAAAATTAAATAACTAATTAATAATTTAATAAAAATATAAGCCAACATAGTAGAAATACATAAAAATCAAATTACAAACAAATGACTACAGATATACATCAAAATTTACCAGAACACTTACTGCACTTTTTTTATTTAAATTTTACCAAATTATATTAAAAAATATTTAAAAAAAACTTGTCTATCCTTCCAGGAAACAAATATTTACAATGATTATGTGCGACTTCATCTCATGCATAACATGCAAAGATGTTTGTTAAATCAAAGAGCTTCAAAATAGCGCATGGAATCAAACAATGCAGATACCCATGACCGAGAAATCGCTAATTAGAACGGAACATAGTCCAATCTTGATTAATCGAGTCTGAAAATACTTAACGTAAATTAATAATCGCAAGTAGCAGTGCCAGCTTATTACTCGCATTAAATTTGCAGAGAAGAAATAAATGCGGTATCTTTAAAATTTTGTACCTGATCTTGTCCCATATGAACCCATGTAAAGTTCATAATTTCAGGATAATGTATAAAAAATAATCATGTCAGTTGAAGTTTTTACTATTATATGACTCCAGAACATATTACGGTTTTTGGAAGAATGAAGTATAGAAAACCAACTCTGAGGTAAAGGTGAATCGATTATGGCAAAATACATAACAGCTATCTGCCTAGGGTTGGTTGGTTTATTAGAGCAAAGCACACTAGGGCTATCTGCCTAAGAGGAGAGATGCTTTTCGTGGAGGATTTTCAAAGAGAAACTAGCCTGTATACATATTATACATGGGTAAAATTACTAAAACGCCCATGCAGCCAGCGTGTTCGTCGGATTTCGAACTCCGATCGAGTTACCAGTGTTCATTACTCAGTCGCTGGTGGCTCTACTTGCCTAAGGAAATATATCCCTTTCTGGAGACCTTTTCCGAATAGAAGCCAGTTTAGCTTATATTCACATTTACTAGCCCGGGAATCGAGCCTGTGATATTTCCAATTCTGACTAAATGTTCTAACAACTGCATTAGAAAGCCTTATAGGAAGAACGTATTTTTAATTTTCTACATTTTTGAAAATTTGGGAAAAATTTAAAAATTTTATATGCCGCGCTAAGCTGTCATGTATTTGAAATGTGTCATCACTACGCGAAAGATATCTTTGATTTTTCGCCCTCGCGCCATGCTGTTGCCATTTCTCATGCTGTTGCTCTTTCGCAAACGATAAATTTAATTTGTGTCGGTAATTTTTCTACAAATCGAGCATTTTGCCAGAAATAAACAGGTTTCATAAAATTCATTATTTTTAGCCCAAAGGGCTTTGCCGAGAAGGGCTATTAATTTCGTTTTGGCATTTTGCGTTGGTTCACTATGAATGCCGATTCAATTTTCAAATTCTTACCACCAAATATTAGAGCCCTGTGTTACATTTAAAGAAATTAAATGATGGAGAATTTGCATAAATGTATATATGTTTCTCGCATTGTGATCAAACAACGGTATACCTAGAGCCATCAAATTTTGAATCATGTAATCTTCCAATAAATATGGGCACCTGGAAGCCTTAATTTGGAATTTGAAATTTATTTCATTATCTATTTCATATTTTGTAACACTTTTAACGAATTTTTTATTAACAAACTGAACGATTTCAAAGCTAGCAATGGCAATACTGTACAAAAAAAAACATTTTTATCTACGAGCGAGAGACTCTGTATCGGAAATTCTAAAGATGTGCACATTTTAAAATTATTTTTCGATATTGCTGTTGAATTGAATTTTATGGTTTAAGTTCGAAGAACATGATATTTAATAAATAAAGGAGGCATACAAAACGTTAAAAAAACGCCCCTTTGGGAGTAATGTAAAATATGAAAGATTTCAGATTTTAGTTTTCTTTTTTATTATTATTTCTTGAATAACATTTTAATTGATATACAGAAATGCACATTTATTTTATAAAAATACATGCAAGTCATAAATTTTATGAATATTTACAGAGTTCCTAAAATTGAGGAAACACATTTTGGATGTCATACATATAATGGATATTGTACAGACTTTTTTTTAACCCCAGAAACTAAACTTCCGTTTTTAGATATATTGGAAAAACATGCAAACATTGCTGCACTATATTTAAAATTTCAGGCAGTTGATAATTAGAATTAACTATGTGGGTAAAACAAAAACACCAGTGCAAGTGAATGTATAATTTATCCGTTCTTTGTATGAATAACAAAGAATATCAACAGAAGGTTTAGGATTAAAATTTTATGGCTTCGCATTCTAAGTCGTTTTCTCAGGAGAAATGGTTGGAATGACAGGAAAATTAGCAGCTGGCTCCATCACAGTGCTGCTTAAAACTTACACTGTCGAAGAAAAATTTATCGACAGGCGGCAACGCCCCTGGTCAGATTAATGGTTTCTGGTTCGAGATTTTAGCTTCTCAAGTGAGGCCACTTGAAGATGAGAACGTAAGTGGCTAAAATATAGCAAAGCTGAGGTACGAAGGCTGTCGCTAGAACATCGATGGGAGCACTGAATGTTAGGAAAGAATTCCTCACTATGAGCGTCAGCTTCCAACTGCAACATGGAATTAATGTACGTGCCTATAATTCAAAGCGTGTAAGTCGATTAAAAAATAAAAAACGACTCAGCACAAAATAAAATAAATTTACCAATTAATGGGATTAAATATAAAAATATAAATAAATTTTTAAAAAATCTGAGAGGTTTCAGATTTTAACGGTCGCCTAAAAGGGCTTGTTTAGGTTTTCTACGCTCTCGCTGAACTCGCAGTCTATCAGTCTGCTGGTTACACTCACTCCTACGGACCCATTTCCTTTTGCCATTTTAGCATAAGCCTAATTTTCTTCGCATTTATGGCATATAAAATTCAACAGCAAAATTACAAATTTTAAAAGCAGCATAAAAGTGTACGTTTAGAATTCCCGATGCAGCGTTAAGTGTTGACTTACATTTTTCTGATTTTTTTCAGTCTTATCTCAGTTTATCACATCAATGTTCAGTTTTGTCACTAAGATGACTTTACAAAATATTTTTTGCTTTTCTGTTATCAACGCTCTGATTGTTAACTTTATTTATTAAATATCACGTTCTTGGCGCTTGCGCCACACAAAATTCGATTCAACAGCAAAATCATGAAATATTTAAAACGGGTATAACTTAAGAATTTCCGATATACAGTCTCTCCTTCTTTGGAGACAATGTTTTAATGCGTATAGTGTTGCCACTGCTTGCTATCAAATCATTAAAGTAAATTCATTTAGTAAAAATTCATTGAAGTTTTACGAAATATGAATATAGAATTCAAAATTGGAGCTTCCAGGTGCCCATGCTAGGGGGGAAAATGGATATTTTTGTTGGAATATGATACCCAAAATTTTTCGCAATTTCAGTACTTCCTTTACGAGGAATTAAAAATGGACAAACGTTTCAAATACTCACACCTTTTCTTTATTCAATGAATAAAAACTCCTTCCTGTGGCCGTACATTTACGGTGGAATAATATTGCAAACAATTTTCTCTTTATATCATTTGGCATCGCCATTTTGAACCACTTTAAATACATTATTTTATGTTGTATATTTCAAATGTCAGGCGATTCATTCTTAAACTAACAGAGCTTTTTAATTTTTAATTTTTGATCTGTTTCAAATGAAATATCTGATTTTATTTTTTTTTATTTTTCAGGCATCTTGACGAAAACCCTCTTCGTGGTGTCTATTGGTTTCTCTTTGGTATAAAAAAATGCTCCGTTTTTACATCCTTGTACGAAGTAAAGGAAGTATTGTAATCACGAAAGGTTCCGGGTATCATATTTCAATGAAAAATATCCATTTTGAACAAATCGAATGCAGTTTAACGATTTTTTGTGTGACATCTGTACGTAAGGACAGAATAAAGGACTCATTTTCCTCAAACAAATTATAAAACTGATTTAAAATGAATTCAGAAGTGTTTTTTTTTCATGGTGGCTGTAGGTACGTACATACGTACAGAGACCAGGAAAAAAATGTCTTTACATACATATGTATGTAACATACATACGTAAAACATACGTACGTGTAGGTATCTATGTACGTATGTATGTATCTATATATGTATGTACGTATGTATCTCGCATAACTCAAAAACGAGAGCTCAGAGCATTGAAATTTTGTATGTAAAACTGCTATAACCTCCCTTTTTGGCTGCAGTCGGCTGCACCAAAAGTATATAAATATATATATACATGTATACCCACTCCGCTACTTGGCTCAGTGAGCTCACTTTATTTATTCTATATGTTGGTAAATTGCGCATTTTTTTGCTTTAAAAAATAATTTTTGAGTTATGTTGTTCTTATCTTCAGGTTAAGGTTTTTATGCCTTTAGTGAAACTACATGCAATATTTGTGGAATTACCAACAATTTAAAAGTTGTTTAAGTGCGGCTAAGCCTAATTATATTTAACATAGCAGCCATATTTGTTTACATTTGAAACTTAACGGAATAGTGGATTTGTTACCAATCTAGAGAAACTAAGCTTCACAATAACAAACATAACGCCTGCGAATTAAATCATGCTTATTCCATTCTGGAATTTATTCGAGGAAATAAGAGTTTAAGATTTACTTCATAATTTTTAATATATATATTTTGAGTTTTTATGCATTTTTGCCTTGCCGCGAAGTGAGAACTAAATTTATTGAATGAGAAATACTAAAATCGATTGTGAAAAACTTCCATTTGCTTAATTTCTTTTATATATCGTTTTAGATTTATTGTAGTATTTGAGTACAACAGGTGGCAACGATTAGGTAATTCTGCAGATGATATAATTTTTGTGCATTCGGAGTTATAAAATGGATGAGATATAACGCTGTTAAAAGAATCTAGCGCAAGAGTATCGCTATGGTAAAAACCAATATAGTGAATTTTAAAGAGTGCATTTATTCGATTATGGTTTATACGCTATACATGAAGTAGAATTAATTCAATCCAATAAGTTTAAATGAAATTCAAGAAAGAATGAGTGTAATTTAACATTCCGTACAAGGAAGTCATGTGATGTACACATCCGATTTTTTTAAGGAAATTGTTATCAGTAAAAGTTGCATATAATCTAGCATTTATTTGCAATTTTCAAAAGTGTTTTATTCAATTTAACATTAAATTATTCATTTAAAAAGTCATTTTCCTGCACTAACACCTTTTCGCACACACTAACATCTGTTTCATATTATACCATGAGTGGCATAAAAATAAGCTTCTAATATCCTACAATTAGTTGACTTTAGAGCTTTTAATTCTATTTCTCATATTCTCTGTCGTCCGCATCCAGAATGGAATCTAATGCAAATTAGAGAGTAACATATAAATTGCTAGCTTTTCTGTTTTTAGTTTTGTTCAGAAAAGTATTAAACTTTTTTAATATATTTCCAATTCTGACAAATTGAAATTTGTTTGCAATGATTCAGCAATAAAAATTCAATTGAATGAGCTGTCAGCAATATATTGTTGCGTGAGGACGGATTCGCAATAGATTGAATGCGGAAGTCCGATGATACGTTAATAAAATGTATCTTTATCAAAAGAAATATTTCAAAACTCTAGAATTTTCCACAGAAATATTCGAACACGTGTTCACAGTATCACAGAGTACAATCAGTAGTTACACTTCAACCCACTAAAAATGTTAAACAAAATGCAATGCGAAACAAGAAAGCTAACTCGGATCTATCTCAGTTCACGCGGAACTGCGACTCTCGCAAGAACAATAACTAAGCAACTGAGCGCAGATGCCCTTTCTTCGGCCTTTTACAGTTTTCAACCGGTCGCCGAGATATTTCTAGTACTTTCTGCTTCTCGAAATTACCGGAATGCAATATGAGTGTGGAATTACGGTTACAGCTAACATAGCGGTCAATTATATTTATTCAATTTCAATACATGTTACGGTGATACAGGAACCGGACAAATGGCGACTTTTGGCGATTTCTCGCCAAGTTATCGAGATAACGATTTACTTAATGTTAAATGCACTTATTGTTACTTTTCCGGTATAGCTTTTTCTTAAATTTGTTTTTCAATACCTTACAAAGAGAAATACAATTTCACCAAAATCATCTACCTATGTACAAAATTCGTAACATATACTGCTTTTATTTTTTATAAAAAAAAAAAGCCAAATAGTTAAAAAGTTTATTACAATTTTTCAATTTTTTTTTAATATTTAAAATTATTTTTATGCTTTCAAATCATTCTTCGATGGGTGAGTTTGTAATTTAAACAATCTAATTTCAAGTTTTTAGCTTTCTCAATTTTTTAAAAGTTTAATGATAAGAGCCGCTTTAAAATACTAAGTCTCATATCTAAAATTTTAACCAACTCCATGTTTTATTCATTTTCTTTTTATAGCGGTTTTTTACTGAGTTTCTGAGTGACAACGTGTGTAAATTTACCTTTTTAGCCCAAATGGGTATTATCCCGAATGGGCTATTAGTGTCAAAACAGGATTCTGCGTCAACCAACATAAACGGCGAATCACTTTTCGAATTCTTACCACAAAAAACTATTACCCTGTGTAATCTTTTTAAAGAAATTTAATGATGAAGAATCTGCATGCATGTAACTATGTTCTTCGCATTGTGAAGCAAGTGAGAAGAACACACACTCAAAGAGAGTTGTGTGAGCCATCTTTTTGACTAAGAAAGCTGAACATTGATACGATGAACTGAGAGAAGACTGAAGAAATAAAAAAAAAACGTATGCACGCACTCTACAGTACATCGTGAATTCCAAACATATGCTGCTATGCAGTTTTAAAATTTAGGTAATTTTTCTTTCTGAATTTTATATGGTGTAACTGCGAAGAAAATGGTGCTTAATAATGAAGGTAGCAAGAGGGATTGTAGCAAGAGATTGGTGGACTGAAAGATCAACGACAGCTAAAATACTTTAACAAATTCTTTTGGGCGATCGATAAAATGTGAATTCTTTCGAATTTTTAGACCAAAATGTACGTTAGTCACGAATGGGATTTTAGTCTGGAAACAACATTTTTCGTTGAATCACGTAAACGATGTTAATAAATTTAATAAACGATAATAAACTTTAATAAACGATGTTAATTTTAAGTAATTTAAAATTTTTGTAATTTCGCTGCTAAATAGTACATAGGTTAGGTTATTCAATTTTGGCAAAGCACACGAGGGCTATCTGCCTAAAGGGAGAGATGCCTTCGTGGAGGACTTTCTAAGGGAAACTGCCTCGTATACACGTTACACATGGGGAAAACCACGAAAACGCCCATGCAGCCAGCCCGTTCGCGGGATTCGAACCTCGACCGAACTACCAGTGTTCAGCGTCTTTACCGCTCGGCCGCTGGTGGGCGCGTATATAGCTTAAGTGCGAAGAAAGAGGTGCTTAATGATGAAGCTAACAAGACAAAAAAAATGGGTTAAGTAGGAGTGTAACAACAGACTGGTAGACTCAAACTCAGCGAGGGGGTAAAAAGCCTTAATAATCCCTTCTGGAAAACCATTCAAATCAGAAACCTTTGAGCTATTTTTTTTTTAATGTTTGAAAATTAAAGATTGGAATTGCTTTTGTTGTAACGGAGGTTGTTTTTCTTTGTAGTAAATACATTAAACATTGAAGTTTCCAAATCACACGAATGCCGGCAGCATATTTTATTCTCTGTGCTAAGAACTACATTATAATGTGAAATTTTTAGATTTCAATTTTTAAATTATTATTTATAGTTAAAATGTAACATTATTTGCGAAATGGTTGCCAGATTATCCTCTTATGTGGTACATTTATTATTAATCTAGTAATCGGTAATACTATACATTTTATTAAATTGTACTGCATGAATATCATACTACCACGCATGAAACTACAGTATAAAAAAGTGAAGTAAAATAACTTCTCCAAAACCTCATCTTCTATATTAAATAAAAGTTAGAGTTAAACCAATGACTTTTCACGTAACCTAAATACTGAAAGACGAGATAAAAAAAATCGTGGGGCCACAGTCATATTCCAAGTATCAAATTTCATATGAAGATTTGCATTCCCCCCTTACTCATTGTGTCTGCTGAACAGTGACTACCATATGCCAATAAAATAGTCTCGGTTTCCAGTAAAGTAAAAAATTCTCTTCTCAAAAATATATGCATTTTCATAGAAGAGCTGAAGCGTATCTTTAACTTAGCACCAAAGCTTTTGTTCCATCTGCTCGCTAAAAGCTCTTAACAGATGTTTCAGTTTTCAAAGCTTAAACAGGAATTGTCGCAAAATTTGGTTCACTTTTCTATAACACAGTGGATCTCGAAATTCAAATGTAAGCTTTTTTCTTTTGCTTTGTTTCGTTTTATTTTTTGTTTCGCTTCAAAGATTACACAAAACTGAAAATATTGAATTTTAATAGATTCGGTAAGTTAGGGAAGTTGTCTTCAAATTCTGTTCACTTAGGAGAGTTCCTGAAGCTGTGATTTTCTTTTGTGGAACCTTTAGAAATATTAATTTTGTGAGACACTTGAAACTATAATTTTCTTTTGGGGAATCCTTAAAACCATACTTTTGGGGGAGCCCTGACTCTGTTTTGTGGAACCGTTGAAGGTGTAGTTTTCATTTCTGAAACTCGAATTTTCGTTTGTGAAACTCCTATCAAAAAATAAATGTTGTAAAAGCATTGGAGCTATATCAACGTTGTGTGGAAAATGAAATGGAAATCGTCATTTCAGTGGAGTTATTACTCATAAAAAAATAGATTTAGTTCGCAATATTTTTTGCAACAATAAGAATAGAAATACAAAACATGTTTTAGTTAATTATTCCTAATTATTAATTTGGCCATCCGCATGATATATTACGCGTTCCGCCCTTGGCATTGCACAGAACGGGAGGCATGCCCTGTGGAGATCTTTTTAAAGGAAACTTTCTCGTATCCACTTTACACATGGGGAAAACTACGAAACCGCCAAAGCAGCCATCTTGTTCGCCCCGACTCGAACCCCGGACCGAACTACCAGTGTGCAGAGGCTTTTACCGCTTGGCTACTGGCGAGCCTATCCGTACGATATTAAAAACTCTTTTGAGTTTTTGATAT
Source organism: Stegodyphus mimosarum (assembly GCA_000611955.2). NCBI lineage: Eukaryota > Metazoa > Arthropoda > Arachnida > Araneae > Eresidae > Stegodyphus > Stegodyphus mimosarum. The sequence continues at coordinate 141,665 of KK121057.1, forward strand.
TGACATTCGGAACACTAGGAGAAGTTCCTTTGAACCCTAAAGGAACTCTGTACATAGGTTGAAGGCTATTAATTTAAGGTTTATTTTAAACGTATTATTACGTTCTATGAAATATGTTTAAATATTATTACATATTAGAAACCTCTTTAGCAGTGTCTTGTTATAATTTTGCGTTACATTACGTAATGTTAAGCTTTTATCATCTACTACTCTTTGAAATGTTTTGTCACGGCGGGAAACATAACATCTTTATCTTCCTCGTAAAAATCTATTTCTCGTATTACTGCAAGTCGACAACGCACATGGTCTTTGTTCTGAGGTGTTTTTTGTGTTATCTAAGCTATTAAAATGTTACTGTAACTCAAATTTTTATATCACTTTAATATCGTATTTAATTGATACACTGAGGTTTAATTTATCTGTGTAATAATAAATAATTGCCCGATTCTTGAAACTTTTAATGTCGTATATTACGTATAGGGTGTCCCGAAAATTTGGAAATTTTCAAAAAAATCAAGCAAAATCACCAAACTCAAGTGCGAGTAGCACGGGAAGAAATGTAATAATAATTACAGATTAAAATGTTTTTCTGGAAGAATAATTTTAATTCAACTTTTTACAAAAATATGACCCTGGTGTTATTACACTATAAGAATGAAGATTAAAACTTTAAAGTTTATATGGCATTTATTTGCTTGCATTTGACAGCTTATAACACTGCAACAAATAATTTATCAGCCTATCTTAAGCTCTTAGTTGCATACCGTGTTCTAAAGGATTAAATGTGCATATTTTTGTGATATTAATAGTACAATCACATTAGTCTATCAAAATTTATGCTAAAATGATAATTTCGCATTCTTTTTTTCTGTCAAAAAAGATCGGCCTCTTAGACAGGTTTTTAAGCCCAAACCTTATTATCTTATGCCTATTTTTTATTTTATAAGACTTTTGAAACGTGTGCATATTCTGAAATGTTATAAAACACCGTGCACATAAACATTTTACGGATATAAATGTGTATTAATAGGTAAGTAATAAACTGTTTGCTTAGAACATGGATTTGATTTGTCAGATAAAATGCATTTTAAGTGACTGTACAAAACATTCTGAAGAATGAACAAAAGCTTTGAAGGAAAAATAAACACCGTATATTCCATGGTATAACGCACACCGGTGTATAACGCGCACCTGTAATTTCGGATTAAATTTTTGAGTTATATTCTCCGGATAACGCGCATGCTTTTCTCTACAAAGAAGCTTTAAAAACACATGTATGATGCTCTTACCTTCTAAAGTTAGTCATTCGAAGATTTTTCCCAGGCTTTGGAACAATGGTATACTGACTTGAAAACAATATATGTGTGTAAGGGCGGATGCTTGAGGGAGTAAATAATTCTGCAAAAACTGTGCGTTGTATTCACAGCAGCTGTGCACAAGAATGTTGTTCTAGGCCTTCTAGAAAAGGTGGACATTATTTCAGGTTAGAATTTCACGTCAAAATGAATTCGCGGAATCAGCAACTGGATGTTTTCTCGTTTTGTAGTTATTTGAAGCCGTGATTTTGAAGTGAACATCGAAGGCAAGGAAGGAAAAGAAGGCCAATTACGTCATGCCAGTCTAGAAATAGTATGTGAGTGGGTAATAAAGGCATAGATTGAAATTAAACCCGATATAATTCCGGTCATTAAAAATGCAGTATATCTAATAATATATATGGAACGGAAGATGGTTATTTATGTATGTATCAAAATACCAGTCATGCTCAAGATGAAACAGAATTCAATGATGTGCCTCAAGATATAACGGAAGACGAATATGACGAACTTTTCTTGTTATTAGATAATGAAATTCTTAATTTCATAAAGTTATTTCTTTTAAATAAACAGCATTTTGATGCGCATAGAAATATAATTTCAAGGAAAGTCATTTCTTTTATACGGACTGCATTTAGATGCATCTAATTTTTGTATGCTCATCTTTTCATTATTTTTATATACGACGTACAAGGCGCACCTGCAAATTTAGGTTTTATATTTTGTACTAAAAGTGCGCGTTGTACGCTGGAATATACGGTAAATATTATTGGCTTGTCCGAAAAGATGGGGCTGATTTTGAAGGAAAATTGAAACACAGGAGATTTAAATTTTAGTATACAAGATCTGTCCCGAAGGTAATACTTCCCATTTTCGTCTGCCGCAACTATCCATCGCAGAGTGTTGCCGCTTGCATGGAAGGGTGGGTGGAGTCTTGGGAACACAGCGCGATCAGCGTCAGTGGGCTCCGAGCTCCTGGAGAGTCACGTGCCTGTTTCAGTGAATCTTTGTGTGAGCGATTAGTTGAAATCAAGATGGAAAAAACTGGAGAAGCGATACGCAGAGTTTTGTTTCAAACTTGCTTCAGTCCTGATTTGTCCCCGCCCGACTTGCTTTGTGTTCCCGAAGATTAAAACAATTCCTCAAAGGACGGCATTTGGAGACCCTGGAGAACATCAAGGCGGCTAAGACGAGATTAAAGGACATCCCTGTGACGATCTTCCAGGACGCATATAAAGCATAGAAATCGCAAGGTTTTACTGTCTGGTTTTTTTATCTCGACTAAAGAGCTGAAGTTTTTACCATTAAGTGAATTTTGGAATAATCTAAATAGGAGGAAATCAGAGGGCGCGAGGTCTGGTAAATATGGTGAATGGCGAAGAACATCTCAACCGAGCTCCAACAACTTTTACCGATTTATCAAAAGCATATGAAGCCACGCACTGTCCTGATGAAACAAGACGCACTTCCGATTCGCTATTTCTGGAAGTTTTTGTTTAACTGCTGTCTTTGGTTCGCCTAATTTGGGAACACTACTTCTCTGAATTTATCTTCTTGTTGTCTGGTAAAAGCTCATAATACAGGATCCCTTTTCAATCACATCAGACACAGAACATGACCTTCTTTGGGTCTAGACCGGCTTTTGGGGTCGCTAAATGTGGTTCATTCCGCTTTCCCCAAGATCCTTTTCGCTTAACATTTTTATAAATGATTCGTTTATAATCCGCCATCACTACTTGCTTCAAAAATGATGTCTCCTCATTGCGTTGTGTTACAGACTGAGTCACAAATGGAAATGCGATCATATTTTTCTCCGTTACATCGTAGGGAACCCATACATTAAAACGGTTACCCCCAAACCCCAAAACCCAAAAATGTTTACCCATCAAAACGATTCAAAGTCCATACATCAAAACGGAACCCATAGATCAAGGTTCATAAAATGTTCGTGGATGGCGGATTTTAACATGGTGTTTTAATCTGGTCTTCATCTGTGTTGGAGGGCCTACTCAAGCGTGCTTGAAATTTAAGGATGAAACCACCAGCTTTAAACCTAGCAAACCAATTCCGCACAGTTCTTTCAGCTACAACCAATGTTAATTATTACATAGATGGCAAATAATATATGGTCAGTGGAGAAACGCCGATACCAAAAGAAAAGCAGAATAACACAATGTTCTTAAAACAAAACTTATATCTTCTGTTACTAATTCAAATTGTAGAAACAATTGCGTTCATTAAAATTTCTTTAAAAAATTAAAAAATAAAATAAAATCTGAAAGCGTTCAGATATTATATTAGCCCACACAGGCGTTGTTTTCATGAGGCATTAAAAACGGGATTTTAAAAGTGTGACAGTCGTTCAAAGTCATTCGTCGCAAATGACCGTTAGACATTGTAACGTCTTTGCGTTGTTACGCTACCAACATAATACCAATAAGAAATATAAAGAAAGCTCGAGCATAAAATATCCGTGCTTGAAGATGCACGCGATGTTAATGTTAATGGAAGACTTCTAAATCGTTGAAATAGCTAATAAAAAATTCGTTAAAGTTTTACAAAATATGAAAAGTATAATAAAACAAATTTCAAATTTGGACGTCCAGATACCCATTTTCGAGTGGAGGACTACGTCATTCAAAATTTGATGTCTCTAGGTACCGTTGGTTTTTCATAGTGCGAGAAACATGCGTACATTCATACAGATTCTTCATTATTTAATTTCTTAAAATATAATACAGGGCGATAATATTTGGTGGCAACAATATAAAATGTGATACAGCCGTTTAGAGTGATTCGACGGTTATTTAATTTTTTTAACTCTAATACAGAGAGCTAATATTTGATGGCGACAATTTGAAAAGTGAAACAGCGTTTTATAGTGGACGATGCAAAATGCCAAAACGAAATTAATAGCCCTTCTGGGCTAATGTCCTTTAGAATAGAAAAAAAAAACCCTTAATTTCCAAAAGGAAGCAAGAATTTCCAAATAGATGGCGGAAACTTCTTAGTTGGGCATGCTATTCAATATAAAAAGTTTTATGCGTGAAAATTTAACATTTTCGTGGGACGTTAAAGTAAACATTTAAGTGGAGTAACTTCTTAAACGGATGTTTTCTGTGTAAGGGCAGAACCAATAGTTGAGGAAGTGAAGCCCGTAACCACTTTTCAAGAACATTCTATATTAGGCTGCAGATATCGAAAACAGCTGCCGGTTACAATGGTAAATTTAGCACAACATTTCAACAAACCTGATTTATTAGCCTCCTTTCAGGATAAGTGTGAACTACTAATTGGATTACGATTCTGCAGACGGAGTTCCATAATGAATACTAGCTTGAAATTAGCTGCTGAAGCCTAGCTCGAATAAAATTATCAAGTAATCCATTTAACAGGCGGCTTTGTTGTAGAATAGACTCCAAGAATAAACTAACGTCCCAAAATAATTTTATTCAATCAAACACTGAAAATGATGCGTCTTTTTTGCAGGCGTATTTGTTAAATATACCCAGTCATGAAAAGGATTCCCTTCTGGCATAATCACGCGAATCAGGAGAGGAAAGTTTAAATTAATTAATCAACTACTGTAGCAAAAGTTGTAAATACGAGCCAGTTTTCCCTAGGATGTCACTTAAGAATGCCTCCCTCGCTACACATGTATGGCAGTATTCGAATAAACAAATTTAACTTGAAATGTTTAGCTATTTTTTGGAACGAAATGTTGTTTACAAACTTATTATTGGAAATTAACTCACAGACTCTGATTATGTATCACATTTTACTAATAAAGCAGTATGATAGGAAAGAAATTTACAGACCTACGTAAAACATATCCGTATTTACTTGCGTATTTTCCAATTTTTACTTCCTTGTACGAAGTATCGTAATCGCGAAAAATTTCGGGTACCATATTTCAAGGGAAATAACTATTTTGACAGTTCCTTAATCAATTCAGATGATTTTTTCTGTGCCATCTGTACGTACGGATGAAATAAAATACATTTTCTTCCAAAATAGAGTGCAAAATTTATTTAAAATGTATTCAAAAGAGATTTTTTTTCGTGACGTCTTTACGTACATACGTACGTATTTATCTCGTATAAATTAAAAACGATTATCCGCAGAACGTTGAAATTTTGTATATTAGACTGCTATAATATCTAGCTGTGCATATTCCTTTTTCATTGCAGTCGGCAGAAATAAAATACCTCTCTATACACATAGTATCACAATTTTTTATTTAAAAACAAAATTATCCCAATTTTCAGGTGAACTGTTATAATTAAATAATTTAGAGTGGTTCATCAGCTAATTTTGTATATCAGATATGCAGTGGTTTTTGGATGGGAGGAGTCAACATTATTCAAGTCGAGTAGATGTTAAACGCATATTAGAGTAAAATAATATAATGTTCTAAAATTTTTTTAAAGATTTCATGGAAAATGTTTTTAAAGCAAATCGTTCATCCTACGTACGCTGCCACGGTTTTTTCGTCATAAAAAAGAATAAATGCTATAAAAGTGTAATTATTTCAAATTCATCAACAGAAATATTATCGAACGCAGTTTTTAAAACACAACGAGGCTTAAGAGTTTTACAACCTCATTGATAAGGACGGTTTCGTTAAATACTTCAGTGTAGGTGAATTCACTAAATATTTACTTTCATGATATGCAGAAAGACGTTCCATCCAGAGAATTTACAGGACTGTGAATGTCTTTCACACATGAGGATGTCCTAATGACAGCCCTAGGATATCACAAGGAGTTCGTAATTTCTAACACTACTATATATTGTCTTGCTGGAATCTTATGTGAAGGTCGTTAGCATGTCGTAAGCTTGGTCAGTCCTCATTACACTACATAATCTGCTGTTAGGATAATATTAGGACATTCTAAGATATCATGTGAAACAAAATCAATGGGATATATATATATATATAATATCAATGGGATATTTCGAGTTATCCTAGTGAATTACAGTAAGGATTTATAGTACTCTTGAGCTATTACTAGGCTGTACTATGGATACATATGGCTCAAATAATACATAAAATGCAATTTAAGTGCATCCTGTTGATATTCAATGGTTATTTTTGTGCGAAATTACAAACGGCAGTTTCTAGATACAGTATTATGGATATTGATATAATTAGAAATCTTTTTCTTTTGATAAGTTTATTTCAAATAAAACACCAGTTTTAATTTTCTTTTTATATAACATCAATTGTATAAAGCTGAAATCATTTGTAAGGAAAAGCTACGCAATTAATTAATATTTATTTCTACTTCAAATTCACTCTATTAAAATTTTACCAACACATAGATATTCAAATATAAAGAGCTGAAGAGTTTTACCATTTCCTTGATAAAGACTTCTTCGCTAATGATTTTAATGCAATTGAATTGACTGAATAGTTATTTCCGTGAAATGCAGAACGGCGTTGGAGGATATTTACAACGCTTTATAGAATTGCCTTCAGTTCAAAGCGTTCCAAACTCTGTGACTATTGAATAAATTGCATCCCTTTTCAGAAATACGCTCGATGCATCATTTTCATTATTTTAATGATGCCATTCTCTTTATGCTAACTGAAGCATCAATTCCTTTCCTGCATCTAACAGAATCAATTCCAAAGCGCTTTCAGAGTTTTAGCTTTCCGTAATAACACTCTTTTATGATTAATGCAGATTGTTTAATAGCACAAATTTGCTTTGCTAATACCGCTCCAAAATTTCAAGTGTGAGTAATCTAAAAAAACAATAACAATACGTGTAATATTTACATAAACAAACGATTACTTTTGGTTGCGGCGGAACATAACACATGCTATTAAATCGTTTAATCGACTTATTCTTAAATATTAAACACGCTAATTAAGAAAAATATGAATTTTTTAAATATTAATACATATATTTATATGCTATTTATTTATCATGATAATGGCATATATTTAATACAAAATGTTATATATATTTTAAAATATTATTTCAATGTATTTATTATACATATTAAATATTTGCGCATACATTTATACTGTTTTATACATTTGTAGTGTTTATATAAATTTTTGTGTATAAACATAGAATTACATTTACAGACGCATTGCTAAAAAATAAACTAAAGTTAAACTAAAGTTTTAAACAATTATTCACCAGAGTGATGACGGTCAACTCAGACGTCATTGGCGACCTTGAAGTACTTTGATGACCCTGATAACCACGCAAAACCCAAGGTAACCTTGACGATCATCTTAGTTCAGTTTCATTTTAGTAAGTTACGTGCCTGATACAATTATATAATTTATTGCCGATATTGCAATATATTAAAGATTATTGATAATGTTGACGAGTATATTGTAGCATTATAATGAATAAAAGAGATAACGAATGTTTTATATAGAGAATTTACAAACAATTCGTATTCACTTCGAAAAACGAGGGTAGTTTCTTGTTAGAAGTTGTTTTCCTTAAATTTAATAATATAATAGGCCTTTGTTGCTTAGTAGAAACCAGTAGTTATTTGATTAAGCTTTTACAAGGCTTAAATATTGAATTTTCTTTAGAAGTCTCTCCATTACGTCTTTGCAAAACATGGAGTACGTCATCTGTTCCTCAGAAACACATTCGTTGTGAGTTAGACCTTTTCTAATAAATAAATTCATTAAAATTCACCAGCGTGACCTTTACTCGAATTTTATGACACCAGAGTTTCTGAAGTCGAGGTGAATCTTCTTGAACCATGACTGATATTTCATCTCAGAACCTATACGCTAAATTTCATTACAGTCACAATTTGTTTAACAATATCAGAACTTATTATTCCTCTATATCAAAACTTTGCTCTTACTCCTTACACATCATTCTAATCCTGCAGACGACCATTAGCAAAGATCAAAGCAAACCATTAGACTCTTAGGAAATTGTATCCGTACACAGACGACAATTTAGGAAAATCAGGTTAACAGCAGCTTTTAGAAATAGATTTTACATATTTTCACAAAAAAAAGCGGATGAAAATCAGGGATACGGATTGCACCCCCCGAGTGATTAGAAAGAGGAACATACAAACATACGGCAACATTGCAGCACGTATTTAACGATTGAGTAGAAAATTCATTGTTGTTGGCTGAACGCTATTTTTCTTCTTGAGACTGAGCGGAACAGAAAAGGTAAGTTAGTTTATAGCCTAACCTGATACATTTATCCGTTCATGTAGTACCTTTTAAAATAACCCGGGGTTCTATTTCGCGCCATAATTGTCACCGTTATAAACACAATAAGGTCCTTTGGAAGTGTATTGTGGAAGTGTGAAGAGAACCATATGGCCTCTTACAAAGGTTTCCCACAGTAACCTAAAAATTAAAATAATCTTAGAATCGCCAACAAACAATGACAAAAGTTTTCCAGCTTCAACTGCTGAGCTTAATCAGCTATAATAAAACAAAAGGCAGAAAGCAGAAGTGAACAAGCTTTAGCCAATGATAAGGAGTCGCAGTCTTACTGACTAGAATAAAAACAACCTAATAAAAACTAAATCTCTCTTTCAGGGTTTCAAACGAAAGAAATTCCTGATGGAGAAAGTACAAATAGCCATGGAAGGCCTTGATTATTTAACCGAACTCAATTTAGAAATATAATCTGCTACGAACGTTAATTTTCTACTTTGTATACTTTTGATATTTAATTCTTTTTTTACTTTTCCCTGAACCCTATCGATCCTAAAGATGATTTGTTTTTCCTGCCGTGTATATTGTGAATCGTCTGTGTGCCCTTTCGAGGCAGTGTTATGATTACAATTGTGTGCTATTTCATGTTCCTTAATTTATACTCAAGGAAACTTGCAGGCGCGCATCAACTGACGTCGCATGCTCTACAGGCCAACTCGACAAATTTCGTTCTTTGTTACATCGTCTACGCTTTTGGATGGTTTCCACTTTAAACACCAACGCGTTAGGGTAAGATTTTCAAAAGCATGGGTAAATATTATTTCTGTAATAATACCACTGTAACACGTGATCAAAAGCAAAAAGGCATGAACGTTATATAGATCTGTATACGAATATTTGTACTTGCAGGTCATTTGAATAATACCGGGTAAACGATTTAACCACGATGAACATTATAAACTGCAAATTATCCGATTCTCTGAGGGTCCAAGTCTGAGGAAACAAGCATCCGAGTGTATACCATGCATGCTCTAGACGGCTGTGAGAAGAAAATGCTATGGGATACCGGTACCAACGATTGTGATACTGGTAGTGCAGGTGGCTACCCTAGTGGCAAAACAGTAGCAGTGAATAAGAGACGACAAGCAGAGGAAGATGTTTCTTTATAACCATAATAAAAATTTCATCTCAGTATGTGGATATATTGTTTTCCCTTTAGCTGGTTTGACAAGTCCAAAAAAATGTATTGCAGGTGATAAACAGGTTACCAGCAGCTTATCTTCGAGAATGAATTTTTTTTTTATTTAAGGTAATCATTAAGGGTGTGGCTTATACACGTGAGAATACGGAATCATTTGGGATGTTTGAATGAATTACTTCAGAAAATTTCTCCTAAAAGTTTGTCGAAGCAATGAGTATTAGGCACTTGATAAAATATTTGTGACCTTTTTATTTTTTATGTGACTGTAAATAACAAACTCTATAATTAATAATGTGAAATTGCGTATGCATTTACATAATGTTCCTTACATCCTTCCTGCCAACACATACCAACATTAATCAAGCATTTAAAATTGTGTTTTCTTTCACACTATTAATAATTTCATTACATGCACTCTAGTTAAGTGCTAGCTAAGCTCCTAATTTCGTATTCACGCCATACGGTCATCAGAATTTTGTGCTTTGATGTCAAAAAGCAATTACATTTAAATGGAGTTGAAAGTCCTGACACGTAGTGCGACATATTTGGCAATGAATTATGAAGTTGTTCTATCGCCACAGCTTTTCTCAGAGATCAGTGTACAAAATTAGCAAGGCATCAATTTACACGACATTCAAGAGACTGTTCAGAAACGATGTTTAAATGAGGACATGTAATCGAAATTTCATGTTAAGAATGTAAAATGCACATTTTATGTTTTAGTTTTAGAATTTTGATACTATCACTTTAGTGCTGTTATTACAAAATTTAATATCTTGCGTAAATTTTCCATTAAAACGTTTGTGTACTTTTTGAAAAGATAAAACATTTCATTTTTAAACACACAAGAATTTAAACTCCGTAATATTTAATGAAAAAAGCAGAGCAATCGTGTCTTTATTTCAGTTACTCATCTTAAATAAATAATTCCTTTTTGCAGGAAATTTTTAACTCATACAATTTTAATATAAATTTTAACATATTTCTTAAGAGGACATATATTTTAACATTTGCGTAACATAATTTTAACGCGGATTTTCATTTTCTCTAAAGAAAATCTAATACCCCGACTGATTTTCAGCCTTAAAGCAAACTCGTAAAAGCACTTACGAGTTTACGAACAAAATTTTATTTTTAAAATTTATATTAAATTACACACTAACAAAGCGTCTTCAGGCAGCAAATATCGCTGGTTAGCATATTCTTCTATCCGTTTACAGAGAAAAAGGATTAAATCCGTTAAAATGAGGTTGATACGGTTTCGATTTAGTTGATTATGGCAAAGCATACTACGGCTATCTGCCTAAGGAGGAGAAATGTGATTGTGGAGCAGTTTCTGAGGTAACCTGGCTGGTATAAACGTTATATATGGGAAAAACCACGAAAACGTCCATGTAGCTTGCTCGTTCGCCTAGAATCGAGCCCAGGTTTGAACTGCCAATGTTCAGTGATTTTAACACTCGGCCGTTGGTGGGCTCTAAAATAAGTTTGAATTTGGGAAGAGAAACTCTATAAATAAGTAGGAGTCAAAGAAATTATAGGTCATCGTATAAATGAAATATTTTACTACTGATGTGGATGAGAATGACACAGGAGAGAGGTAAAACAATGTACAAATATAAAAGATGTACAAAGAAGACAAGTATAAATGGAGCTTTTACATATTGTTAAGACTTTTGTCCATAGATAGACGATTTTAGATATTTTTTATATAAAGCAACACAAAATGCTATAGATATGATGGTATGACAGAAAAGTAAGAATACAGGACAATAAATGGTTATCTGGCTAATTTAGCGAGATATCTTCACGCTGGCAACGGTTTTGGCGACTAATTTTTTCCACCAATTTAGAATCTATCTGTTCCTGAGTTGCTGTGTGTTTTTAGTTCAGCGTGAGTTCGTTCGGAGTACTGAGACATCTAGGATTTACCTTCGCTGTTTAGATGCGCTTGGTACTACATTGCGTTGTGATTAACGTTCTTAGTAGTTTGAAATCTAACTATTGAGTGTATTCTGTGATACTGTGAACAACTGTACGAGTATTTCTGTGGAAAGTTCCAGAACTCTGCAATGTTTCTTTTTGCGAAGCTATCATCGGACCCGTGTGCATTCAATCTATTACAGACTCGTACGCACTCAACAATATATATTATATGTTTGTATACTATTGTTGTTATTGTTTATGTATAAAGTTGAAAAGGTCACCAGGTTGGGTAGGCCATCCTGTAGGGATAACCGAGAGTTGATATGATGAATTGAGGAAAGGTAAGAAAGCTGTCAACAAAATATTCATAAGTGGGATTACCGAGACATTCGGAGAAAGACTGGGGTTTGTGTGGTGAAAATTTGTGATCCAAGAATTTTATGGGTACCATGATTTATGAAGAACGCAACTGTTAAAGTTTCCCTGCTTGTTTAACATCAAAGGTAAGACATTTCCTTGCATAATATTATAGCATTTTGTAAGAATATTAAACATTACAAGTCTACACTTAATGAAACCCTATTTGGGAAAGGCGCAGAAACCAGATCTACTCATCTTACGTAGAGAATGGGAGTAAGTACTGTACTGAAATTTAATAAGTTTGTATTCAAATCTATTTGAACGAAAATGTAACAGAGAAAATGTTGAATATAACGATTATCTAACGTATTTATTAGGGTTATTACCTAAGGAAAAAAATTGTCACTCAAGAATCGGGTCTTAAATACAATGACTTTAACCATGTCAACTGCTATTGAAACGATTGCCTAAAAGATTTCGGCAAAAATTCATATGACAACGAAAATTATTTGAATATATATATATCATACACGAGACTAGTATCTATTTTAATGAATGGCTATTTGGATTAGAAGTTAAAACATTTGAATAATGTAAAGATTTAATAATTGCTGAACAAATGAAGAAACGCTCATCAAGGGACAAAAGGCAACATTTCATTGACGAATGAGTGGAAATCTTGGTTCCGAAATGTTTAGCTGATAAACTCGATGCATACGAAAGCCTGCGGAATGACAGATAGTCAAGAAGTCGTCAGTTAAATAAAAATCTCCACTACAAACAAAAAGCTTTTCTCAACAACATGTAAGAGGAAATGTTAGTCGAAGATCCCCACTTCATCCAGACGCACAAAAGAAAAGATGCCTACACATACACAAACACACACACAGACACACAGAACATAAGTGTTGTCCTCAAAATTATTATACGTAGATATATATATATATATATAAATCACTTTTGATTACAACGTAGGGATTAATCGGGAAAGTTGATTCGTGAAGAAGTAAATGCAATCGTGGCCGACTGAATATATTTCCTCGACAAGATAAAGAAATGCTTAACGCAGACATATCAATAACATGGCGCAAGACATGCGCCCGTTCTTTATCACCTTTTTGCCTTTTCATGCATCTTTATAACAACCAGTTCCCATAAACGGAAGATAAGCGGCGACATACGGAATCACATATGTTTCCTCTATAAGGGAGTGGTTATTGAAAGGCACAATTCTTAGAACCCGCACATTTCCACGAAACCTGCGTAGCTGGGTTACCATTTTCATTTACTACAAAGACCTTGAACTCCAAGGACGCAGGCTGTTACATAGAGCTTTAGCCAATAATGATATTAAAATCTACAAAATACAACCTTCATAAACCAATCAGAATAAATCGAACGAAATCTCACTCAGTCTTACTCGAAATTTTTAATTTGGGCATTCTTCTATCGCTTGTTGCCGTACTAAAGAGGTTATCACATCTAATGACTGTCCCTGTTAGACGGGACTTTTCTGAGAAACCAGATTCTGGTAGGACCGGTTTAACCGGGAGAATTCCTAGAAAAAACATCTTCCCTGAAAGCCAAGTCCCGCCTAGCTGCAGAAGCGATGTACCGGCTATGCGGTAGACAGCCTCGCGTAAAATAAAATTTTTCGAAACCTCGCGGAAAATGTTTAGGCTGCAGCTCTGTCCCGGGTAGACATCAACCAGTCAGACGAAAGTTTTCCTTCTGAAGGATCACGTAATCCCAATCTAAGTGATAATCGATACCTCTTTGGCCTTACATAAGAATCATGTGGCATGGATTAATTTTGAAGTGAGTCAGTTTAGAAAAAAATAAACATTTGTTTTTTAAACAGAAAACGACGTAACCAATTACAAAAAAAAGAAAGAAAAAGCGTTAAGAAGAATATAAATCATTGTTGCCATTTTAGTTTATATAATTTTTCCTTACACAAATACACATATACACACATACATATTGTAAGACATAAAATACAAAAAAACTAATAACTTTAATTTGGCAATACTCCTTCTTATTCCCCATTTTAATTTCGCTATCTCTATTTCTGCCTAAAATTACTTATTGTTTATAACTCATGAACCCAAAGTGTAACATCTCAAAATTAATCCACATCACAATATCTTATGTAAGCGTAGCAATAATAGTAGAAAATTTTTTATCCAATCACAAATCAAAATTTTAACAAAGAATCGACGCTAGATATATCGCTGCTGCTACGTGCATGCTTACTATCCAATTCCGCTTTCCTCTGGTAAGACGTATGGCTTACCTCTATCAATGGTATACCGAATTGACAAGCGATAAGGAGGACAATATGTGTGTGAGTCAAATGGTTGAGGGAGTAAGTATTCCTGCAAAGAAGGTGGATTGCATTCAATGCAGCTATCCAAACGAATGCTGTTATAGGATTTCGAAAAAAGGTGGATCTAATTTGGAGTAAGAATGTACTTCCAACCTGAATGAATTTGTGGAATTAGTAGTTAGATGTTTTCTTACTCATTGAAGTAATGATTTTGAAGTGAAAATCGAAGGCTTTAGTAAATCGCATTTGCTTTAGTTGAAATACAGTTGATCCAGTGTTCCTTTTAGTAATAAATATGGCTCCCGCTAAAAGAAACACAGTGCTGGTTTCAAATGCAAAGCCATTCATTTTGTGAAAGAAAATAGAAATCGTTCTGCAACAACTGTGTTTGGTGTTGGTAAAAGATAGAACGGATATGATTATGGTTATTTATTTATGGAGCAGAGTAACAACAATGATGGTGAAGATGAAATAGAATTTGATGATGTGTCTGAAGCCAGAAAGAAAGACAAAGATGTCGAACTTTTCATGTTATCCGATGATGAAAATTTTCAAGTTCATAAGCTATGTCATTTTTTTTAAGTAAACAACATTTAGATGCATATAGAAATCTTGTTTTTTTAATGCTCATTCCTTATTTTTTTAATCTATCACTTTTATCCCGATGTATAACACGCACCCGTAAATTTTGATCTTATTTTTTGTATCGAAAATGCGCGGTATACGCCGGAATATACTGTATGTATAAATATATATAGAGAGAGATATTAGATAGATAATTGATATAATTTAAAATGCATGCATTTCATGACATCAACACGGAATCATTCTGACACCTGCTCCAACAACTGATATCGCGCAGTATCGCTTTTATCTTACACGAGACCTCAAATCCTCTGCGTCTATTTTCAGACGTAATTCCATCCATAAAAGACATTACTCTCATCTTTTTTATATCCATTAAAGTAAGTTCATGATTTGGCAATCTTCCAGAGTACCTTGCTGCCATTCAGTATTTTAAAAATAACAAATAAAAATATCCCAGCGTTTTAAAAATAAAATGTAACTGAGGAAATATAAAGAATATAGCATCAAAAAATATAAATGACGCCTCAAAAAACGGAAAATATGTCTCAATTTCCGAAACTATATCAAGAGAAATGTTATTTCATTGTTTTGACCGCAAACATAGTTTCATGTTTTTTTTGGGGGGGAGGAGAGAGGTAGAGAAAACAGATTGCATTTTTCTATATCGAGTCATTATTCAAAGTTTTAAAAAGTAAAAACGTACAACGGTGAGTTTTGGACAAAGAAGTTTTGTCCGATGCAATGTTGCCTTTTATGATTAGAAGCATTGCTTCATTAAGAATAATTTTTCTCCTCTTAAGTGAATGGTCCCCTCAAAAGGAACTGATACTGATGAAGACTTCATTTTATATTGATAAGAATTTTAAAGAAGATGCCATTTTACTCCCAGAAAAATGAGATAAAGAATATATTGCATAATAATAAGAATATCGATAATAATTTCATTTTGTATCGATGAGAATATCAAAGATGTTATCATTCTACGTCAACAAAGGTTTATTTGATATAAACATTCATTGTCTATCATTAACAATATCGATGATCGTTCTGAGTATCGATGGAGATTTCATAGTGCATCTGTAGAAATATAATAAAATATTTCCTTCTATGTCAGTCAAAATACAAATGGGCATTTCATCTTATATCAATGAAAATATCAAAGACGATTTTTCTCTGCAACTATGCAGCAATATGGTACAGAATTTATCTCACATGAGTAAGAATAATGATAACGATTTAGTTCTTATTGTTTAGATCAGAATTCCTGCAAGGGCAGTAATATGATGAAGAATTTAAGATATTTTAGTTAGAATATCAATGTAAATTTCCTTTTATATCATTATTAGTAGTAATAAAGATTTTATTCTGCATTAGTAAAACCCGAAGGAAATTTTAAGATTTCCATCTCTTCATGGATAATGTTGAAGAGATGTTACATATTGTACAACACGATAAAAATTTCGTTTAACCTAACAGCATAGGTGAAAATTTAAATTTTTATCACAATGCATAACTATGAAGATTTTATTCTGCATCAATTAGAATCTTAATAAAGATTTTGTATGTCAAAGTTCATGAAGATTTATGTTTATATCATTATATCAACGAATATATATGGCAAAGAAGCATTTTAACTGTACACATAGTTATTTGATACGGAATACATTCCGCCTCAGTTAGAATATCGATGAAATTTTCATTTTGGATTATTTTGAATACCGATGAAGATTTTATTCTGCATCGATTAGACCATCAATGAAAATTCGCTTCGTTTCATTGCCCATCAAATAGAACATGAAAATCTAAAAAGAGATAAATCACAAGAAGTTAATGGCTACGATTAAGAACAATTTTGGGGAAAAAATTGTTTTTTGGAGTCTTTATTATTCCTGCGGGCGGCATACAAATCTCTAAGCGCTTTTCTTATCAGATAAAAGGAACCCTTAATTGCTTAGCTTTAGGGTAAAAGATGAAAGAAGAGTTGCAAATATTTTATTTTTGTTCTCTTTCGGTACGTAAATCAGTCCCAGTGAGTCTCACACTCATTTACACAGAATGTATTGCCAGAAACTGAAAAATGTCTGCCACTGAAGCTTAGGACTACGGATTTGAAAATAGAAAAAGCAAATATTCACAAATTAATGGTAAGAAAATTATTCCAAACTCAAAGAAATGGCACTTATAGGCATAATAATTATTTCACAGCACGTCCAGAAAGCATTACATGTTTGGTAATAAAATGTGATCATTTATAGTCAGTATATATGTTAAATAATTAGTCCGTGACACATGCAGAAAGTATTTTACGTCGAATAATAAAAACTTATAAGGTATTTTCAACCTCCTTTCTGCATGCTTTCCTCGTGTAATTGGAAGCATACTCAATGCATATTCGAGAGGTCCAGAATTTGAGTCTCCGCAAGAGCACAGTATATTTTGTATGTTTCCAGCTTCAAAAACTCCTAATGAGTCTACGATTATTACTTGTAGTCAGTATATGATGAATGATTAATCCATAGCGTTCCTAAAAAGTAGCATAAGTTTCGTAAGGAAAAAAAGGGATCATTTAGTGTCAGTATAAGCACAGCAATTAACCTGGAACACGGCCAGAAAGCGTAGTACAAAGCATATGCAAATAGTTGCATACATTGTGTGACGAAACGAGATCATCTGTGGTCAGTTTACATAAAATAACGGATGAAAAATTAAATCTCAACGCAAAGAAGGAGTTGTGCTAAATAAAAATTTGGGAGGTGTATTTACACATTTGAATGTAATATCTATTCAAACTTCGCGTTAGACGAATAAATGTGGAACTAGTACCGCTACCATGCACATGTAAATCACGTTTGCTTTCACACTCGATGTAAATTTCGTTCCGTTTGCCTTCTGGATTTGGCGTTGTTAGCGAGATTTGAGTCACGAATGCCTTCAAGGAGAAGAAAAACAGCAGCTTATCGAGTTTGAAAGAGACCGTGCAACAGAACTATGAGAAGATGGGTTTCCTTTTTGTTCATACTGCAGAAAGTCTTCTCAGGGAGGTATCCGCAGTCAGCATATGTTGTCAGCACCGGTCACGTGAAGGAACTGCCTCAAGAGGCCTGGGATCCAGCCGCGCACCGGACACCACTCAAAGGGAAAGACTGCCGTATTTGAATCTGCATTATACATTCCAGCTTTTGTTGTCACTAGACTGACACAGCAAATTGTATCAAATCGATTACTAGAGGGACAGTTTTGAGCCAGACCATCTTGTAGCTGCCATACCACTATTCACCGTCATTTGCGACTTCGATGATCAAGCTTAGAGCTCATTGGAGGGCTAGATTTGTGTTCTCAGGTGAGAGTGATTTGTGTCTTAGTACCAGTAATAGCCGTATATGGTTAGATGGGACCCACGTGAGCGCTTGGTACCAAACTGTCTGCGGCGTAGACACCCCAATGTGAGCAATTCCAGCTGCTAGTTGGGTATGCCAATGTTATAGGGAGCAATTTCCTATGACAGGAAGAGCACACTTATCGTTATCCCACACACTTTAACAGCAAATTTTTACACCAAACTGATGACTGCACCAGTCGTGCCAATCTTGAACAATATTCCAGGCTGCATTTTCCAGGAGGATAACGCTGTTTCCCATACCGATGCTATTGCCCAACGTGAGTGTTTACATGTTGCCTTGTCCTGTGAGATCAAGAACAGGTGGAATGTATTTCTCCCGTAGAATACGTAAGGGTCATGGTTGTACTCCAAATCTAGTACCATCCACAATCAGCATAAATCGTTGTTAACTTGATTGACCAATTTCAAGAGGCATGGTATTCCATCTCACAAAAGGACGTAGGGCATCTATACGTGATAATGCAGGCGCGTTTGTATGCTGGCATTCAAAAACGTGGCGACTACAGCGGTTATTAATGTATCACAATTTCACATTTGAAATGGCTGTTCTCGCGGGTGTTCTAACCTGTGATCTTGAAACTTAATGAACTAAATATATTACCTAGACAAATGATTTGCCTACATTTCATTCCTCTAAACTGATTTCGCCTTGGTATTGGGCTTTCATTTTTTTATTTGGGAATATTTTCAGTAGCATACTCAGAACATAGTACACGTTTGGTAATCAATATGACCACTTAGAGTAGTTCTTGCAAGTTAATTAATATACAATAGGTCCAAACAATATTACATTCTATTTAGGGATTCAACAATATTTAAGGATTCGTAAAAAATAATTATAAATTATATTACGTACATGAAGGGTACATTATATTACGTACATGATATACGATATTACGTACAAATAATCAATAGCACATCCCAAAGTCACTGTAATATGCATCTAATGATAAAAAGATCTTTCATATTCAGTATGTGCAGCTTAAAAAGCATCTAGCATGTTCAGGAAATAAAACTTGCTACATAATAAAAACAGAATGAAAAAAAGTGAATTCAACAAAAAGCTTTCATTTTTTAAAGTACATGGCCTTGAGCAGCTCATCTTTGGAACTTTATCGTATCCATAGCTAGAGAATATATCATACCAGGAGATACCGATACGCATTTCCCGGCATTTCAGTAACAGATAACACATTTTTAACACCCACCCCAAATTTTGGTCGGTTTACGAAATGGCGAAATTGATAACTGGGTAAGGAATGTTTCTTAGTTTCGTATAAATTATTAAGGAAACTCCAATGATTTCGAGGCGAATTAGCCTCAAATCTCTCTTCTTTAGAACAAAAAAAAAATCCCTAAGTTTCGATTAGGCAAAAACTATTGATCCTACTTAATTATTTGATTTCTTATTTAATATATAATTTTATACTGTCCTATTTCTTCTTCAGTTTCATAGTTTTGCCATTATATCGTAGGGTTTCCCTTATTTTGCATAACAAATTTATTTTGATACCTTTCCTGAACCTCTCAACTTACCCTAGTATTTTCTCGCCAGGATGTAAATTTAATAAGTGAACTGAATATTTAAACGGGTGAATCTCGGGAGTTTATTCAGAGCGTGCTTTCGCTAGCCAGAGCACGTTTCGTTGCTATCTCTCTGTTACGCTAGTAAGTCTCTTGGCCATTTCGGATTATCGTCACGCCTGTTAGGTTTTTGTGAGTCAACCTGTTAGGTGTAATTTAACGTGCTAATCCAGCACTACTTTATTTTAGATTAGGCTTGAAGTATATTCTACATTTAAGTTTTCACCGCCAGTTGACGGTGTTTTTGTAACGCACTAAGATCTTGCCTTTCTGTTAAACTTTGAATTATTAAAGGCTTACTTTTCACCCTTCTTCTGCGCTGGTAATTAATTTACCCCTGTACGAGAATTCGGCAGGTTAACTGTAGGATCTAGAATTAGTTTATGTGGAGTAGCAAAGACAGATCTAATATATCTATATATATAGATATGTAGATATATAGATGAATATTTTGCACAACTAATCGAAATGGTATCATATGAACAAATTCATTTTGTGACATCTCATTTAATTTTAAATTCGTTTCGTTCGTGTACTCTTTCAGTCTAGAGGTTTATGCAAATTTTATGGTAAGAGCTATAGTTTAATTTGAGAAGAATCGTAACCGACATGATTTGTAAAAGAATCGTTGCCTGCGGCTATTTCTGTCGTGTTGTCTTGTTATGGAAACAGCTCTTAGACTAAAGGTAATCGGCGAACATTCTGCACAGCTCCTTGGAAGTCAAGGAATTTAATAAATTTCGTTGTTAAACGTGACTGTTATTTGTAACTTTGAGTAAGATCACTGGTATTGTAGCCAGTTAAACTGTTGTTAAGTTTCAGTCAGTAGCTGTAAGTCAATGAGATTTATATTTTATATTTAAATTATTTTAACTCATAAGTAGCGAGAAAATAAAATTAAGCTAATATTTTACATATTTCTATAGTTTAGTATAAGGGCTATAAAGGGACATCACAACAAAGGCGATTTTTCAGGGTAAGTGGTTGATAGAAGTAATTAATCCTGGAAATATACCTCAAATCGTAATCATTTTTTCTAAATGACCTAAATCAAAATAAGTTTAATACGTAACGCATCCTTCAAAGTCTATCGGTTTTTCATAACTAGAATCGAAAAAAACAACTGTACCCTGGCCGGTATTCAAACCATTAATCTTCCAGTTGCTACTTGGTTGTACTTACATGGAGACAGCTTGCACGAAGAAAAACGATAATACGTTATAGTTACAGTAATAACTTATTCGAATATTTAAAGCTTTGCCGTCATTAACATAAAATGTTTCTATTCCATAAAATGTGTTCGCATATTAAAGTAACTCGCACAATTTTTTTTTATTAATTTTTATGCAATTAGCCTAAAGGGGCAATTTGCCCAGAAAATCTATTAATTTAGTTTCGGCATTTTGCGTTGGTTCACTGTAAACGGTGTTTTACTTTCCAAATTGTTGTCACCAAATTTTAGAGCCCTACGTTATATATATATATATATAGAAATCAAATAATGAAGAATCTGCATGAATGTATGTATGTTCCTCGTAGTGTGGGAAAACAACGGTACGGAGACATAAAATTTTGAATAACGTAGTCCTGTACTCGAGTGCATCTGAAAACCCAAATTTGGAATTTGGAATTTGTTTTATTATCTATTTCATATTTTGCGAAACTTTAACGAATTTTTGATTAACAAACTCAACGATTCCAAAGCGAGCAATTGCAACACTGTACGGGGGAAAAAACGTAACACTTTTATCTCCAGCGCGAGACTATGTATCCGAAATTCTAAAGATATGTTCTTTTTAAATTATTTTGTGATATTGCTGTTGAACAGAATTTTATGGTTTAAGTGCGAAGAACATGATATTTAATAAATAAAGGTAACACACAATGTTAAAAAAGGCCCTTTGGGTGCAATATAAAATTTGAAAATCTTTATAATTTAAAAAATGTTTAACTGTACGCTCTTCTTTGATAGTTTAGACTGTTATCTTAGGTTTCCAGATTGCACTGTTTTCCTTGTTTGTTTGTTTGTGCAGGGGGGACTAGATTCATTTTGAACATCAGACTGTTTCATCGGCAACAGAAACTGACGCTTAGGAAAGCGAGGGAAAATCATTGCCTCTGCAGCAATGGAGTTAGAGTAGGAAAGTTGTAATGAAGGTTTCCAAATACACTCATTACATGACGATATATGATGCGTAAACGGAAAGCTCGATTTTGTTTGTTCACTGTGACCGTCACGGAGGCGGATTTATGAGGCTTCTATCCAACTTCGCCTTCTGTCTATGCCACCTTTAGAGACCTTTCATTACAAATGGACTCATTCCGAGCGGTGGTGGATGAATTTTGACATTTGGAATCCATTAAAATCCCTGTGAACCATGAATAATTGATAACTAACCAACCCTGTGACATTAAATAAACGATGGAGACCACCAGCAGGAAGCGGAGATCACAGGAAAGTGCTTTACAATTAAGCTTAACTCCATTTCTACCGTGCGCTTCAGTCATTGCGCACTTGTTTTGAGCAGCCATTGGAATTCCTGATTTTAGGCGCAGGAATACAAGTAGACGTATTCCATGGAGAACTCAGTAATAATCTGAAGAAGACTGGTGATTATATTATTCTACAAATTTTCGCATTTTTTGATTTTTGAAGAAATGAAATACACCTTATATTACTAAATTTTGCCTTCTAGACGCACATATGCACTTCATTTTCTCGGAATGTTTCAGCAAAATTCGTTACATTTCAGCATCCGTAAGCATGGTTTTCCTAATATTTTGAGCATTTGATGCCAATGAAATAAGCTTTTCCTGGATGAATTTCATATCCTGAAAATGAATGCGTTCTTTGTCTTAAGCTTGATTATTGTTTAGAAGTTAATCAAGATTATTCTTACTAAAGCAAATCTTTTGTACAAGAAAATACAATAGACAATAAAGGAAAACTAATGAATGTTTGAACAAAATACTATGAATATTTAAAGCGTTTTAGCTAAAACGTTTTAGCTGTGCCCCATTATAAATGATCCAACACAAACTGGCTCAGCGCTGCACTCGACTTGCTGCACCCATTCTAAATCGCTTCATCCCCATGAATATTGCAGCTATCTGAATCACTGCATCTATTCTAAATGATCCAACAGAAACTTTATAAAAGAGCTACACTTGACTTATAAGGTATTTCTCCCACCTTCTTAGCATGCCTTCGTGATGTAGTAGCCAGTACGCTCGGCGCGTGTTCGAGAGGTCCGTGGTTCGAATCCCGGGAAGGGCATTGTTCATTATTCATGACTCCTGTTTAAAAAAATACCTAATGTCTTTACACTGTCGCCCGAACTAAAAGGTGGTAATTGATGATTATTCACCACAAGGATTTCGCGATTGTGTCCCCTAAACCCCAGTCGCCCTTTAACCCCTTCGTCGGCCATTTACTTCTCTTTTGAATTTCTTCCGGTATTTTACGCTTTATTATCAATAAAACAATAGCATTTAAGGAAATATATTCTAATTTTGCCAAATTTTTCGTTTATATTTAAATTCCAGGGGTGGGAAGTATACTTCCCACGGGACCTTTTATGGTCATAGAGAAAATTCATTTTAATGGCGATTATTTGCCATGAAAAGATGAGAAGCATGTTCAGTGCCCAAGGGTATATCACATTCTGCACACATATAGCGAGTCCTCTTTTCTTGGGCCTTTGTGCTACATTTCCTACATCGTCTATAGTTGGAAACCATCTTTGGCATATGATTTCCCACACTGGCTAAGAGTACATCATCCGGAACTGTACACGTTTTTGCTTGGAGGTTAGTAGGACGGCTTTTCCCTTCTTATTCAGGAGTATCCGTCTAGTAGTTGACGAGATAATGCTATACGGAATATTAGCTGGTCTAACCTTCTGTTTTTCTTGTTTACTTGGCACAGTATAAAACTATTTGCGATGCCAAGCTCAATAAGAACATAAAAAATGCGATGCAACCATTTTACAGATCTTTTTCCTTTTTGGTATCTTTCTTTCCTTTGATCGAAGCGATCAACTCCTCCCATGATATCGTTATATACAGCAACAGCCTTAGGGCAAGGTACTTCTGCTTTAGTACCATTCTTTTTTGTCTGATTTACAGATGTAATAATCACTGGATTATGTGCAGTAGTCAACAAAGTAACAGTTTCACCGTTAGACCTATTATTTATTATTCAAATTAGATAATTACTGCCACAAAATTAGAAGAAATGTAAGAAAAAAGTAAATACAGTTACAATAAAAACAATATTTTCCTTATATCTCTTATAAACATACTATTTTTGAACTAAATATTCTATTTTTTCCAACATACATATTGCACATGGCTTTTATACATGATGCAATAGCATTTTCACTTTTAACCCATTATTTATTATTCAATATTAGATAGTTACTGCAGAAATATACAATTCAGAAAACGTTCTTATAATAAAAACAGTGTTTTACTTGCATTTGCAGTAGAATCGTATAGCAATCCAAATGTCAAATCAAAACGGGTGTTTCAGTGGAACAGATCTCGCACAACGCGTTCGAACTTTCAAAACAAATGTGCTTATCCTGTTTCAATCGACTGAACATAGATTGCAGCACAATACTGAAGTGGGAATTAGTGTTCCCAACGTTATAATATCAAAGTCAATATATTATAGTGGGTTTTGCGCTTCCCACAGGTGTATTTCCTCGGATCATGTAGGTGGAAAGTAATCTTTACAAGGCCCACAAAAGGGTTTTAAAAGGGGAAGCATAAAAGGTATTACTCCCGCCTTCTTAGCATGCCTTCGTTGTGTAGTGGTCAGCACTCTCGACGGATTCGAGAGGTCCGTGGTTCGAGTCCCGACCAGGGCATTGCTCATTTTTCCTCTTCCCTGCTTTCAAAAATACCTAATGTCTCTACAGACTTTCCTTTGTATTTTTTCCCATTATTCCAGTTTGCTGATGAAAGCGTTTTTCATGCTTATCGCTGACGTTTCCAAATATGTGAGTAAACGAACTCAAAAGAGAATGGCTGACATGTATTTTCAGTGACATTCGGTATCTTTACATTCCAATCTTTACATATAATGTCACAAGATTCTTCAATGTCTATCCCTAACATTTCAATTTCTGTTCCCAAGAAAACTGGCCACACTTGTTGAAAAGCAATTCATGATGTTTTTCATTACCGTTATTTAAACATAGGCTTGGTATTTTCCTGCATAGGTATGCAAATGCTAGATAACGTTCCTGCAGTGCCTTCACAAAGATCTTTACTACCCCACAACTTGAAAGAAGGTAATACCTTCGTTGAAACTACAGACATAGATTGAACCATGGGGAATTGCAGATTTATTTACCCAAAGATAAGCTAATGTCATCCCATCAGGCCAAATATTCAAGGAGAAACCATTGTCCGAGTATTGGATTGCACTGATTTAGAGGTTGCGAAGTAAGGCTTTTAATACCAGGTACTGAAAGTGGAACATAATGGCTAGTCCTTCTTTTTTATAATCCAGTTCTCCAGCCCAATGCCCCCATTCACAGAGAAACAACATTGTTTTCTGTAACTCTTATGTAAAACTAACAAAACTGCAATAACTTTAAAGTTTCAGCATATTTACTATCCATATCTATCAAATTACAGGTACAGAAGAATTTCTTTCATGTTTACATAAGTTTCTTAAATTCAATTCCGCATGCAACAAGCACTGCAGTAAAACTGTTTTCGAAGAGAACTTAGAAGAGTCGATAAAATGTCTCCATTCTCTTTCTAGTGTTATATATTTATCAGTGCAAAAATATATTGAAATTTATAATATTTTCACTAATAATACTAATTTATAATATTTTCCACCTTTTTTTAATGATTCAGTCATCACCTTATCTGCGGAAATATACGGTATATGCAAACACACAGTTAAATACAGTATAAACAGAACTAAATGCACGTATCTGAAACGATTACAGTTCTTTCAGAAACAAGTAAACTTAAACTTGTTTTCAATGTAATTATAACTCAGGTTTCAGTGCATTAACTTTCAGTTTCGTTATATACATTCAGAATGTAAGAATTGGTTGGCGTTAGGAATTATTTATTTAGAATTTGATCTGTTTTCTTTTATTATTTTAGAATATATATCTCAAAGTATTTTATTTTAACACTATCTCTTACACTATGAACGTTTTTATACTTCGCGTTTATGTTTTTACTAAAAATTATTTTATAAAATTTGGAATATGAAATTTGGCTTAAATACTTTTCACCATTTTTTAAATTTATTTGTATTTTTTACAACATTTAATTTTAAAAATTCATTTAAATAATTTTATAATTATGCATGACATCGAATTCTCTCCCTCTCCCTCAGGATGAATTTCACATTTAGTGTTCATTTCCTTTTATTAAGCTCATGTCTCCTTTCACTATATTTTCTACTTCCCGTTTAATGTTTATATCAGTAAAGTCAAAGAACAGAAACAGCAATAATTTGGATGAAGACATATTCAAGACACCGTTCACACTTACATTCAACTTTGGTATTTTAATGAACTGGTCGTGTTAGAGGGGTGATATTCTGTACTCATGCTAATTTTTATTCTCAGAAATATTCATGACTTTCATAGCCAGGCCTATAGAGATATCGCCACAAGAGGATTCATTGTAATTAACTACGATATTTAGCATTCTGTACTTTAGGAACGTCTCCTTTAAGAATATTTCTAACTTCAAGAAACATCATCTTAGATTCAAACTAATAGCATACATTCATGCATATAGAGACAGTTTTGTACACTATGCAGGGAAATCAAAGTACCCTTATGAATTCAAAATAGGTAAATTGCTTTCACATTTCGAATGTTTTCATAAAATCTCCGAAGCACAAGAACAAATTAGCAAATCAAATATCCCACTTCTTTGAATCACAGCCTTTCAAATTTCGTTTCCATTCGAAAACCATCTCCCAGCATTAATAACGAAGAGAACTTATCGAGAGGTTGCTCAACATTTTTCAAACAACACACCAAACACTTCACATTTCCAAAAAGGCACAAAAACCTCTTTTCTTTCCATCGAATTTCCCTCCTATTTAAGCAGCACACACACTTCTGCAAATGAAGCCGGCAGTTACAGATGGGTCATGCAAAAGGAGCCAATGCAGAATCAGCATCTCTCCATTAATTCCTTTCCGGGCGAACTCAATGGAACTGTTGAGTCGTAAAATCACTCCAAATCAGGCATGATTGCAAGAGGAGGGAGGGGAATTCCTGACGCAGCACTTGAAAAGACATTTACCTGGACTGGAATTTTCGCTCTATGGTGACTGTCAACCGAAAGAAATCTCCAAGGGCTAATTCAGTCGAAAAGGAATGGGAAAAGTAGGAAGAAATAGAATAAGGAACCAAATGATTTTGTACTAGGTATGTATTATACGGCATTAGAAATATCTTTTACAAACTACATTAACTTACTTTAATGTAGGGGCATTAAGCATACTTTTGCCACCCTGTTCGACATAGCGGTTCGACCTGTCTACCGTGGCGCTGAGTTCGAATTCGAATCCCGTGAAAGCATGTATTGTGTAAATATTGTATTTTTGTTACACTTACGATACTATCAAGTCGAAATTCCGTTTTTATAGCCTGAAATTATAAGAAATTAAGAGTGTTTAACAGACCTAAGCTTCCGCTTCTTCTGGCCTGAGAATGCAAGAATAGCTCAATTATTTTACAAAGGAAATATTAAACTGATAACACAGCTAACTCAGATAATGCGAATTCCTACCTAACTACAAATGAAAGCTTAAATCATCAACAATCTACACAGCATTTCAACCTGTCAAATAAGAGATGCAGGGTTCCTGGGTTGTATTATCCATGCTTCATCACTTAAACTCTTGCTTATAATTTAAACTAATTAACTTGCATTTCTAATGGAGATGACAAAAGGTAGAAATGCAAGAAAAATTTCACACCGGGAAAGAACATGTTAATAAAATTAAACCTAGCAACTTAACATAACCTTCCGAAACATTCAGCTCAAAATTCAGCTAAGAGCATTCTTAACATTAAAAAATATTATTCTGCGTCATATGAGGCACTAGAAACCCATTTAATAAAAGCAACATTGCAAAATTTCAAAACAATTATCATAATAAATACAAACAAATAAAAAATGAAACTAAACCGAAAATGACTGTCAAGAGCCTTTTTCATCGGAGACCGAGGGCTTAACGGTCACCAGTGTGCAGCGAAGCATTGAATTTAGATGCGTTAAAGTCAGCAGTCAGTGTCAAGTTTGTTCATCACCAATGACCTATATATTGACAGGGACCTGTGTGGATAGATTCAGTAAATTTCTATGCATTACTGAAATAAGATTAAACTCAAAGTTACCGGCGACCTATGGTTTGACAGCCATTAGTTTGAGACAAGACATTAAATTAACTATATGATATACTTTTACTACGTTTAAATAATTCAGTTCTCTAAACAATCAGGTTAACTAATGTTGAAAAATAAATTAAAGTTCATGCGTTTTGATAAATGGTAAAACGTGGTATTTATACTGTTGCCAGAAATATAAATTAAAGAGCTTATGTTTTGTACGACAGAAACAGTAGATTAATCATACAAATGCTAAGTTTATAGTAACGTAATGTAGTATAAAATAATAGTGTAGGAATTTTTAAAAAATATATCTAATCTTAAATATATTTCTCACAGTCCAGGCCAATAATAATACTAAGTCTGTAAATAGTCTTTATTGGTGAATGATATGCCATTAACAATTACTAAGGACTTCTACCAAATAACTTGGGCAACTGATTTTATCTACTTTCTTCTTGTACTTGCAGAACGATTTCAAAATACATGAAACATTACTTGAATTCTGATTTCAATTTAACACCTGAAACAGCTTTAAGCCAAACTGTTACGATATAGGCTTACTGCTTTACGAATGCATACGCAGAAATTTCAGAACCAAAATGTTAATACATATACTTAAAATGACCTGTTCAAAACAGCAATACCAATCACTTTTTTTAGGGGGGGCGTGATTTGCTAGGATATTCTCATAATCCATGTAAATATTTGTGTTTGTTTCATTTTTTTAGGATTTTATGTAATTTTGTTGTAACGTTATACATTGTTTTGGCTTATTTATTTGCTTCATTGTGCATTTTATAGAATAATTTTATTACATAATTTTGTTGAAGACATTTATTCTCTTTCTAGTATTTATTCCGTATACCAGCAGTTACAGGTTTTTGTAGACCTTCTAATGCCGCCCAACCAGTATACTAGTTAGCGTCGCTGACTGCCGTGCCGAAGGGCCGGGTTCGAATCCCGGAGAAGGGATGGATGTTTTTAATTGTATAGTGTCCGTGCGGCATGGGCACTCTAAATCTGAGGCGAGTCGAAAGTCCTCTCGAGAGGCTGATGGCTGTAAATTACTTCAATAAAATGCCCTTTATTCCTGATCATGTAGAGTAATTAATTATTAGGAAGATCTCTACGAAACTTATAACAAATAAATGCCACTTGCAAACTTTTGAAACTTATGGAGTAAAGAAAAGACTTCACTGTGATTTTTCCCCCTCACTTGCGTAAGAGCTTTTAAAAATATTTCTGCATGTGAAGTGTGAAATAATTTTTCTTTCCCAACACGTGTAATGAAAACGGTAACACATGAATGTGCATTTAATGCGTGTGACAAGATATATGCAAAACAAAACGAAATTCTGAATTTTATATACAGTAGTAAAATTCAGCATTTAGGGATTTGTTTAGAATCGTGAGCCATTTATAAACAATGGACAACGTGAGGCTGCTAAAACAAAGAACGTTTAAAAAGAATGGATTGGTTGTTTTGAAGAGAATGTATGAATAAATATTTCTAAAAGGATTAATGTTAGACTAATAGTTTTCCCATTCGCAATTTTTCGGCGGGTATCTTGAAAGATAAATTAGACTTGAGTCACGCCGCATCTCCATTTGCTCCAAAAAAACGACGGATTTTCTCTCAAAAGTATTAATGTGGTCATGTGAACCAAGAAATGCTTTTCCAAAGCCAGTTCTTAAAAATCTTTATTTCCAGTAATGAAACGTTGTATCTACGCTGTTGATATTGAAGCAGCTCAAAACAAAGTTAATGACGCTCTAATGGAGAAAAATGTCTGAAAAGACCGTCAAAGACTGCCAAAACTAAACGGAATGTTGAATGTGTTCTTCGACCGCGGTGGTGTCATGCATTATAAATACCTATCACCTAACCAAATCGTTAAATAAAAGTGTTATTTGAATATTTTGAATCGTTTTTGGTATATCAGTCGTAGAAACCTACCCGAATTTAAACAGACAACTAATAAATTTTCGAACTCATCAGCGGCCAAGCGGTAAAGTCGCTGATCACTGGTAGTTCGATCCGAAGTTTGAATTCCGCGAACGGGCTGGCTGCATGGGTGTTTCGAGGTTTTTCTTGAGTGTAGCTTGTATACGAGCCAGTTTCCCTTAGAAAGTCCTCCACGAAGACATCCCACCTCTTAGGTAGATAGCTATCGATACTTCACCGTAATCACATAAGCAAACTAAACTAATAAGTTTTACACTTTGATCGCGCACCTGCACACAGGGCGCTTATTGTTTGAGAAGTTTTGGCTGAAAATTCAGCTAATATAGTTCCATCTAAATAGCGCTCTCACTTCACAGAGCTTCTGAATTTTTTTCTTAAGATTTTACTGTTAAATTGGTCACATCATGGTTACTGTTTTGAATCAATTGAAGCAACAAAATAAAATTTGTCGTTAAGTGCTAAAAGAGTCTCTCAGAATGGACTTTTAAACATGTTCCAAGAATAAGAAAATCCATGGACATAAGTGCATTACAGTCAGAAGGGATTCTTTTGAAGCGAATGTAATAAAGAATTACAAGTAAGTTGTTTAATGGAATCCTTATCAATATTTTTACCACAATACAGTAAAACTTAAACAACCTTTATACGATAAAATGAAACAGTACAGCCTAAACTTCAGACTATATAAAACTCACAATATATTTTCCCATTACTTTCATGCAGAAAGTAATGCTTTTATAATTCTGAGTTGTTTTGGCTTTCTTCCTAAGCGACGTTCTGTACAGCAGCGGCTAAATAATACTGCGCATGAAGAACTTTCTGAAGCTAAGACACATTTTCCATTTTTGATACTGCATCGGAAAAAGTATTCTGGGAAAATTCAAAATAATGAACCTGATTTAAGGGTCACGTAAAGCGGATAAGAATAAGCTCTTTTCAATTTTACTGATAAGAAATACATAAGTTTTAAGACAACCAATTCAAAATATCCAAAATAAATCAGCTTCACTACAGTGTACTGAGAGAGTAACGTTTCACAATACAAGCATTCTTAATGGAGTCTTATCAAACGTTTCAAAGTTATAGAATACGTTAAGCTAGCAAAGAATTTTTATCCACGCCCCTTAACCAATGTTCTTGACAATGCAATGACAAATAGCATTGATTATCACGGATGACAGCACTAGCCGTCACTGGTGCTCAGCACTTGATTTTGTTACTTTATTAATTTCTCTAAATTTATTTTTCCAATCCGTAATCTAGATGTAGGTTTAAAATTACATTTAACTTGTAATGATTAACTAATTCACGAATGGTCCCTTGCTTTAGATAGCACCGGTGTTTTACTCTTCAAGTTTACTTTAGAAGTATTATTGCTTGCATAAGGGGTTCGTAATAGATTGAATGCGCACAGATCCGATGATAAGTTAATAAAATTTATTTTATTAATAGAAATACTTCTAGAGTTTTCCACACAAATACCCGTACAGGTGTTCACAGGATCACAGACTATAATCAGTATTTCCACTTCAAAGTACTAAGACTGTTAAAAACAACACAATGCAGAGCTCATCTAAAGCGAAAGCTAAAGATATCTCAGTTCACGCTGAACTAACGACTCGCAACAACAATAACTAAGCAAATAACTGAGAACAGATACTCAAGCAACTAACTGAGAACATATGCTCTTTCTCCGGCCTTATATAGTTTTCATGCAGCCGCCGAGATATTTCTAGTTCTTTCTGCTTCTCGAAATTACTGTAAAGCAATATGAGGGTCGAATTGCGGTACAGCTAATACAATGATGAATTACATTTATTCAATTTCAGTACATATTACAGTCATACAGAAACTGAACCAAAATATTTGCCAAATCATCGCCAAGTTTTGCCACTTTTGGTGATTTGTCGCCAAATTTGGTGACAAAATAATTCGCCAGATATCTCGCCAAATTACGGAGATACCCATTTACTCGGCGTTAAATGCACTTGTCCCTGCATTCTTACTTTGCTGATATAACGTCTCTCTTCAGACTTCTCGCTTTACATTACACAGAAAAATACAATAATTTCACATATAATTGCATTGAAATCATCTATCTATGTATAAATTCCCGTCTCACAACAATTACCTATGTTTGAAGTGATAGCAATCGCTAATATGTAAGTCATAGGACCAACTGCTTTAACGAGCACCGGTAGCCTTCAGCGTAACTGCAATTTATATATACATCTAAATTTACGCACCGGTGACGTTAATCCGTTGGTCTTCGGTGTCCTTCGGAGGAATTTTATTTTAATAATCTATCTAAATTTACACAGCAGCCCCACACCGGTGATTTCCAAGAGTTAAGTTACCTTGATTGAATTTCATTATTTAATTGCGGAAGTACAAGTACTTTATAACCACTGCATATGTGTACATATATAAATAAATACAAAGAAAGACTATTAACATACATATATATATATATATAATACCAGACTAATCTACTATATATATATATCAGACTAATCTGCTATCAATAACAATAACTGGTTTTTCATTACTTAAAAAGTTTACTTTTCATTTTGGCATTTTGGCGATTTAGTTTTTCCTTAACTGTGTTTAAA
>KK121057.1:182579-221742 GCA_000611955.2 Stegodyphus mimosarum
AGTATTTTCTCAGGAACAGTTACTTTGTAGAGCCATTAAGTATTTTTTGAAAGCAGGAGACGTGAAAAATGAGCAATGCCGTCGCCGGGACTCGAATATCGGACCTCTCGAATACGCGCCGAGCGTGTTGACCATTACACTACGAAGGCATGCTAAGAAGGCGGGAGAAATGCCTTCTAAGTTGATACCTTCTTTACTTCCCTCGCCTTTTATATATAAATATAATTTTATTAGCCCAAATCGGCGTTAGCCCGAAAGAGCGATTAATTTCGTTTGGTATTTTGTATTGTTCATTATAAAAGTGTGAATCACTTTTCAAATTGTTTCCACCAAATATTCCTGCATTATACTTTAAGAAATTAAATAACGAGGAACCTGCATGAACGTACGTATGTTTCTCGCATTGTGAAAAAACAAAGGTACCTACATGTCAAATTTGGAATGACGTAGTCCTCCATTCGAATATGAGCATCTTGAAGTCCAAATCTGAAATTTGTTTTATTATCTATTTCATATTTTGTAAAACTTTACGAATTTTTTATTAGCAAACTCAACGATTTCTAATCGCTCTATTAACATTAACATCGCGTGAATATTCAAGCACGAATATTTTATGTGCTTGGTTTCTTCTCTTTTTTTTTTTTTTTTATTTTTTTGTCTAAGAGTGTATATTAAATATAGTATTTACGTCAACGATATCGAGATTGCTTCTCTCTGAGGTAAAGCGTGAAATCGCCAAAAATTATAAACAAAGGTGGTTCGTTTACCGATGTGGTTAAATATAATGGGAGTAGTAAGATTATAACTATTTCTGCAGATTTCACGTATTATGAAAAAGTTCTAGTGTTATTAAAATATTTCTAATTATATTGCAGAATTAAAATTGTTAACTTTTCGAACATTATTCATGCATGTTAATTAAGTTTCAAGGATATTAAAAAACTGTTTTCCATTCTAAGCTTTATTTTAAATCCGTTATATGATTCTCATGCACGCGCACCTATACCAGATTCTCGAAGAAAAGTGTGACAGTGGGTTGTAGCATACCTTGGAGTTAATAAAAATGAATCGCGCTTACGTCATAAACAATTCAACAGCAAATTAATCAATTATAAAGCTCAGTTTGTTTTTACTAAGGTGGCTTAACAAACTTTTTTTGTCATTTTATTATTCACTTTTTGTGTTTGCTTTATTTATTAAACATCACGTTCATGGCACTTACGCCACATAAAATTCGATGCAACGGCAAAACTACAAAATATTTAAAAGCAACATATCCTCAGAACTTCCGATAGACAGTTTCGCGCGTCCCTGCTAGGCGTTCAAACTGATCCTATTTCAAACTGGCGATAAAATTGTTAAGTACACTGCTGCCACTGCTGGCTTTGAAATTGCTCAATTTGTTAATTAAGAAGTCGTTCAAATTTCCTAAAATATGAAATAGATAATAAAATAAACTCGAAATTGAAAATTCGGGCTTTCATGTGTCCTTGCCTGGGTGGAGGACTACGTTATTCAAAATGTGATGCCTCTAGATACTGTTGTTTTTCCGCAATACGAGACACATGCATACATTCATGCAGATTCTTCATG
Organism: Stegodyphus mimosarum; assembly: GCA_000611955.2. Taxonomy (NCBI): domain Eukaryota; kingdom Metazoa; phylum Arthropoda; class Arachnida; order Araneae; family Eresidae; genus Stegodyphus; species Stegodyphus mimosarum. Next base: position 184,173 of record KK121057.1, read on the forward strand.
ATTTAATTTCTTTAAATGTAATACTGGGAGATAATATTTGTGACAACAATTTGAAAAGTGATATGCCGTTTAAGGGATTCAACGCAAAATGCCGTTTCGAGACTAATATCCCATTCGGGACGAACTACCCTTTTGGGCTAAATACTAAGCTCAGTGGGATGATTTGGGTGCACTACTTTGTTCCGAAGTTGTGCGACCTCGAAAATGTGCAAACTCAACAGCTCCCAGGAAATGCTAAGTGCGTAAGGGATCATTCGTATGGAAAACGAGAAAGATTGCATTAGATTATTAAAATAAAATTAGCAAGTCTTAAGGTCATTAGTCACTAGGATGATCATTTGCGTTCAAAGTGTAGCTTATTAATGTGAGGCACGTATAGATATTTAAACTAAGGTTAAATGAAAAATATATCAGCGCCCGTAAGGTCTTTAGCTCTGCGGTAATCTACAGATATATGATCACATAGCACAGATGAAGGCTATAGAGCATAGAAATAAATTTAGATAGATTTTTTTTCCAAAAATTAAATAAAAGTTGGAACGATTTTGTTCCAGTATTATGGCACATGTCACCGATATGAGATGACGAAATGAATTTAGATTTGCTATTATAATAAAAACAAACCAAAAGGCATAAATGAATATCAAAGTCGTAGGTTGTCAGGACTGAGTGTTCGGGGCATATTCTTGGACAACATTTTCGTGACAGCTTAGCTTAAAGTCCTGATCTTGAACAGGGAGCTGAATGCAGCTACGTTCTGTGGTAGAATACTGTGAATAAGTGGTAGAAGAACTACACTTCAGGGGGATTTAAAATCCTCTTTTATTAAACCCCAATTATGTACAGCCGTTTCCCAACTCGGGACGGATGCAGAAAATAAAGACCGCACTTGGTTCTAAACTGAACAATCAGATAATTTAAACTAAAGCTAAATAGAAATTAAATAGTCATTGCTCACAGAGCTATAACGTGAGGTTGGCCTCTAAACTAAATGGTGCGTAGCAAGATTTAACTAACACTGACTCACTTGGAATTACTTCAATAAGTAATCACGTAACAGTGCTACGGCTTATAATTTAAATACTAGCTAGTCAGGCAAACGTCGAATAGAGTAACAGTGGTCTGAGACTAAAAGCTCTCTCACACTGAGAGGTGCCTACCTACCGTTTAAATAGAAACTTGGCTCCAGTTCAAATTAGCATAAAGTTGAAACGGGCGCTTATTCTACCGGGAAGTTGAAATGAGAACAGATAGAAAAGGGAAAATTAAAATAAAACTTTGTTAGTTTAACTAAAACCTTACAAGGTCACCGAAAACTACGCTGTACGTCACCGGTGCAGACCGGCGCAGTAAATTTACACATATTATTAAAATAAAATAAAGGGCATCCGTGTTTGTCAAAATTATTGCTTACTTACGGGTTGATGGGTTCACTATTACCCATTCAGGGCAATACTGAATTTCGCGCAGTGCAATATTTTAAAAAGCACGTGAAGCTAAATACATAGATTCATACTATAATGTAACATTAAACGCTGGGAAAATTATGGCAAAATTACAATAAGGATATTTCTAACATCAATATTGTAAAAAGACTTTCTTTTAACTCACAGTATAATTCATAGCATTTCATTACTTTCCTTCAAGAGTGATCGTGATCGTGCTGTTGCCGAAAACACTTCTGTTATTCCCTAAGGCAAATAGTTCGCTCCACTATCTGCGGAGCAAACTTCCGTGTCACATTTAAAAGGAGACTGCGAAATGAAATTCACTAACTACCAGGTGGCAACAGGAACACGCGACTCGCAGAGAGGGTGAAGAAATGTTCGGAAAAAAGAACAGATATATCGAATCACGAATCAACGCGGGGCTTAAATAGGAAATTTCGTGGCCCCGTAAATCTAGCGTCACGCGAACGGAAAGATAACTTGGGTGCGCAATGTACGAGGGCACGCAAAACAAGGAAAAATAATACACGCTTTAAAATCGGTTAAAAAGGTAACAACAAACTCTTCAGAAACCAGCTTTATACTAAATTTTGGCAACAGGAGTGTCTTCATGTGAAGGTTTGTGCTGCCATACGTTACGCTACCATGCATTTATCGTTGACGCAGAGAGTGACCATTGGTTGCACTTTGGTACTAGACCAAGTACGTTTTATAAATGTTTAATGTTCTAGTGCGTTTACCTCAGATTTAGTACATTCTTTCTTACTAATAAAAATGAGCCGCCCAACCGGTATAGTAGTTAGCTTCGCTGAACGCCGCACCAAAGGGCTCGGGTTCGAACCACTGAGAAGGCATGCATGTTTGTAAATACATAATGTTCGTGCGGCGTGGGGACACTCTAAATATGCAGCGAGCCGAAAGTCCTCTCGAGAAATTGTTGGTAGGGGAAGAGGTATGGGAGACCCTCGGACCCGTTCCTTCGGGGTGTTCTCCATCAAAACTGGGGCGGAACTGAGCTAAATCGCACTGTCACTTGTAAGGTGCTCAAGGCTGTTGCCAACGGCAGACGTAAAACTTGCGCTCCTTGCCACGAGGAAGTTCTTGGGCTTGGGCTGACTACAAATCAGACAAATGAGCATTAGCAACAAGAGTAATAATAAAAAATAATAATAATATGAGAGTTAAATATACAACTTCTTCTCGAATGCCACTGCAGAAGTGTAGTACATAACAATCAAATCACTTTTAACTGCACCATTATATCTCTTTATTTAATCCCATTTTTTCAGCTTAACATTCACTTTACTAAAGGTGATAAATCTAAATTTGAATTATTAATAATTTTTGTTGGATATCACTTTTGTCTTTTAATTTCATCAGAAATACTGATAAATAAGGTAAAAAAATTCATCAAATATTTTATGATTATTAACTTGTTACAAATGGCATGTATTGAAGAGACAAATGCAGTCGATAATGTTCCAGGTTTAAACATTAGAAAATGTATGTTTAAAAGCAAGAATGGACGTTCTTAAAAAAAAAACAAAGAGTTTAAACTAGAATGCAGTTTCGGAATAAAACATTTTGGCACTTTAGGGTAAAATACTTAGACAACTATGTGGATTTTTATGTTAAGTTGGCATCGGCGATCGGCAAGGTTATTGGTAATTATTGACTAGTGAGTCACTAATAACAATAAACCAGTTCCAGTGTTTCGTGTAACTCGCAAATGTGCTGCGGATAATTGATGTGTAGTATCGTAATGCAGCGTTCGGTTCCAACAAAGTTTGGAAAATTCTGCTAAAGATGTTCTACGGTCAATAATACAGACGGGACGAATCTCTCTCTCTCTCTTTTTTTTTCTAGATACGAATCATAAAATACCCTCGAAGCATTTGGACCATAAACTACACCCTTAATTTTTGTCATGAAAGAATTTGGAATTTCCTTAAGAACGACATTTTGATTAAATGCAGAAATGTTGCCATAACAGGGAGAAAGAACAAACAGGATCAAACAGTCGCTCCCGTGATACCTCAAAATTGTACTACAAGATCACAGTTTCAGTTAACGTATTAATTCGAACATGGGGTGAATCCTAAATTTTCTCGAAGTTAGATCGGAGCTCAAAAAGTTTTGAAATCAATCGAATATCTCCCAATTCCTCATATAATAAATAAATAAATAATAAAATAACAATGATGAAAAATAATAAAATAACAATAATAATAAATAAAAAAAGAAAATATGAAAGCTTTCAGATTTTATATTACATCCAAAAAGGGCGTTTTTGTAACGTTTCGAGTGTTAACTTTACTTATTGAATATCATGTTCTTCAGACTTAAACCACATAAAATTCCACAGCAATATCACAAAATATTTAAAAACAGCATATCTTTAGAGTTTCCGGTACACAGTCTCGCGCGCTGGAGATAAAAATGCTTTTTTCCGTACAGTGTTGGCTATACTCGCTTTGAAATCGTGGAGTATATTAATCGAAATGAAATAGAGAGTAAAACAAATTCCAAATTCCACGTTTGGCCTGTCAGATGCCCACATTCAAGTGGGAACGTACGTTATTCAAAATTTTATGGCTGTAGGTACCGATGTTTTATCACAATGCGAGAAATAGACATACATTTATGCAGATTCTTCATTATTTAATTTCTTTAAATATAATATAGGGTTCTAATATTTGCTGGCAACAATTTGAAAAGTGAATCAACATTTAAAGTTTTCAACGCAAATTGCCAAACCGAAATTAATAGCCCTTCTGAGCTAAGGTCCTTTGGGGTAATAATAAAAAAACAAATAAATAATAAACCATTTTAAAAACTTTCTTACTATTAAAAGATTTTAATTAAGACAACATTTTCAATTTATGTTTGTAAGGTATTTCTTCCCTCTTCTTCGCACACCTTCGTGGTGTAGCGTCAGCACTTTCGACGCGCTTTCCAGAGGTCCGTGTTTCGAGTCCCGGCGAAGGCATTGCAAATTTTTCAGGTCTCCCGCTTCGAAATAATCTAATGTCTCTACAGTGACGCCCGAACTAAAAAGGTGGTGGATGATGATTCCCCACCACCAGAACTTGGGGATTGGGTCCTCTAACCCCAGTCGCCCTTTAACGTTTCTGAAGGAGGCCTGAGCCATCTTTAGTGAATTTCTAAGTCTCGCCTGCTAACCTGTATGCATCCGCTTTGCCGTGTCGAATAAATCTTTCCTGGGTTCTATTTAACGTTGCCACCTGTTTGGATTCAAGCTAAGTAATAGCTTCTTAGTGAATTTGATGAATCGTTAAATTTAATTCAAGTAAATAATTCATTTAAAAATCAAGTTAGAAAGGTGTAAATTCATGCTTATTCTTTTAGATCATGGTTGTTCTTAAAGTTTACAATCCAAAACAATTTTTCTTTTGCTGAAGAAGTCGGAAGATTTAAGATCATACTAGTGTATGATAATATAATTAAATAATCAATTATTTTTTATTTCGTAGTATGAAATTTCATTGCTCCTCATTATGAAATTTGATTAATCCTCATTATGCTAAAATGTACAATATTTATTTTCCTTTTTTTTTTACTCCAGGGAGTGTTAAATTCTAAAATTTAAATTAATTTTAATAGTAAAATAAAAGTCTGTTTCATTTATAAATTTAGTATGATGTTTTATTTTATTTTAATGTACTAACCACTAAAAGCTCTAGTTTATATTTGGTGTTCTTCAAAGGCACCAATATAACATTCGCCTGGGAGACGATCTGGCGATTAATGCTGCTCTAGTTGCCAGCAAAACAGCAACTTCGCATGGCCTAACTCGAGTCACCCGACTAGCTCAGTTCGCGTATTTAGTGGAGAGACTTCGTATGCCATTAGCATGTCCAGCTACCAAGTGGAAGATCCGTGGCTTAAATTTCGGTCAGAACACATTAATTTTCCACGTTTGCATTCTCTGACAGGCGTAATAGTCTGCACAGTTTTACAAACCATATTTGAGTAATAATTCAAAATCTTTTACATTACATGGTAATCATTTAAAATCAATGCAAGGGCAAATAGGGGAGGTATCTTAAGAGTTAATTAGGTTAAACACAAAACACAGACTATTCAGTTCTCACCAGAATGTAAAGCAATCTGTGCCATTACAAGTGATCCAAGGTCAGCAATGGAGTGTTCTTTTCAAACAATGTTTCTAATGGACCTCAATAAAACTATTTCTCTAAGCATCATTAATTAAAATTAAAATGCCTGAAAGAGCATAAAGATTTAGGTTTCCAAACTGTAAATCTTTTTCAAGACTCGCGGGATTAGGATGGTCGCCGCTAATATTAAACTATTTCTACAGCACAAACAGCTTTTTGTTAACAAAATATTAGTTCCTATAGGAAAAACCAGTTGAAGTAGGTGAAAAAAAATTTTGTTAAGATTAAGTGCATTAGAAAAATCAGTCTTCTTGTAATTTATGTTCTCAAGACGTTTTTGTGACCATTGTGCGACGTTATCGTCACTGCCAAAATTAACTATTAAAAGATTAGCCAAAGGATATATAAAGGATTATTATATGATAAGCTGTATTACATCCTGATTAAAAAGGCCTACTGTTCTGTAAATAAGAAGACTGTTCTTTCAGTGACGAACCATTAAAATCATTGCAGTTGTGACAACTCTTCCAAGCAAAAAACGAAAACATTAACGGGAATTAGCGTAATTTGCTGATACGATTAATGAGGTGGCTAGAACGACCACTAATCTTGTTAATGGGACTTGAGTGGACGCTTTTCTCGAGAAAGGTACTTGAAGTACTTGCTAAAACAAGGAAATTTATTGCGATCGCCTTTGGATTATCACGGAAATATAAAAGCTAATAAGATCGCTAATTCTTTGTTAAAATGGTCTTCATGAAATATTTTAGTACAATAAAAACAACTCAATGGGTTTCTGGTCATTAAAAATACAATGATAATTAAATAAACAATGAATCTGCAACTAGTAATTCCCTAGATATACCAGTATCATTATCACGTTCAGTGGTTCCTTGAAGTATAACGCTGAAATAAATCCATTAACTCTTTAGCCGAGGAATTTGGTTACAGTTAGAAATCAGCAAATACTTAGTTTATTTCATTTTTATCCCAAAAGTGACGTTAGTCCCGAAAGGAATATTTATTAACTCGGTATTTTGCGTTGAACCACTATAAACGGAGTATCACTTTTCAAAAATTGTTGTCACCAAATATTATCGCCTTAATAATACTATTTAAAGGAATTAAATAATGAAAAATCTGCATGAATGTATGCACGTTTCTTGCATTGTGAAAAAACAACGGTACCTAGAGCTATCAAATTTTGAATACTATAGTCCTCCATCCTAACCATAGGCACCTGAAAGCCCGAATTTTTTATTTCGATTTTGTTTTATTATCTATTTCATATTTTGTAACACTTTAACGAATTTTTTATTAAGAAATGCGACGATTTGGAAGCGAGCAGTGGCAGCACTGTTCGAAACAAAACATTTTTGTCTTCAGCGCATGAATCTGTTGCCATTCAGAAAAGTAAAATAGATATATTTCAATTTAAGTGAACAAACTCGGCTGTATGAAAGAAATGTGTGGCCGGAAATAAAATGCTTTTACCTTTCCTGCGTCAATGTATTGTCATTCAGTAAAGCATAAGATACTTTCAAATTTAATTTGGAAGGTTACTGAGTAGTAATAAATTAAGCAATTTTTCTTGAGAATACTTTTTCTACTTTTTAATGTGCAAAACAGGCATTAAAATCATCAAATATCTTATTATAAATATTCGATATTTTTATGAAATTACACTATCTGAACTCATTGAAATCATTATATACTTTGTCTATTTTATGATAACAGTTTTAGGCGGCTGGCCAAAGAAATAATATACAGCGAATATTAAAATATGTATAGTTACTTCTAATAGTCTATCTGAAATCCTAAAGATATGGTGTTTTTAAGCATTTTGTCATTTTGTGGTTGAATTGAACTTTATGCGTAAGTGCGAAGAAAGTGATATTTAATAAACATAAAGCTAACATAAAAAACGTGGTTAATAAAAAACGTTTTCTAAGCTATCTCACTAAGAATACTGAGCATTAAGATGAAATGCGAAAAGAGTGAAAAAAAACTCAAATGTATCCCCAAATATAGCACAGCATCGGAAAGCTTTTGAAAAATTTGTTCCTGAAGTGCATGTGGCATAAGAACGAAAACGATGTTTAATAATAAAGCTAAAATGCCAAAAAAGGGGGTTGGTAGAAGTGAGAGCAACAGTAGATTGATAGACTACGAGCTCAGCGAGAGCGTAAAAAACCTTAATAAATACTTTTGGGCTACCGTTAAAATCTGAAACTTTTCAGACTTTTTATTTTTTTTATTTATTGTCATTTATCTTCATTATTTAAAAATTTTATAAGAAATATTACAATGCAACTAATAATAAACAATACTGTCCATTAAAGTTGTTACATTATGAAAGAAAACAGCAAAATCCTATTTATTTTGCAATTATTTTATGCAGATATTAATTATTATTACCTATTAATTAGAGAGAAATCAGTGAATAAGGCAAGGTAGTGATTACATAATACGTTACATAACAAAAATAGTATAAAATAACAACTAAAGTAAACAATAACCAAAGTAGGCAACTCATGCCTTAAAGCTAAATCGTATACCTCATAATATTTTAACATTAAAGCTAATATTGTTCGCAGAATGCAAATCATAAAATTTGATCATAATAACAATTCTTATAACATACTATGGACTGTATTATTAAAATCTTAAAATTTTACAGTATTAAATACATGAAAATGACATCTATTCTGTCTTCCAGAATAAAAGTTTAAAACGTTTAAAACTTACTATTATCCATTTCAAATTGGTTTAAAAATCGTTGTCATCCTCATTTTCAAAACAAACAATAATTAAACTAAATTTTTTCATATTTTCCAATGTTTTACAAAAACGATTTTTCAAACTTTTAAGTAATTTTTCTTTTAAATAAATTACATATTACACAGTTATAAAAATTCAATAACGTTTAAGTCACTTTGAGCTTTACTCTATATTAGAGGAAAACGGTTTACATGTTTTCGAGCACCCGCAAAGACTTCAACTCAGTGTCAACTCTTTGAAGCCTCTTACATCAAGCAACAATCCAAGGTCTTCGAGAATGAATAATGGATTTTCAGAAGTCTCTGTTAACTATGTAAAATGTGCTAAAAGTAATTTAATTCAATCTATCAAAAACAAAATTACTTAAGTTTCAACATATCCTTATTAACAGCAAGACATATATCTTATCAAGATTCGCTTTCGGTATATAATCTAAATGCATTCAATTGCGCATGAAGTTCTCTGCTTGTGGTGGCCAAGATTATAAGTTTTTCCTTATTAATTTCATTTTTGCCATAACTTCAAAAAAGATCTAGAGGGATCAGATCGGGACTTCTCGAAAGACATGGAATACGTCTATTTCTAACTATCCCTCATCCTAGAAATTGACAATTAAACTCGTTTCGCACATGATTCGAGTTACTCCTCAATATTGTTGAAAGGATATCTGCAGTTCAGTGTGTTCCAATTTTGCTTGCTGGATTTGAGGATAAAAAAATTGCTTGCCTGTCTGAGTACACATTTAAACTGATATTAATTTCAGCAAAGATAATTAAGATAAAATGTTTTTACTCAATAGTACAGCTTGGTTGCCAGCTTGACGTCAGCGGAACTCGAATGTGTTCGTGTATCACAATGTATTTTCAGAACCACAAATACAGCAGCTGTAGCGATTTACACAATTGCTTACATAAAATGCGCCATCATCCACAATAAGGCCATTGTTCATATGCACATAATTCACATGCATACAGTCTTTTAGAATAACTAAAATAAAAGAAGTTTTCAATTCATTTCACATAATACTTTGCGAAGACCTCATAAAATTTCGACATTCACTGTCATGTACTCAATAGGCTTGCGATGCACAAAAATGTCTGAAATAACATCAAAAAACATCTTGACAAAGCCATTAAACATTTGGCCGGAGGAATAATTAGAAACCGAGAGACTTTTGGCAGAAAGCATCATTTTTGCAAATTAAGTTATCTTCAAATTTTGGAGCTACTAAAATTGATTTCGACGGGTTCTCCACCAGCCGCTGCGGGGGTTGTGCAGCAGACTTCTCCAGTTGTATCGGGGTGAGAACGAAGAAGATCGATTGCAACAGAACCGCCGCAAGTTACATACGAATTCACCATCGTGTCCGTAAAAGCGTCAGACTGTGAATAAAAATTCCATTCTAAGCTAATGAGGAGTTGGCTAATTTAATGAGAGAAGTTATTTATTTAGTTCCTATATTCTTTTCATGGGCTCATGCACGAAGAAGTCTTTATATGGAATGCAATGGCTTAAGAAGACTTCCTTAAGGGCAGATAGCTTCAATGCATATCAATACAGAAGTGTAAGTTCTTTGATTAACCTGTTGGTGTCGGAAGTATTTAAAAATCTGCTTACCATTTCCACAAGTAATATTGTTTTCAAATGGAAGAGAGAAAATGCAAAATATTTTCTACCAGATACTATCTATGTGTCATTAGAAATTTCTGCTGTTAATTATAATGCCGCTGAATCTGTTAATGAAAACTCAAAGTCTATATAAACTCTCCAGACAGGATAATTCAAACGTGATACTGTAAAGCAAAATCTTATTCTCATGAGAAATAACACACTTCCATCCTGACATGAAGTAATTACGAAAGGAAATTAAAAACAGCTGTCCAAACATTAAACTTCTTCCTCTTTTAACGGTATTTAATGTGGTCGCCGCTTAGATATTTCTAAAACAATGGAGTCTACTTCTGAGGATAGGCTGAGACGTGCTTGGGCAGAACTTATAAAAGCGTCTGGAAGTCTGCATTACCACACCGGTGCTCCCACTGAATACTAATAATATAGGTTTTAGGTAAAGTCTTCGCCTCATGATAATTGCATAGTTTTCAAAGCTTGTATTGTCTTTTTTCTTCTTACCAACGTATCCTGAGGGTATTTTAATGCAAAGCGTAACTTAATTTCTAACTTTCTAGGGTCAAGCGTTTATTATTCTTAGAACCTGAATTAAACATGTTTCATTAAATGTTGTTGTTGTTAATGCTCACTTGTCTGACTTACAGTCAGCCCAAGCCCACGAAAATCCTCGTGGCGAGGAACGCAAATTTACGCCTATCGTTGGCAACAGCCTTGAGCACCTTACAGGTAACAGTGCGATTTAACTCAGTTCCGTTCTCAATTTTGATGGACAGCACCCCGGGGAGGGACGGGACCCGGGCCCTTCAGCACGGCAGGCAGCAACGCTAACCACTATTCCGGTTGGGCGGCTGTTTCACTAATTGCAATGATATAACAAATGTTTCTAATTATCAGTTGCATGTACTGCAAACTAATGCATTTTAAATCATACCTTTCAGACATGTTAATAAAAGAAACTACACAATTCTTTACCGTGATACATAATGTATGTATGGTATCTTTACACTAATACTTCAAATGTTCATAAAACTTATCTGTATGCCTATAAATTAAATGCATTTGAAACAATATATCAGTCATATATTGCAGTAAATATATGCGTTAATTAGACTGTGTTTCGGTTTATGTGTGTCTTTGTGGTCTATTCATTGCTTTCATTTTTAATTCTAAATCTATAGACATTTGAAATGTGAAAGTAGCTCAATTAGAAACTGAGATATGGACACAAACACTCCTGATAGGCCTTGGCGTCATTTTTTGTCATAAAACTGGAAAAAGTCTTGAAGCTTCAGGAAAAGGAATTGGAAGTCGTAGAAGCGATTTTTTCCGGAAGCTGGAAAATGTTTATTACAGTTAATTTTCTGTTTACCATTTATTCATCGGTTTGCAAAGATAAATTACTAATTATCCTATGATTTGCTGAAGCATAGTATTCTAAAGCATGGTTACATGTGAAAAAGCGAAGATAATAAATTAAAGCTCATTGTTTCAAGATATGGCAACATTTCATCGTGAAGAAAAGATTACAAATACTTCGTAAGGTAACCTGAAGTGACTCAAAAATTTCTAAGGTTGTAATGAAATAAATGACCTTTTAATTCTATGAAGAATTTGAACTGTCAATGTTTGAAAACATGTATTTGTAAATAGTGATCAGCTGGCAACTCTCCTTAATGCTGCTTCCAGAATGACCAGTCGTAAAGCAATCATCATGCTAAGAGCAAGTAGTTGTTATGCATTATTACAACTTAATTTTACACGAAGTAGTTGTTGTATTAATGTATAATAAATAAATGGTACACCAACTACTTTGCGTGAATGTTACTATTTTCACTAACTCGGAAAAATAAATAAAAAATGAATTTGTGTATCTCATGAATTCTTAGCCGAGAGTATGCAACCATATCCGCTCGACTATTTGCTTCTCCTCTTAAAACAACAAAAGATCCACATAAGCTTGAGCAGTATTATCTCCGGTGACCAGAAATATATTTTTTATATTAACATCCAATGCAAGAAATAGCTCATTAACATCCAAAGTATGGACATCCAATGCTGCGTCTTGGATAAAGACCACTTTCAGTAGCTAACCCTATTCTTTATCTAAAAAATGTCATGCTTTGCATGTGGTTGAAGATGAAGCGCATTGTTTCATCTTCAGCTCTTGGGAATTAATCAGGTCATGAAATACGAATTATACTACCATTGTTTCGAGCATCTTCATCACACTTTGCTTATTAAAAACAACATTTACAAGAGCAGAGGAATAATTCTCCAGTAAGACAATGCTAGACAACATAATGCAAGTATAATCAAACCAAAAAATTAAGTTCTGAAGATTTATTTATTCATTTTAACTAATAGTTAATTTTTATTTAAAGCTACTTTCCTTTCACTGTTCTTTTCACCCATGCTTTCCATACCAGAATGTAAATTAAATACGAGAGTTTATTCAGTTATTAGTTAGCGAGTTCTGTGTATTTGAGGCCACGTTTTTACTTTGATTTAATAGCGATTTGATTCTGTGGCGCTGAGTGCTTCTAGCTATTAGGCTTGTCCCACCGGCGTCTACGAGCCAGAGCCTTCCGTCGTGCTTACTCTATCCTGTGAGCTCCTAGGTTAGTCTAAATTATATAAAAAAATAAAACTCAGTGGCGCAACAGCCCTAGTGCGCCACGGCCTGCAGTGCCCTTTTCTGTTTTCTTGACCTTTGGGCCCCGGAATGCGTCAGCATATGCCCTGGACAAGTAGTCAGCTGGTCGCAGGACCCCCGGTGTTTAGTTCCCAAGCGAGATTGGTACTCATTTTATCGACCCGAGTCTAAATTATATTTTATTTTAAGTTCAACATTACTTATTTTAAGTTAAGCCAGAAGTGTTGGCTTGTGTAAACCCAAGTGGGGTCGCCTGTCAGTTCTTATTGATGGAATAAAAGGGCTATTTACACTCTTCTTCTGACTTTGTTTACCTACTGTTAAAGACCTGAGGATAATTCCTCTGCAGTGTTTCTAGAGCTCGTGAGTTTATGTTAAAGCATACGAGACTCTATAAAGTATTCAAATGAGACATCCTTCCTCATTCGCCATATTCATCCGATATTATCCCATGAGATTACCACCTATTTAATCTATGTAAAATTTCCTAGAAGTAAAAAAATTAAGGATAGAAATTATGTCCATGAAATAATCTCTCAGATGTTTTATTTCAAGCCAAAGGACATCAAAAGGGATCAGATTATGAATCTGACAGAAAGCCGGAAGATGGTTGTAGTATCAATGAGTAATGAGAGTTATTTTTACGAAAAAAATAACAATTTCCTTAAAATTCATTTAAAAGTAAATAAAGTAAATATTATTTTCCTTCGAATCTCATAAAAAACGTAACATGATGCAGTTCTAACATCAATGCAATAGAGCTTCAAGCAATTCTAAAAAAATTCAATTACTAACTTTTTTCGGGGCAGCGTTAAAAATTCCAAGAATCTCGATTCCGAAATCGAAAACTTATCATGTTTTTCATGTTACTAAGGAATGGCGATCTTAATTTGTATGAAATCCCTTCTTATTTAAAACAGACAGTAATAAAAAGTAGGTCGTCCGAATTTTATTCGAATAAGTACGAAATAAAATATGTATCATAAGGGAATAGGGGCTATCTAGTTATTGGATTATGGAAAATCATTCCATCTTTATTTAAATTTTTATAGAATAAAATGAAGAATTCGCTTCTGTTTCTTTGCGTTTCCGATTTAAAATGCATCTAATTTAAATGCAGGAAAAAGCCACTACAGCAACTGAATTTATTCGAACTTTCTAGCAGTATTCAAAAGAAGAATACTTGGTAGTTACACATAGATTTTTCATTTTAAATCCCCTTAGGTAATATATTTGAAATTCTTTTTGTCGTTTCGATGTCGAACACAATTTTATAGAAGTCTTTCCACAAATTTTGGACTAACATGTTCGCTATCATGCATTTATCAACCACGCGACTCGTATTGTCATTACTCGAAAAATAGGATCGTAAGCTTATCTCCTAAGCGGTCATCTGTGGCGAAATGGATAAGATTTCGCAACGTTGGTCTCTGGACCTGCATAACATATTACGACAAACGATATGGCAGTACAGATGATTTCAAGGTGTCTCCTCGTGTGTGACGTAACGAGAGCCGCTTTCCCTTAGAATGTCCTCCACAAAACCAGCCCTTCCTTTAAGAAGAAAATCTACTGCTATAATGCTGTACTTTGTTATAATTAACTACATTTTTCTGTGTTGTTTCGCAGAATACTTAAGCCTCAGAATGCTGCCATTTGGAAAAACATAAGATTCTCAGTTCATTGAAACTGGAATGGTGCCTTCCAAAATGCTCCATTTGCGGCTATATTATGTTATGTTATGCTATCAAGTACTTTCTATTAATTTGCTTAGCTGCAACCGTATTGCACTGTCTTACACGATACTGCAACTATACTCTGCGGCTATATCATGTTCGTTACGCTATCAAGTACTTGCTATCCATTTCTTGGCATACACAGCATCTGCAACCATATTGCACTGCCCTACACTATACTGCAGCTATATTAAGTATATTAAACTACTCTACACTAGATATTACACTGCTCTACACAATATTGCTGCTATATTATGTTCCTCTACCATAACAAGTACAAGTACCTGTTATCCATTTGCTTGGTATATATTGCAGCTGCGACCATATTGTACTGCCCTAGACCATACTGCAACTATACTAAAAATTGCTAAATTATGTTCTTTACGCTATCAAGCACTTGTTATACATTTGATTGTCATGCATTGCAGCTGCAACCATATTGCATTGCTCTACACTTACATCGCAGCTTTATTACATTCCGTTACACTATCAAGCAGTTGCTATCCATTTGCTTGGTAAATACTGCATTTGCAACCATATTGCACTGTCCTACACTGTATTGCAACTATACTGCGGCTATATTACGTTCCGTTACTCTATCAAGTACTTGCTGCCCATTTGCTTGTCATATATTGTAGTTGCAACTATATTTCACTGTCCTACATTAATGACGGAGAACCCATAGGTTACCAGTAACCAATGACCATAACGGTCATCATTGATTACCAGAGGCCGACTGCTTTGACGAAAACCAGGATCCTTTGGTTTAGATTCATTTCTAAAATTTATCTAAATTTACTCTGTTGTCCTACACCTATGACCTGATTTCCAGTAACCGTCAATCTGTGAATTGTCAGTGGGCCACAAGCGATGACCTTATAAGTCATGGATTACCAACATTCTAAAAGGGACCAGTTAGCTCCTACATAGTTTTAATTTACGAAATCTATGGAAATTCACTGCACATTCCATTGTAGCGACCTAAGAAGTCACCGCCCCTGACTATAAATCTGCACTGACCAATAGCCCAAACGTACATTTCGATTTAATTTTAAATGTAAAATATATTTAAATTCACCCCACTGCCGCATACCGGTGACATATGAATTGACTGCTAATGATTGTCAGGCTCTAAATCACCAGTCACGAACAGCGTAGACGAGCGCATTCGTGTTCCTATTTACTTTAATTTAAATGCATATTTAAATTTTCTGCACTATCCTATACGGAGGACATACAGGTTGACCTCAAATAACCCTCAGCCTGCATATCAACAAGGACCAAAAGACTTGACATTTATCGATGCATTCGATTTAACTTTTCTTTCAAGTAGTACCCAAATTCAGTGCAGCATTACACATCAATGATATATTTGTTGACCGCAAGTGACTTTCGCTTCTGCTTTCTCCTTTAAATCTCCTGGTCAAACTTTTTATGAAGCGAACCAAACAGGAGTTATTGTCTTTCAGCGGAGGCATCTATGTCTATCAAAGCTACGACCAGAAGCCGCGGTGGTGTTCTTTCTTTAGAGGTAAAAAACTTCAAACCATGGCATCCTATATTACAAGTAATACAGTATTATGTAAACTACACTTATTCAGTGGTGTATAAACTTAAAGTAACCCAATTTACATAGATGTACCATAGGCAGTGTTTTACATAAAAGGTAAACAATATATCATGGATGAGGTCTAAGTCTTATATTTCCTCATCATGTCTCGATTAAGCCATGTTCACTTTAGGTGATCACTGAGTACAGTTGCACTTATTGCAAATATATTCAGGGCTATAGCCATAATTCTCAAAAGATATAATGAGTTCTGATAAATAATTAGAAAAATATTCGAGATTAGTAGACTCTTCCACGGTGTCACAAATATATTATGTGCAACATCACTCCATAGATAAAATACCATGAGAATTTCTGTGTATAATACAGAAGCTATAACAGAATCATATACCCGACATAATTCTTTCAATACACCAAACGCAGAGACGTTATACTGCGCATTATTTGAATAGTACCAATAGAATTTTCTTGTGTACAAAACTATTAGGCATTGGATCACCAGTGATTATCATCCTGCAGGTTACCGATGACTAACTTCAAGTTTGATTTAATTATACAAACACAATAAAAACACATATGAAGAGAAATATGCATCAAAAGAGAAAAGGAACACGCCAAAGTAAAATATAAAATTAGGCAAGCCAACAAACTTGTGTTTGTGAAAGATTTTAGTCAAGACTGTGTAGATTTTGAAGGCAAACAGGTACAGGTTCCCCTTCATCGGAAGCAAAGAAAGCTTCTGTTGTATTTATCATGGATGTAGGAAGATGTAGGAAGTATTCTTACTTCTATGGCATTTATACCCAACAGGAATAAAACGAACTAGAAGACAGCGCCATCTGTCTGCAGAAATTGTAACAAAAAGTGAAAAATTAAGTTAACAGAAGACCCAAAATCAAATTTGTGATTAAATTTCCAACTATGATTAGCTAATGACGACTTGTTAATTTGGCCTTTTCGGACATAAGATTCCTGTTACTTAATGCAAAACGTGAATGGTGTTATAACTTGGCAGATTCATCTAAAACCACACTGGCAGTATATGCTACAGATTTTTCAAAAATTAAAGTGAGAAATGGAAACTTAAAGAACCGAACCATAGATTTTGACTGATAGGCGAGAAATGCTGAAAACATGCTGAAAACAACGAATGAGATTACATGCTGAAAACAACGAATGAGATTACATGCTGAAAACGCTAGGAGGAAAAAATGAAAAAGGGAGAAATATGTGAATGAATAAGGTATATTTTATGATTCATAACATATTTTTCACGAAAATTTTCACCGCTACTGTAATTAATCGAACATATTTTTAACGCCAGATAACGCCACCTTAATACAAAATCGTTTATTCCCACCTTCACTGCCACCTTACATATGGCATGCTCATTTAAATGCAGCTTGCTCTAATTTGAGGTGTAGCTGCCTTAAAATAATAAACATAAATTACTAAATATGGAATAATATTTAATCTGATTCGGTTTTGATGCAGCCAAATTTCTCATTAAATTTATATTTTACTTTCAGGTCTAAATATAATTGTTTTTTAGGACGTACTTACATGACAAATTTCTTATGAAAAAATAAATTACATCTCTTGATGACTAAAGCATAACAACCTTCCGCTTGCGTGTTATTGGTGAATAATGGATGCTTGCCAGCAAAGCCATTTTCTATCAATTCAGCAGTATGGCGAATCTAATACTTTTGCTGTAGGTTTGCGCCTTTACTCACGAGTGAGAAGGAAAGAAAAACGGGATTTTTAGAGAGAAACTTCACAAACGTTCTACCTTCGCCATTCTCTATAACAACCATTAATTACAGAGCGAATTCCTTGAAACTGCCCTACATAATGCCCCCCAATTAATTGAACTGGATAGTATTAATTTGATTCCATTATACAGATCACAGCAAATCACATGAGGGCTATTTGCCTGAGGGGTTATGCCTGTAAAACTTTCATACAGAAGCTTCACATTGCTCAAAACATTGTGCTTCGTGAAGCAGTGAACTGTCAGTGTTTTATCAGGAACTCACAGCGATTCACAGTGAATTTAAAATTCTTGAAATTAATATGTATGTATCCGTCTATAAGGGTTCTACTGAAGCATGTTTTTGCAATCTCTGGCATTTCTTTTCTAACTCTGCTTGTCTGTCGCCAACCGCACACACCACCTTCGTACTGATGCTTTGGAGTTTCTCGTAGCCCAGTTAGTCTGGTGGTAGTTAGGTGTAGCACCTCGTTCTCTGTCGGTCTTCTGTCATCTTCTTG
Organism: Stegodyphus mimosarum; assembly: GCA_000611955.2. Taxonomy (NCBI): domain Eukaryota; kingdom Metazoa; phylum Arthropoda; class Arachnida; order Araneae; family Eresidae; genus Stegodyphus; species Stegodyphus mimosarum. The sequence goes on from KK121057.1 coordinate 202,403, forward strand.
GAAGAAGTTATGACGAAATAATATTACTCTAGCCTGCATAAGAAAAGTTAATATGCCATTAGTTGCCTATCGTAGATTTTCACACTTCACCATCTCCTACATATTCGAAAACTCTACACTTTAGAAAATCGTCTACTTTGTTATACCGGGTTAATGACTCCACGCAGGCGCCCATCAACAGCAAATGCATTTCGCCTGAACCGATGAGGGGGATGAGGTTCGTGGAGGACTTTTTTAAGGGAAACTGGCTTGACTTCACATTAGATAATTTTAGGGAAGGGGTTTCGTTAGATTGTGTCAAAGCACCCAACGGTTATTGAGTAAGAAGAGAAATACCTTTATGGAGGACTTTCTAAGAAATCTTTACTCGTATTTATGTTACGCATGAGAAAAACCATGAAAATATCTTGCAGCCAGCTCAATCGCCAGGATTTGAAACCGAGTCAAGTTGAATACTGATAGTTCAACCCAGATTGGACGCCAGGCCAGTGGATTGTTTGCATGGTTGGTTATTCGTGACTATTTCCATGTTTAACGTGAATACGAGTCAGTTTACCATAGAAAGTCCTTCACAAAGGCATCTCTCTCTTTAAGAAACTAACTCTTTTGTGCTTTGCATATTCAGATAACCTAATCCGAACTGAATCGAACTGATAGTTAGCTCTTTAGCTCTTTTAGCCTTTAAGTGCTGGGCCCGTTTTCACATTAGACATGGGGTAACTGGATAATGCGACTTGTACGTAACCAGCCCATTCGCTGGACAATAGGATCCGGGTTGAACTACCAATATTCAAGACCCACACCGATCGGCGACTGCCGGGCGATCTCCAGCTGATCAGCTACATTCATAACCACTCGTTAAAGGTCATTACAGTGCGTGTCAATAGCACTCTGTATAATTTTAATTGTGCAGAAGTTTAAATTAATGTCCTTCAGACCCTACTGGAGAACTGTGTCATCTACATTAACATGACAAGGTCCTGAGAAGGTCAAAATAAACTTTTTCTTAAATCTAAAGGGATGGTTGCCTTCGTGGAGCATTTTCTAAGGGAAACTGGCTCGTGTATGTGTTACAAGTAGAGAAACCACGAAAACATTTTATATCTTTAAATATTATATTTTAAGGCGATGCATCTTCATATGTTTTAAAGCTGAAATTTAGCAATTATTATACGCATAAATGTATTTCTAAAATTTTGCTACTTATTTCGCGCTTTTGTGAGCTGTTCACCTGACACATGTGCCTCATTCACTTTACCCTTATCCCAGCTGTGCTTCTAATCCTGTAACAACCAACATACATGATAAAAACGTGATAACGCAGCAGCGCAAAATATTTTGGATCAAAGATGTGGATTTTTTTAGGTTTTCTGCCTAAAAAAAATATAGCTATGAGGTAATTATTTTTAGAAAGCCATCCGCGAATGCATCCCCTCTTTGCTCATATAGCCCTCGTGTGCTTTGCTCTAACGAATCAAGCAGCCAAAATTTCTACAGACTTCGCTAAGTTTCTAACATCAGAACTGCAGTTACTTTTATTAACTTCGATCGAACAAATATTGGGACAGCTCTCTACGCGAAATTTTAAATGATGTTAAAAAGAGTTCTTCTTTCATATTTTAGAGTAATTCGATTGTTTCTGTATGCAAAATAACTGTTCCGAAATAGCTAAGTTTCAGATGATTTGACACATGAAACCATTTGTTGCTACTATTTTTTTTTTAAACTGAAATCCATAAAATAATAGAAAAGGAGCTGCCTCCCTCAAACGCACCTGACTTCGATATTCCATAACCACGGTCGAACGAATCGCGTTTAATTGAATCTAAAAAGCCAAGTGGGGGTGAAGTTCTAAGCTTTTCGAACATGCAATCTGAAATGCCAAGCGGGGCGGAAAAAATTCCGAAGCAAGAAAAATGTCAGCACGTTATTTTCGTAACAGAAATCCAGAACGTTCAAATAGCTTCCATTAAAGGGGAAAAATTTTCCCCTCCCCCTTCTCCTTTCTTGGAGGGAGGAAGCGTGGGGACACACACCCGCATCCGCAAAAACCGATAAGAGGAAAGAAGGGGATTTTACAGTAACGTTTTTCAAGAACCTTTCATGCGAAACGCGAAGCCAGCCCAGAGCGAACGTTAAGAAAAAGAACGTTTTGAATAGCAAAAAAGCCCTTTTTTTTTAACTACAGTTTTATAGTTATTCTGGCGTACAAGTACGCAGTAAAATCGTCGATTAAAGACTAGAAATAGTATTTCTAAAGCAGATTATGGAAATGTTTCAGGCTGCAGTTGCAGTTACAGAAACGAGGAATATTTAGCTGTACGCTGATCAAATTCAAATCTCTTAAAAGTTCTCTATGTGTACACACACACACACACACACACACACACATATATATATCTATCTAATGTAATCTATCTCTGTATATATTTATATACACATACGCAATTCAATCATCATTGAATACGTATTTAAACTTGAAATTATCACAATTTTTTTGTTTCTATGTACAGCAAATGTAATTTCTTAATTTGGTTACGAAACGCGTTAATCCCCAAATTTTTGTGCATGTACTAAAGGAAAATTATTTCCCCTTGAAAAATCAATTCTCCGTAATAAACAGTAATTTAATTATATTTTTTCATTTTGTTTCTATTATAATTATTTTAACTTTTCTGTTTCCTATGTATAATTTTCATGTATCATACATTTGTTCAAGCAAACTTTAATAGTATATTTAGCGATCCATAATAAACAGCAATCTTGGCAACCGAGCAGATTAAATACCAAATTTTGTTTCAATTCACACTTGCGACCACAAATAAATTGGTACTCTAATCGTTCCTATTTCCAGAATATGTATATTTTTGATATTGTTGCAATAGGTAGAAATAGAACAGCAGCGTCTTAACGGCAACAGAAATAGAAGCAAAGTGCGTAGTTATTCAATACGGAATCTTATTAAGAGCATATGGCATATGCTTTCGTTATCTAAATTTTGATTTCCGAATTAGCTACTTCATCAGCTTAATGTTAAAGTCATGTGATATGGATTAATCTCAAAATAAAAGAGTTCAGAAAACGTTATAACTTTTGTATAGTACAGAGAGGAAATACTCAAATCAAAATGATATATTATGGGACAATCATAAATTGAAGTTATAATTTTGATTTACATATTTTCATCTTCATAGGGAAAAATGCTTGGCAGCAGAAAAACCATTTTGAGTTACAAAGCGCTAAATCATTAGTAAATGAAGGGAAACATAACTTAAAAAATACAAATCATAAATTTTTGACCAAATTAATTACTTAAATTATTACAAAATTTAAGCTTTGATAATATTTTAGAGCCCTATTAAATTTTCAATCCCAAAATCTTTATCTTTTAGGTTCCACATAATCATGTTCGTTCAAGGAAGCCTTTTAAAAAACATTTCACACCAATATCACAATTGTAAAAGTTCAATACATTTATTTCTTATGCGGCAAATTTCGAAATTTCGTAAAACATTTTGTTCTATATTTAAAAAGTACTTTTAACATTATATATATATATATCCCAGTAATATTGCTGAAGTTATGTTTTTTGTACAGAAAGGCCTAAGTAGCCGTTGATTCCCCCCCCCCGAGAGCGTGCTTTAACTTGCGTAGCTTTCTTATGCGAGCGTATATTTGTAATATGAATCAAAGGGAAAGTACCACAGTGTTTAAACTAAGCCTAACTATTCATAAAGCTTAAAACAATATTCACAAGGGAAGCAACTGAAGCCAGGCGTTTTTATTTATTTATTTATTTTAAGAATAATATATAAACAACATCGAACCTAAATTTGATTAAACCTGATTCTAAAACATATCCCTGTGTGTGTTGTTGCGACTTATATCACTGATCTGACATTATCATCAGAACAAACCCACAAAATTTATCGTATTAAAATTTATCGTACAAGGTTACATCTGTCATTGGCAAGAACCTTGGGCATATAGGTTACAGTATGCTTCTGCCCACTTCGACCCCAGTTCTGAGAGATAGCACCCCGAGGAATGGGTCCGAGGGTCCCCCACCTTTCTTTCGTTTCCACCAAACGATACGAGAGAACTTTCGTCTCGCCATATATTTAGAGTGCCCCCCATGTCACAAAGACACTATACATTTACAAACATACCTGCCTTCGGATTCGAAGCCAGGCCCTTCGGTACGGCAGTCAGAGTCAATAACCACAATACCGTTTGGGCAGCAAGAATTCTCCTGCACTGGGTTATACTAAGAATCAATAATTTTCGATAACATTTCGCTTTACTACTTACTGTTCGTCATAAAGTACGTGATAGTTTCCAAAAGTTTTTATGCGCTTTTTCACAAATTTTTCTTTGCCTTACCACTTTCTGCCTCTCGATAAATCAATCCAAAATAATTTTTTACCGCATTCTTCATTTTTATCCCCCCCATGCTCTAAAACTATTGACGATTTCTAACTCCCTTCTACACACTAAGAATGAGGGGAGGGTGAAGAATGTATTCAACCATTCTTGGGCGATGAAAGGAAACACCGATATCCAGATAGATTGCATTGTTGGAAAGACGAAAAACTTTTTTTCCACTCTTCCCAGTGCTTGTTCTCTTCGCCGAACATTTCTTAATGGCGTAAAGTTTTCGAAAAGCTGAAAAATGGGTAAGAATCGATCGGTTTCTTTGTTTGCCTTGGAGAGAGATCGTGAACTTTTTCAGGGGGGAAAACTCTGAATTACTTACGACAAGAGAATCGTTTAGAACAGGTATAATGCAGAGAAAAGGGAAAGGTTCAGTAAAAATTTGAAATTTTAGCTTTTGTAAGTGATCAAGAAAAATAGATTTTCTTCTTTCATTCATGATTTTTTTTCACTCTCTTTAAACCCCCAAACATGTTTCAACTCTGTAATACGTAGCTACATAAAACTGATACACATGCTGATAAATAGGAAAACATCAACGTTGTATTGCTGATGGTTTCAGCGTTAAAAAGGTTAAAAAAAAGGATACGCATGTTCTCTGGGAAAATATAAACTTTTGTGCTCGGAATGAAAATCTATCCTTCGTTACATTTTTCTGGCATAGAATTAGTTAAGAATAAAGTTTCTTCTTAGGATTTTTTTTTCTTGAATAGGATTAACTAGAAAATATATTTGGAGGAACTGTTTCATGAAATAAATTTTTTTTTGAAAAATATTTCTCTTGGATGGTACTGAATGCGAAGAATAAAAATTTCTTAAACCGCATTTGTATTCAGAATAAATTTTTCTCCCATAAATGTTTTATAACATTGCGTAACTAAATAATTATTTCATGGTTGTCTATATAGACTTACGCTTTATATTAAGTAACGAATAAAATATAGAACATATTCAGATTATGCAAATATTTTGATTAGTCGGAATTTCTAGGAAAATATGAAGAACTTGTAAGGTTTATTTATTTTAACTAACATTTAATCTTACGTTTTAGTACTTTCCTATCACTCTCTTTTCACCCAAGCTTTTCATACCAGAAAGTAAACGCGATAACGAGCGTTTATTCAGATTAAGGTAGAAGGAAGAGCTATTTAAGCAAGACTTACGAAGTTAGTGTTAGAGGGTGTCTGCTTATTCCAGTTCACGTTATGCCGTGATTATTAGCGATTTGATTCTGTAGCATTGAGTGCTTCTAGCCATTTTGCTTATCTCGCCGGCGTTTCTACAAACCCGAGCCTTCTGCGCGTTAAATTATTCTATTAGCCGTTAGGCTATCTACCACATTTGAATTTGTTCAACGTTACGTGTTTCTGTTAAGCCAGAAGTTCTTGACTTGTGTAAACCCAAGTTGGGTAAATGTTAATTTTATGTTCGGATAAAAGGGTCTTATACACACTACTTCTGACTTTTCACAAGGTTAGAAGATAATTTTTCAATAGTCTTTTTAAAGTCTATAGTGTATGCTCCTTAATAAAACTAGACTTTATAAACTTAAATATTATATAGGCCCTTCAGAATAAAATAATACTCAGGGAAACTTTTTCCATAATGAAGTGTTTAAAGCTAACAAAGATAAAAAAAACACTAGAAGCTGATAACTCTAGATTACCTTATAAAATCTTGCAAGAAAATTATCATTAAAATCTTCAATTTTTAAGCACTAAAATATGTAAAAACATTAAAAAAATATAAGTTATACAAATATTTCATTTCTCTTCTTGACTAGAGATGATATCACACTTTTCTCTACTCATAAAATTGAATGTTTACTTTAAAATAACGTTAAAACTCAGCTTAAAAAATTTCAATCTCAAAAGATCTGGCTTTTCCATTTTTATGTATTAATCTGAAAAAATAAAAGCAGGAAAAAAATGGGGAAGAATATATATACTATACACAGGCTTTTGTAATCCTTATTTTCCTGCTAAACTTCACTGTAAATGTCCGATTTTACTTTTTAATGCACATCATATTAGGCTTAAGAAGAAGAGTTAGAAATTTTGCAAGCGATCTACTTACAGGATGTTAACAAGCTGTAATTTTTACAGCATTCATATTCAAACTAAGAATTGTTTCAAAATGTTATAAAATAATAGTTGCCGCAAAATGCTATTAAAGTCCAAATAAAATAGCATTTTAAATGAGTAATCTAACTCTACACTAAGCAATGCAGTGTTTGTTACAATACTATTACGAATTTTGTATAGAAAATTGTTATACTTATTTCATAACACGAAAAATCTTAAGAGAAGCTATGCCGGAAAAGTAAGAATACAGGGGCAAGTGAATTTAACATTGAGTGAATACGTATCTTGGTAATTTTGCAAGATATCGCCAATCTGACAACGGTTTTGGCGACTTATTTTTTTCTCCAAATTTCGCAAGAAATAGCCAAAAGTCAACAGATTTGACAACATTCGGGTACGGTCTCTGTATCACCGTAATATGTATTGAAATTGAATAAATGCAATTGGTCACTATGTTAGCTGTAACCGTAGTTCAACACTTGTATTGCTTTCCAGTAATTTTGAGAAGCAAAAAGTACTAGAAGTATCTCGGAGGTCGGTTGAAAACTATTTAATGCAAAAAAGGGACCATCTGCTCTCAATTACTTAGTTATTGTTGCTGCGATTTGTAGTTCGCGTGAACTGAGATAAATCCATGTTAGCTTTCTCTTTAGATGCGCTTTGCATTGCATTGTGTTGTGTTGTGTTTAACGTTCTCAGTAGTTTGAAGTGTAACTACTGATTATACTGTGTGATACTGTGAACATTTTAACGAATATTTTTGCGGAATATCCTGAGCTCTGAAACATTTCTGTTGATAAAAAATAAATTTGATTAACCTATTATTGGATAATATTCAGTCTATCACGAAACCGTACGCACGCAACAATACCAAAGTAGATTGGAAGATCTTATTCACATTGGACTTATTTGTTCTTCTCCCCAACGGCGGGCAGCATTAGCCATTATAGGCGATGGGCACGACTGAGGCGGGAAGCGATGGTCACTTTATTATGGAGGGACCTAAATTTACGTCCATGCCACCAAAATTTACATCCTTGCCTTCTCCGAGATTCGAACTTTGTCAGGACTGAGTGTTCTGTGCATGCTTTGGGCGAAGATTGTAGTAACCATTTCAAAGTCCTGATCTCGAACAGGGAGCTGAATGCAGCTATGTTCTTGTCAGTGGTAGAATAACTGCATGTAAGAGGGGTTTAAAATTACCCTTTTATTAAACCACTATTTACAGCCACTTCCCAACTCGGAAGGGATAACAGAAAATAATGACCGCACTTGGGTCTAAACTGAACAATCAAATAATTTAAAATAAAGTGAGTAGAAATTAAGTAGTCGTTGCTCTCAGAGCTTTAAACGCGAGGTTGGCCTCTATTCTAAACTATCAATGGTGCGTAGCATGATTTGGCTAATACTAACGCACTTAGATTACTTCAATAAGTATTAGAGTAACAGCGCTAAGGCTTAGAATTTAAATACTAGCTAGTCAGGCAAACGTCGAACAGAGCCGAAGCTATCTGAGACTAAAAGCTCTCTCTCACTGAGAAGTTCCTTGCTAACCTTTAAATACAAAACTTGGCTCCACTTCAATTAGCATAAAGCTGAAACGCGCGCTCATTCTAACGGGAAGTTGAAATAAGAGTTCACAGGAAAGAGAAATTAACATAATACTTTGTTAGTTTAAACTAAAACCTTACAACTTCTGCACGATAGTTAATGTCACTAATCTAACTGGCTCTTCGGTACGATAGTTAGTGTGATTAACCTATTTCCCGTGCGGGCAGCACTTTCGACTAATAAAAGTATGTATTTAAGTCAGTGCATTTTTTTATCGAACGTGATAGTAATAACGTCTCTTCGAACGCTCCACAACAGATCTGAGATCAAAATTAACCAAGATAATATTCATTAACGTTTCTGTGGGCGGCTGACAGAACGTTTTAAAACAGCCGTGAATGAATTTCTTACGCTTTGATACGCAAAATTTCAAAAAATACCTTAAACTGTAGAAAAACTAAATATGTTTAATTGTAAAAACTCTAATTTAGAAGGAATGATTTTCAATTTCCAACTGAAGAAGCATTTATATTAGGAAAATTTGTACTTAATATAATACAATTCTATATAACTTTTAAAATTGATAATTTTGTATCGAATAGAAGTGGTTTAAGTCATTTAAATCTGAAGTTTTTGCGCGGTTGATTTTTCATGCGACTGAACGCCCCCACTGGAAGATAACGGACAACTTACTAACCGAATTTTTCTTTATAAAAGGCCCGCATAAGAACTCGAATATATTTGCAGAAAGATATCACCCGACTGTCATAGTTTAAACATCTACTTTTATTTAATTCCTTCTTAAAAACTTGAACAAAGATTCAAACAGCATTTTAATTTTTAGAACAATTTTCTTTAAAAAATAATATAGCCGTTTTTAGAATTTTTTGTTTCTTATAATAATTTTTCATATTAAATGGTAGCAGAACAACTATTATAGTATATGGCAATATCACAACAGACGATATTGTTTAAGATATGTTATTTGTGCAGTAATTGTTAAACACCCTACGTGGAAAGCAAACCATAATTTCACGTTTCAGAACAAAATTCTCATACAACAAATGTATCTTAAAAATTTACGAAAATGTATTATCTAAGAATTATCTTAGACTAAATTGTTTAGCAGAGTACTCACGTCTTACGTAGAATTACATCGAAATATTACGTATTACATCGAAATATTATGTAGTTTACGTATTTGTAAAGTACGTATGTACAATACGTACTTTATAAATGCGTAAAATACGTCATTATTTGAAGTCATCCCCCTGCACTTCTTGCTGCATCTTTCTCTACATTCTAGAAGTTATTTCATTCCCTCTTCGGGATGGAATAGAATTCAATCAGTTCAAATAATGGCACATAGCTTAAATGACATAATGTGCCAATCACATGGTGAAGTGAAATACAAGTCAAAATATAATTAAAACTCTGTCCCAAAAAAGGAAACGCAATGTTGAGTGCATTATGTGATAGCAAAAGGGGGAAATAAAAGCTTTCAGATCAATTCAAGTACAAAACCAGATCAAATCTAAATACATGAAATGAATTAAAATCTGGGATAAACATTCATTAAATGAATTAACAGGATGCATTTAAAATCATTCAAATGAATTGATAAAATCCAAGTTTTAAAAAAAACTAAATGCATTAAAATTCACCTTTTCTCCAATTAAGTGTTAAGATTCATTTGACAGTCACCAAAGCACTTTTGTCAACCGATGGGCAATTCATTAAAATGTGACGCACTGTTAAAACTTCGTTACCCCTTATACATACAGGCTCACTCTCAGCCTTTATTATTTAAAATTTTTTTAATGGTGGGTACTAGCCACTTTAGGCTTTGGCCACTATTAAGGCCACAACAGGAAATCATATTTTATAGAGGCGCTTAATAGGTGGCCACCGTTACCTCCTGTGAAGGAACAGACAATTTAAATCCATGCCTTCTCTGGAATTCGAATCCGGGCCTTTCGGTATGGAAGTCAGAGTCACTAAACACTTTCCCGTCTGGACTGCTTCATGAGTCTGAATGATCCAGAATACCTGCCATTAGCTCAAAGTTTCGTGTTTCACAACCTTCCAGCTAGCAATAAGAGGAACAAGCCTACTTGAGAACTTAACAGTAGAGTTTGCTGTGGTATCTGCCAGCTCCTTTTTCTTTTACCCCTGTATGTCCAGGAACTCAACTATAAAAGGATCTGCCAACCATGGCTTCTTAAATTCATATTTACCTTTAACACTTCAGCAACATATCCGTTCTTCGAAAGAGATGCCTGGTTGGGGGTGCATGCATTCTTTAAGCTTTTGTGAGACAAACACTTGAGGCAAAATCTGCACTGTAATGTGTTTCTGGTTTCACTCCCACCAGCCTATAAATGACAAGCATTTTTATTTTGCCTGCGAAGCCTGAACAAATTTGGGAGCTTAAGATCTCTTCCCTTAATAAAAACATAAAAATATCCCTTTGATTTAAGAGCCAAATTGCAGCTTTGCCAGCCCCCTGCATTGTAAGATGCTGAGGTGTTCATATCCAGTGTCACTTTCTGTGGCACTGGAACTATAGTAAAAACTACAATCATATCTGAATGTCCAAGTATTTTTTAAGGAATTACCAGATATATACGAAATAAACTTCAAAAGAATTTATCATACATACACTCTTAACAAAGGACCTTGAACATGTCTGGCATTTATATCTTCAAAGAAACGTCAGATTTCTTACCTGCAAAAGAAAAAGATTTTCTTAGAATCTTAACTATAATTAGACAGTTAAAGTGCAACACAAATTTAGGGAAAATAACACAAGCAGGGAAAGAAAACATGTAGAGACAAAATGGTTTGAAGGAGATCTATAGCCCTTTTGAAATTTGTTGCATATTTTTATTAAGGGAGTCCATTGTACTTCCAGATTTTTCATAAAAAGAGTTCTATTTTTTAAGATGTGTAAGATAAAAGATAAAATCATTACATCAGTGATGCTATAAAACATACAAGGAAATTCTTTTCGGTCAGTGGGAATTATGCTTCAATTTGAAGCTTTCACTTTAGAAGAGTCCATAGAGAAGTCTTTCAAATTATTTTAGAGTTAAATTGCGTTACGATGAAAAGCAATTTTCATTCATGAAACAATGCAATACAATGCAATTATCATTATCTGCACTATAATACAATACAATACAATACAATATAATACAATACAATACAATACAGTGCAATTATTATTATAAGCAATGCAGTTACGCTATAATACAATGCAATTATCATTATGAACAAATGCTGCCACAGCACTGAGAATTGCACTACTCTATATCAGTGACTGTCGACACATATTTCATCGATGTTTCGGTTCACTTTTACTTTAGAAATTAATTTAAATGAACTGCCTGACACAGGGGACCAGCATATTTCGGTTATACCCTTTGCATTATTTTAATTTTAAAAAATCTGAAAGGTTTCAGATTTTAAATTATGTCCAAAGAGGCGTTTTTTAACGTTTCGTGTGCTACCTTTATTTATTAAATATCATGTTCTTCGCACTTCTGTAAAATAATGAATTAAAAGATAAAGAATTTAAATATCAAGGCTTTTTACATCCTATTGCCATATTTTCCATTAAAAACTTAAGCCGCCTGAACTGCGTAAAATATTTAATTATAAACACGAGATGTTAGAACCGCGAATTTTGTTTAAAATAATAAATAATATTCATTACAATATGTTAACACTCTAGAGACTCTATGCGGTAAGTTTTCGCAGCATTCTGACATCATCCCCATCCGAAGCTTTGAGAAATGCATAAATAAACCGATAAATATGACTGCACTGGAGCCAAGACTGTAAAAATTAATCATTCAGCTCAAAGTCATGTGACTATGCTGAGCTTCAGACTTTGCTCTAGGAGTGTTTTCCTGATCTGGATAATCTTTGCGTGTCAAGGAGAGCTTGCATAATCCCAATTCTTCTTTCCTTAAGTAATTTTTAGCTGTTTGGATTGCTGTATGAGGTATTTTATGCTGTATGAGTTAGAATTTCAGTGAAATTTCAATTCCTTTCTACTCACCTGTCGCAGTTATTATGGAGATTTCTAGAAACGCAGAACACGTAAAAGTATTTTCGTCTTGATATTAACCCTCTAACCGCAAGGCCGTATATATACGGCCTAGAATATTTTTTGTGATGTATGTAAGAAAGTATATGTACGTGCATTTAATGCATTTCTACGCTCACGCTGAGATCGCATTCTACCAGTCTGCTGTTTCACTTACTCCTGCTAACTCATTTCATTTTGTCTTTTTATTATTAAGCATCATTTTCTTCGCACTTAAGCCATATACAATTCAACAGCAAAATTAAAAAAAAATTGTTGGAATGCATTTTCTATTTTTTTTAATCTTTTTTCATTTTATCATATGAATGTACATTTTTCTTAGTAAGGTGGCTTGCAAAACTTTTTTTGTCTTTTTGCTACATTTGTGTTAAATTTATTAATTAAACATCATGTTCTTCGGACTTAACCTCATAAAATTCAATTCGACTGCGAAACTACAAAATATTTAAAAACAACATACCTTTAGAGTTTAGAATTTACGATGTACAGTCTCACGCGATGGATATAGCAATGTTTTAATCCCAACAATATTGTCACTATTTGCTTTCAAAATGTTGAGGTTATGCAAAATTCCTTAATATTTTATAAAAGATGAAATATAAAATTCGAAATTCAAAATTCGGGCTTCCAGGTGCAGGATCGGGTGGAGAACTACGTTATTTAAAATTTTATGGCCTTAGCTACCATCGTTTTTTGACAGTGTGAGGAACATACATACATTCAAGTAGATGCTTTATTCTTTAATTTCTTTAAAAGTAGTACAGGGCAATACTATTTGACCGCACCAATCTGAAAAGTGATTTAGACATTTAAAGTGGTACACCGCCAATTGTTGTTTCGAAAGAAACAGCCCATTCGGGCTGATGCCCTTTTGTCTAACAACTTCAAAAAACAAACAAGTTAAATGAAAGCTAATTTTTAAGACAACCTGGTGTGGAACTTTTAAAAATGTTTAACAGCATACTTGAAGATTTCGAAAATTTCCAAACAAATGCACAGTTGCTGACTTCAACTCCAAATCAAGTAGACAGTTGGAAGTACTCTCTTTCTCTAATTTAAAATTCCACTTACCCAAGAACAAGGTGTCAAAATCACGAACGACTATTGCACGAGCAGCTCCCAGCAATGACGAAAATTGTCTTAGACACGAATTATTCTTACTAAGATTTAACATAAGTTTCAGTTAAGAAGTCGCAGTATTTAATTATTAAGATATTGCAGTATATTTTTTAAAATTGAGGTTTGCATAATCTTCTGACCTGGACAATTTATTGGACGGAAGGAGAAAAAAACAAGACTGTTAACGGTAGAAAGATAGTAGATAGTATAATTGTCGAAAAAGTTAAAAGTACTGTAGAGTTTTTCTTTTTTTTTTTACTCCAAAGACGCAATTTGTCCAGAAGGGTTAATAATTTCGTTTTGCCATTTTGCGTCGTCCACTATAGAATGGCGTTTCACTTTCTTGCCGCTAAATATTAGAGCCCTGTATTATATTTAAAGAAATTAAACAAAGAAGAATCTGCATGAATATATGTTCTTTCTCGCACTGGGAAAAAACAACGGTACCTAGAGACATCAAATTTTGAATCTGAATAACTGCACTCGAGTATGGACATCTGAAAGCCCAAATTTGGACTTTGTTTTACTATTTACTAAATTTGGAATTTGTTTTGTTGAACTATTTCATATTCTGTAAACCGTCAATGAATTTTTGATTAATTGTCTATAATGAGTGCCAATAAATCAGTGCTTGCCAATGAATGAGTGATAAGACTACTAAACACTCGTAGTTTAAGCTCGAGTTCAAATCTTGGCGGACGGGTTACTTGTATCGGTTTTTGTAATTTTCTTGCTGTGCAAAGTGTTCTCCAAGAATACAAGCTTCTCCTAAGGCAGTATTGTCGTATTTTTTATGAATATTTATTTGTTTACATTTTGTTATGCACTATGATTGCTTGGACTTTAAGAAATTTTCATGAGTCTAATTCCTTTATTTTTCTGTAAAGTAGTTAATTAACATTGAATTGTCAATAAATACCAATGAATAAAAGAAAAACTGTTATTGATGGATATTTATTTATTACTTTAAAATTTTAACCACCTTGTTGATGTTTTAAATACTTTGTAAGGATTTATTTTTTTATGGGACCAGTTATTTAAGTTAAATATCTTTACTGTAATTCCCTCTTTTTATTTCCCTGACAGAATGTTAATTATTAGTTCACTGTATTCAAATGAGGTAGAATGAGATAGTGTTTAAATGAAGATTTTGGATTGTTTAATCAGAGCGTGTTCCGCCTGTTGAAAGGCATGTTACTAGTTGCATTTCTACTATAACAGTATGTCTTCGGGGCTGCTTTATTTTTGCCAGTGGTGTTTATCTCTGCCAATATAGGTTGAGTCAACCTGCACTTGCTAACTTCCGACTTAACTCAGTTTTAATTTTTGAGTTAAGCCTGGAATGCTGGCTGTTTTTGTAAGCACGAGAAATGCCTTTTATTAAATTATTGAGTTTTTAACAAACACTCTTCTTAAGACACTCTTCTTAAACACTCTTCTTTTAACACTCTTCTTAAGTTATGTTTCATCTTTGACATAACTATAAGCTCCATTCACGTCTGTTAAGGATTTGCCACTAGTTACAATTAAGCACAATCTCTACAACTTGAACTTAGTCGACTGAACTATGAAAGATTAATTATCGATTTTTAATTATAAAGGAAAAAGGCTATTTCGGGTGTAGTAACTGATCAGATAAAAATTAATTAATAATGATTTATCCATTTAAGTTAATGGATTTCAACTACTTAACTTTTTCATTGGATACAAATGTCAGAAAAATGGTTTCCAAGATAAATTCAGTTAAATTTATTTCCTTGGAAAAGAGCTTAGATGAATCAGTCATATTATTCTTTTAATACTGGATTTATTTCTGTAATTATTTTGAGATTTCTGCTTAGCCTTTTAACTGATAAATTACCCCCATTTACATGTTCAGTAAAAGAACATTTTGACAGTGGATTTTGGTTTATTAGCTCAAAAGAACTATTAGTCTCGAAACTCGATTTTGCATTGTTTCACTTAAATGCATTTTCCTACTTTTCACTTCAGTGTGTTACAATTCGGCAAAATTCAAGATATTTACCTTTGAAATTTAATTCCTATGTCATTGATTGACTAAGTAAGCTATTCAAAAGCATAAGAATGATGAGCATTATATTTTTACTTTTTAATCTGCTTGATTTAAATAAAAATGCATTTAGTTTATGATATATCTGATTAAAAACATTAAATATATTTACAGAATTGCCTTATATAATTTTCCCTTGTCAAATATAAATAAGATACTTAACTTTACCATGTTAGCCTAAATGTATATTCATTTAGTATCCCGTAAAATGTTTTGCTATTCATCCGCCCATCTGTAATGATAATCTGATAACCCAAATTAAAATTTAAAAAAGGCCTTTCGTCGCTTGTTAATGTCTGAATCCTTTCAGATCTATTTTTAATTAAATATTAACAGGGTTTGTAATGTATTTATATAGAGGTATTTAGAAAAATTATAAATACTTGAAACATTTTACATTAAGATTAATTGTTGTTACATTTTCATAAATTTAGAACTTGTCTGAGGAGTTCCACAATTTAATATTTTATATATGACAACGCAACTCTCAATAAAATAACTGAGTTCTGTTGTCGTTGATTTTCAGCCTCTGCTGTGTGAGCCGTTACGCAATTTTCGGCTCTGTAATATTGCGTTACAAATTTATTTCATACATAAATAATTTTAGTGAAATTATATCAATGGTTGTATCTTTTGTATAATAGGAAACGGAAAGTCCGAAGAGACGTATATCTTCCGGAAAACAGGATTACAGGGGCAAGTCTATTTAACATTGATGTAAATGGGTTTCTCGTTATTTTGGAGAGACATAGAAATATCGCCAAGTTGGCAATGGTTTTTGACGACACATTTTGTCTCCAAATTTGGCGAGAAATCATTCCTAAATTCAGCATCGCCAAAAGTCCCCAAAATCGGGAACCGTTTGGCGACATTTTGGTCAGGTTCCCGTATAACTGTAATTGGCAATGTAATTGAATAACTGCATTTGATCCCTAAATGTAACTGTAACCATATCCGGCCTTAACATCCAATCCAGTAATTTCGAGAAGTGGAGGGTAATGTAATGTAATGTAACACGTGAGTGTGCTGCAACCCTTCTGGTCGATAAAAATCAGCCTCATTGTTAACGCAGGACACCCTACCAAGATTAAAACAAAAATACAGTTAAAAATATGAAATCAAAACTCCCAATATTGTTCTGTTGCCATTTATAAAGTTCATCAAATACTTTGCAAATCTAAACTTTTTCCAACGGCATAGAATTCCTTTATGTTACCATGTTTTTCTCTAACATGTCGCAATAATACGCAGTCTTCGACGGAACTTCGTGCATTGCCTCCAGCTCTACAAAAACTACAAAGATTATTATTTTGCAAATTAAATCTTTTCATGTGCGTCGGGAAGCGCTCGTGTCTTGTAATTATTTGAATGTAATTAAAATCACATATCATTCTCATATTTTTAGAAACTTCAAAGTTCAATAAATAGTCTTAACTTTTTCCTGAAATGTTCCATTTCTCTTTCCAGCAATCATAATAGAAATCCTTGATTTAACTAATAACAATTACTTTTGATGTCTGAATATCTAACAGATCCCCGGCATTACCGATAGCAGACTCTTTGGCCAGCATGTCGGCATTCTCATTGCCTTTAATACTAATCTGGGCTTTCACCCAGTTCATTTTCTCTTAATGTATTTTCTTAAGTTTTGCAAGGAAATCTTTTATTTATGAGAACAAAATATTAGTGTTATAAGCACCTTCTAGTGCTTTCAAACCAGATAATGAGTCTATATATTTATTAATATGTGTTTTACAGTCACGGTTTTCATCAATCCTTTAAGAGCAAATATGATAATCGGCTTGAAAAACCGAATTGTAAGGTTTAAGTCTAATTTTGCCGTAGTCTGTTTCTGTACCAAACAAGTAACCACATACGAGTGTGCTGGAACAATTGGCATTGTCATAATCGGGAAGCGTCAGTAAATAGATCCAATTCTCCTATGTAAACATTTGGTCTCTCATATTCCATTGCTTTTCTTAATGCAGGATGTATACTGTTAAAGGCAGAAACTGAAGAAGTGTTTCTTTTAGTAAAAATAATTTTTATCAAGCTGTTATTGGTTCTGTGTACATTGTGAATTCATTATAAACCCCTACGTCTGTGATAATTGCATCTGTCACATTATTAAGAAGAATTCCTGGGTTGTTTCTCTGTTCTGGAACTACTATTATCTGTTTTTCTTCTGCTTTAAAAACTGCTATGGCCTCAAGCGGAAATGCAACTTTGATTTTACCCCTTAATCCCATCTATTTATTTGAGGAGATGCCGAAGAGCCAAAAATTGCATGTTACACGTGACAGAATGTAAATCTTTAAAAGCAGTTCATGTTAGCGTTTATTGCTTTCAATCCAGAAAAATAAGAATTCTCCAATCTCTCAAGAAAGAATTCGAACATCCCCAAGCAATAGACTTTTTTGGTCCATTTGTCCATTCACCAAAACCTTTCGTATTTTTATCGGCCATCTAATTGGAGGGGCAAGCTGTCCCCACTGGGACATTTGTAACTCGTCGAACACAGTAGGCGGAGAAAAGGGGGTGATCGAAATTCCCTGGAGAGATTCTCTGTTGGATTTTTGGACGATGGCCAATAGATGCTCGTGCCTGAGGAGGACAGGCCTATTCAAATTGCATGCCTCTTGACTTTTGTGACTGATTTTCAAAGATGGGAATGTTTTATAAGTAGAGTTGCCAAATCAATGCTTGGATTTAAAGTCAGAAATTAGCCAAATAAATTTGAATTTATTTCTTATGCTTTATCGCTTATACATTAAGCCTTGTCTAAGTGTTGATATCTCTTCCATGAAGTTTAGAATTTGAGCGATTAAATTTTGCCCCTTAAAAAATTCTGCCCCCTCCCACCTCAAGGAAAAGCGGGGAGCGAGACTTCTATGAAAATAAAGGCCCATACAGCATTTCTTTGAAAATTTTAATTTTCTGAGTGAAAAATAGCAGTACGCCAAATGGTGTAAGTGCCTGCATTTTTGTTTGTAGATTTTTCTACCATATAAACAGAACAAAATATGTCGAAACAAAACACTGCAGAAGGTATTTTATTTCAATAAGGTGAAGCACGGATGAGCTATCTGTCTAATGCAATGGATGTCTTTGTGGAGTATTTTCAAGAAAGACTGTATCTATTCACAGAGACATTAGAAAAAGTAAATTTGTAGCATTCATTATTTTAATTAACCAAATTATTTTTAGTTTGAACTTTCCTATCGTATTCTCAAAGTTTCAGTTGCTGCCCGAATTTAGCGCGAGTGAGATATTTATGCAAATCGCATATATCTGTTAGCAGTTAAAAGGCAGGAGTTAACGAAGGGAAAGACAGAGCCTTGGATTTATCGCCGTAAGGCTGTGCGCGAAAAGATTTCCTCTGTCTGCTGAAAGTTCGCCTTCGTAGGCAATTTGCAATTACTAGTGTTCGCTAGTGAAATTCGCATTGTTGCATTTCACTAAGAGTAAGCTTCCCTCGCCGTCCTACTTAGACTTTAGTTAGGGAATTGAATTTGTTAACACACCTTATTTTAATATTATTTTAGTTCAGCCCAAGTAGTGGCTTACTCTCGATTTGAAGAGTTGTAAATATTCGAATTAAAGGGTCACTTTTAAACCCTCTTTCTGACTTTGTAGTTCTTCACACTAAAGGACATAGCCTAGATCTGCTCACTGTCCTCAACATAAGGTTTCACAGTTTATGCTCACGAAAAGAGTCAAGAGATTGAAGGAGAAACCTTACACTGGCGCCCGAACAACTAAAATGATGGAAGGAAGTTGGAATATGCCTACTACATCCCAAAATCCAGCTGCAATGCCTGATGGATTTGGATTCATAGTGGAAACCATCAGAGCAGCCATGAAGCCGGCAGTAGTTTTTGATGCCAGAGGACCTGTGAACACATTCCTGGAAAAATTAGAAGCGCATTTTTTGCTGTATCCAGTTCCGGAACATCAGAAGGTCATA
>KK121058.1:7448-25843 GCA_000611955.2 Stegodyphus mimosarum
CCTCATCAGGCTGTGCGGAAAGAAAGTAGTTTAACTTCGAAAACTAGGATCGTCTTTGATGCGGGTAGCCATCAAAATAATGAACTTTCTTTAAATGACTGCTTGTGGCCAGGGGTTAACTTAAATCCAAATCTTTTGGACTTACTAATTAATTTCAGATTGAACAAGATTGCATTTTGTTCAGATGTTAAACAAGCTTTTCTGCAGATTTGCCTCTCCGATGAACATAAGGACGCAGTTCGTTTTCTTTGGAGTAATGATGATCCATGTGTTGATAAAAGGCCCAAGTTACAGACTTATCGTTTCAATCGAGTGAATTTCGGAGTCAGCTCGAGCCCATTTCTGTTAGCAGCTACTATTAGACATCGATCCATTGGCGAGATTCGTTGGCGTAAAATGCGCCAACAGTATTAGAATTTTGAGAATTATATAATAAAAATTAAAAAATTTAATTATATAAATACATAATACTCAAATAATATGTAAGTAAATGAAACATAAATGCGTAAGTAAATACTTAAGAAGATCATCAAAAATTATGAAAATGACCCCCAGAATGTATGAGAATAGTTGGGGCTGAGAATATAAGTTTTGTTAAGAGTTTAGAATATGAGTTTAGTTTTTGATTAGAGAGTCCTTGATTGGAGTGTGGCAACAATCACATTAATGGCAACTATCAGATGTTATCTTCAATAACAACGTGCGCGAAGATATCATTTATAATATCTGTAGTATCCATAAAACTATTTTAATTCTCGCAGGCTGTAGTATATGCATATTCATAGAAAAGTTAAACGTACTTTTGTTATAATTTATAAATAAACAACAAAGAAGAAGAGAGGGATCTTGAGTTAATTAACGGAAAGCTCAACCCTTTTTTGCAGAGAAGCAATAGGCTTTCCCTAATTCTTCATCGCCTGCTAGAAATAAGTGGCAAAATATTTCAAACTTAACGGCAATTCATTTTCTAGTTTCTGACGCCTGGATGATAAATTATTCCTTAAACTTCTGGATACTGTCGCGAAAGCAAATCTTCCATTAATTCTCGACATATATAATGGTTGAAACAAGTCGTAGCTGTTAGCCTTAGAGAAAATTCCTGATTTTACTGGAATTCCTGTGGGCTGATTGAAAAGTCTACCCTTACATTCAGAGTTTTCTTTATGCTTAATGCCTACTATATCGCAAGTAAACTTGATCTTATTGTGCTTAACAAATAGAAATGAATATTATACCCGTAATAAATGTAAGTAACCCAGTTCTTTGAAATAACAATTTACTCAAGTGCGTAATAAATTCTCCCAGAAAGAATTCTATTAATTCATGACTTGGAAATACACTCAAATCCATAAAAAAGGATAATGCCAGCACCGGCAAATAAAGGTTTAGAAACACAACAAACGTAAACTTATTCATAAAGTTTATTTATTCAAGAAAGGATAAGAATAAAAAGTTGATGTATTTATGAAACCATACATAAAAACTACGATTTTTGCTCCCGGGAGCAATTATAAGAACTATCTCCCTCACAAAAATTTTAAGTTATATTGTTGGTATTATAATTATCACCTTGTACCCAGACGATTAATATAGTCCTTACAATACCTAGGCATACCGAGTATCAAATTATCCAGCAAGACTTGGGGAATATTATTCCACTCAGCCAGCAATGCTCTTCGAAGTTCCGGTACATATGTAAGAGGTGCTTGGCGGGCTGCAATTCGTCTAAACATGTCTCGTACATGCTGTATCGGATTCAAGTCAGGTGAGAATGTTCACCACTCCATACGTGTGCTATCCTCAGATTGAAGGCATTCCTTTGCAATGTTTGCACAGTGAGGACATGCGTTGTCTTCCATAAACACAAATTCTGCACCCACGGCACCTCTAAATAAATGTACATGTTGCTCCATAATGATGTGCCGATAAATGTGGCCTGTTACGGTTCCGATCTGAACATACACATCTGTTCCGGAGCCCAGTATCATTTCACCCCAAACAAGCAGTCCTGCATTACCGTGACAGTGTCTTTCAATGATGTACAGCCACATTCCAGGCCGCCGATAATTCTACCAAGTAAAAAATTATCCACATGCGTCTCTATATCATAACTGTTCCATGCCAGGTATTGTGACACTCAGCTGAGAACTGAACGCTTGTGAACAATTTTACTTCTTTGCTACTATTCCTTATACACACTTCTCTTACACTCCCGTCATTGTGATGTACTCTCGCCATCATCTGATGCCTTCCCGTAATTTGCGTATTATTGCTGAAAATGTGTGCGATAATTCAACAGGGAAAATTTTTCTTTAGAGTTATATTTCCGTGTGATTCTGAATTATTCTTAATTTATGGACATGAGTGTAGTTTATTAAAAATAACATAAGCTTAGGTAGTTAAAAATATTAGGAGTGATATCCTCATACATATACAGGGTTTTGTTCAAAATTTAAATTCAAATCTACGTATTAAAAATAAAATAGTGAGGACTAACACGAAGTAATACAATGTTTGCCCTTCCTCGCATTTAGTGATGTAAGTCGTTTCGGAAACTTTTATTCTCCCTCCCTTTGATTCAAAATTTAAGTGTAAGGAAACATAATATTTCTGACTGTTTCTAAAAAAAGAAAATGAAAGAAAAAGAGATTATCTTTTTAATTAGTATACATTGAAAAACTACATTTCTTTGCAGGCTATAAAGAAACTGGTTGACGCGGTGATGCAAGCTGTGGAGAATCGAGACACGAAGTCTATTAAATCCATTATAAGAAGAGGTTCCCATGCGGATTTCATCTTCCCTTCGGTGACGGAGGGTCGCGTTCGTTTGTCTGCTCGGAATCTGTTCTTCCTAGTGAATGCTACTGTACCAGGTAATGTTAGCCTATTTGAATACATAATTTTGGAATGTACTATAATTTTAAAAGAACGATCAAAAGTATAATAATATTTCTTCCTTAAGTTAATAATAACCGTTCTTTAATAGAAAATTTTGATAGAATTGTATCTTTTCCTTTTCTTTCCCTCTCGATGTCCAGTAAAAGTTTCCATTCAAAAGGAAGAGATTTATGAATTGGGGAAGACTTAGATCACTCCTGTCACTTTGTGGTAGTCTTAAAGGGCACATTCCTCACATTTCGGAAAGAAACCAATTTTCCATGCTTAGTGTTTATCTGTGTTAATTCCTGAAATAATTTCTTCCATTTAAAAGTATTCTGGAAAAATGTAAAAAAGATTGATGTTGATAAAATATTTTTTGTTAAACTTTATTAAAAAATTAAAAGACGGATTCAACACTTTTAATCGCCTGCTTCCTTAATTAAACTTTTCTTATAATCTTTTAATAAATTTATGTTAATTTTTTTAAAAACTGTATTCTTTGTTTTCCATTAAGCCTGTGTTTAAAAGTTTCCTTCAATTAATAACATTTAATTTCATGTAAAATATCTTTTATGTTTTTCCTTATTTAAATTTTGTTCTGCCATAATTTTATTTGTAATTCTTATTAATAACATGTATAAATTATAACACAAATTGGAAATCTGAATACTTTCAGATTTTATTTTACGAACAAAGCTTTTGATTAGCGTTTGTTGTTTTACCTTTATTTATTAAATATCATGTTGTTCGAATTTAACTTTAAAACTGAATTCAAAAGAAGTATTACAAAATATTTAAAAAGAGCATATCTTCAGAATTTCCGATACGCAGTGTCGCGCTCTGAAGATAATTTCTTTTTTCTGTAGTGTTGCCATTACTCCCTTTGAAATCGTTGTGTTTGTTAATAAAAAGAAATTCATCAAAGTTTTACAAAATATGAAATAGATTATAAAAGAAATTCCAAATTTGGACTTCCGGATGCTGATATTCCAGTGGAGGACTCCATTATTCAAAATTTGAAGTTTAGGTACCGTTCTTCACAATGCGAGAAACATATATATATATTTGTGCAGGTTCATCATTATTTAATTTCTTTAAATATAATGCAAGCCTCAAATATTTGGTTACAACCATTTGAAAAGTGATTCAGACTTTTATACTGAACCAAAGCAAAATGCCAAAACGAAATTAATAACGTTTCTTCGTAAAATTGTGCCTTTGGGTTGGTAAAATTTATTAAGAAAAGTATATGTGTATTCAGTGAAAAAAAAAGAGTACGTCATTGATATGGAACAAATTTTCCTTTTAGTGCTAAAAACATATATCTACATTCTTCACCATGAAAGGGAAATTAACTTCTGTACATGATATAACGATTCATTACTTCTGAGCATAAGTACTCCCTACACTCAGAATTTTATAAAAATATTCCATAATTGATTTTCTGATTTGAGAACAGCGAAGATGAACGAGAATTAAGCATTCTGCTTGTCAAGTTCCTTCCATATTCGCCTTTTGTGCTGAAAGGAATATTTTTCCATTTTTTGCTCTATCTTAAAAGTTTTATTTGTGCAAACGGTTTGACAAGTTTCTAATAAATGTCCGTATTAACTTTTCTTTTTAAAAAGAAATAACACAAAAATCATGAAATTGTCTTGTAATTTAATACTTATATTGAAGAGCCATACAGATATTTGGATAATTATTACATACAGTACCCTTAGTTATTAAAATATTTTGGTTCGAAAACGTATCTGAGTTTGCTAAGCATCTGACTTTAACACACGGCGATATACGTATTCCAAACAATGGTATTAGTTTAAAACTTTCAAATAAAATTATAATCCACAATTAATTCATTAATTAAAGTAAAAGAATACTTTTAAAAAATTAATAAAATTAATCTGAAAACCTTCAGATTTTACACTATGTCCAGAGGGGCGTATTTTTACGTTTTGTGTGCTACTTTTATTTATTAAATATAACGTTCTTCGTACTTCAGCCACAAAAAACGGCAATATCGCAAAATAATTTTAGGGTATCTTTAGATCTTCCGGTACACAGTCTCGCGCTTGGAGATTAATTCCCCCCCCCCGGGCAGTGTTGCCGTTGCTCGCTTTGAAATCGTTGAGTTTGTTAATCAAAAGTTCGTTAAAATGTTACAAAGTACGAAATCGATAATAACACAAATTCTAAATTCCAAATTAGGGCTTCCAGATGCCCATATTCGGTGAAGGATTACGTTATTGAAAACTGGATGGCTCTGGGTACCGTTGTCTTATCACAATGCGAGAAGTATACATACATTTTTGGAGATTCTTCATTATTTGATTTCTTTAAGTATAACACAGGGCTCTAATATTTGGTGACAACAACTTGAAAAGTGAACCGTCATTTATAGTGAACAACCGCAAAATATCCAAACCAAATTAATAGCGCTTCTGGGTTAACGCACTTTCGGCTTTTAGATAAGAACTTGAATTGAATCTTTAAAATTGAAATTTTTTTAATAAATCATTCAAGAATTCATTTTTTGTGAGATCTAGAATATTTTTTAATTATTATTATTTCTTTTTTGCTATTATTTATTATTTATCTCTCTTTAGCTAATTTTTTTTTTCAGAACCCCTTTCACAGCCTCAACTTTTGTATTTGAATTATAAGGATGCTTTAGGGAATCTCCTTCTTCATCTGTCGGCCATGATTTCAAATTATGATTTAACCAGCTTACTTGTAGAAAGGGGAGCCGATGTTACCAGCGTAGACAAACTAGGAAGAACAGCTCTGCATAGTGCTTGCGAAGGAAAATCTCTAGATTTTTCAATAAGTTAGATTCTCTAGATAGATATTCTCTAGATAGATCAGATTCTCTAGATATTTTCAATAAGTTTACACTTTTTTCCCTCATTTACTGTGAAATAACTTTTACATTAGAAGCACAATCAATGTACCGAATGTTTAAATGAGTAGTAAATGAACAGTAAATGGAATTTATGAACTGTTATACAATTATTATTGTTACGAATTATGTATATATGTAAGTAATTTTAGTGGCATTATATATAAATCCTAGTATCTCTTGCATAACGTGGCATAAAATGATTTGGGAAACGAAGCTCCATTGGAAAAATAAGATTATAGGGTCAGGTCATTTATCACCAGATTGGCGAAATACCACTAAGCTAGCGATTCTCTAATTTTCGGTCTCCAAATTTGATAAAAAGTCGCCTCAGTTGGCGACATTTTGGTCCGATAGATGAATAATTGTGTAACTAATTAGTCTGATCAGATATATGAAACAGTAACCGTGCTTGGCTTTATATGTAATTGTAACTGTATGTGCCTTCCAGCACCTTCGAGAAATCGAAGGTACTGGAAATGTTTCGGTGATATGGGAAAAACTCTGCAAGACCGGAGAACATCAATTCTGAATTTAGTGCAGGGTTCAGTTCAGAGACTTGAGAGTTCTCCGTTAGAGCTTCCCTTTTTTTACATGCGCTGTTGGCGCATTTACGCCAACGAATCTCGCCAATGGATCGCCTCCTACGATTGAGGCAGATAGAGAAAGGAAATCTAACCTATCTGACGAGAGCAATTACCGTAAAACGAAGCTCACACTTAAATTGTATTTCGCTTCAGTGTAAATATTTGTATATAATGTTTTCTTAATACAATAATTAAAAAACGAAGCAGTGAAGCTGGTCCGTCGATAAAAATAATCATTAAGAAAATATAATTTAAACATGCGCTTTGCATTTAACGTTCTTACTAGTCATTATACGTGGTAACTACTGATTGTGTTCGTTTTATTTTGGGAGAAAATAAATTTTATTTGGCTATCATCGATTCTGCGTTCATTCCGCCCATTCTGAACGAGTACGCACGTAACATTATTATGCTTACCTCAACATCGAAATTTGCTTTTAATTTACATATTTTTTAGTTACCGTTCGAATATTTTCCAATCTGTTATACGAGAAATTAAAACTTTTATTTTTTATACGTTTCTATATAGAATACTCTCTTGTTTGTCGCAGTGGATAAAACTGTGTCATACATTTTTAGATTAATTCATCCTATTCAATCAAGCTCACCTTTCGTGGGCGTAATCTTTGTGGATGGCAGGACAATGAAGTAAAAGACTTTTCCAAAATTCCATTTAGCATTGTTAAGAATTTGATATGATGATTTATCGCATATATCTTCCATTAACGAACAAATAAAAATCTGATAAATTTACTGTTTAATTAGGGGATAGAGCGAAAAACTCTTTTGTATGAAATTTGCAGGAAATTTCACACAATTTTTTTGGCGAGTTTTAAAAAATTGCTCCATTTTTTTCGAATTTTTGTCTTCTATTATTTTAATATTTCAACATCTAAAAATGTTACGAATTTTTTAAGCTTTCAGAGATTATTAAAAAAGGAAACAAACCTCTTTTAAAATAAAAATCGGAAAAGAACAAATATAACGAATTTGAATATGTTTAAACGAATATAAATATGCTATGAAATAGAATCGAGAATATATGTTCTTTTCTCTTGAAAAACATTTTTAAGGTTATTACCTCATTATGTCACACTTATTAGTGAATTAAGTTTGTGTTTCGATTTGCACAAGTGGACAGAGGATTACAAGTCAGCAATTCCAGTGGTTTGAACTGAGAGCAGATTTTGTTTATAGTTTAAAAAATATCTATAACTGAAAACGGATGAACAAAAAACGGATGAACAAAAAACGGATTGAAATCCGCCTTTGAGGAATAAAAAATTCCTGAAGGTGCGAATACTGCTACTCTAGTAAATGTAACTGAGAAGGCTGATCTTTCTGAAACTGATCTGGAATTAGTAAAAACTGCAATATACAGAATAGGTTATGGATGACAGTATAATGTCATGAGCCAGTTGCTTGGAAATGGATTAAGATTTGTTTTTATGTAATGTCGATATGAGTTTTCGCAAAAACTTGCAATTAACGAACAAATTAAAAACCTCAGAATTTTATTGTTTGCACCATCCGATAGAGAGAGAAACATATCTTTTAAATTAAATTTATACGAAATTTCTAATATGGTTCTTCATTTTATGCAAAGTTTTCAAACTTTTTCATATTTTTGTCGGTTATTTGATGTCAAATCCCTTTGTGAAGTAATGAAGAAAATGTACGTATGCAATAACTTAGAATTCGAGAGAAGATACGCATAATCTTAATCAGGGTCGACGATTGTAAAGGGCGTTGACATGTGGAACGAGTAGTTGCGTTGTAGAATGATAAAACTTACGGACTGCCGTTATTAAACACTGGACAAACTGATCCTGGAGATGCCTATTCTGATTCAAAGATCTTTATAGGTCAATAATAGGTCCATTTTTATCACATTTTTGGGGATTTATCACATATTAAGAGAAATACAATGGATGATAGAGAGAAGCTACGTTTTAATTAGAAATAAAGAAGCAGAACACGTTACGCATTCAGAAGAAACTCCGGAAATGAGACAAAAGATTATGCTTCCTAAAAATGTTTTTATTTCATTTGAAATCTTAAAACGCACCCGCACTGGGAGCTTTTTGTCATAGCATACGGAAAGGATCCGTTTGCAATGACTTACTCCATAAAAATATATTATCAACAGGTATTAGTTTTACAACAGAAAGAGAAAATACCCAAATTCAAATGTAGATTATATGGAAATTTTGCCGAGTAGAATTAAAATTTTCTTTACATATTTTTTTCTCTTGCATGTATGTATAGTCCTCGTCTTGTATAAAAGGGTCCTCTTACAGCTATGAAATTTTTAATATACATGTTTCTCTATTCCAATATAGACACATCAAAATCCCAGTTTCGATTTTCGAGTTTGCTTTTTGTTCGCTTCATAGCATCTATGATTTGTAATGAGTTTCAGATTAGTTGTTAAAGTCGCCGATTTATACAGAATCTGTTTCACTATCCGACGCATAAAGTGAATTTGAATTTGGGCTCAGCCCGGCCTAGTGAAAGTTAAATCTATCTTATGGCCAAACATGGCTGGACCCGAGAAAGCATTAAAGAGGGAGGGCGAAAGTAAAAAAATATTGATATATGCATAGTAAAATAT
Source organism: Stegodyphus mimosarum (assembly GCA_000611955.2). NCBI lineage: Eukaryota > Metazoa > Arthropoda > Arachnida > Araneae > Eresidae > Stegodyphus > Stegodyphus mimosarum. The sequence goes on from KK121058.1 coordinate 16,429, forward strand.
ATAAACGCGAGTACAGACATATTTCACCCACACACCACACACACATACACAGACATTACAAAAGCAACTAAACTTTGAACATAAAAAAGGAATAACTTTAAACATAAAAAAGGAATAACTTTAAACATAAAAAAGGAATAACTTTAAACATAAAAAAGGAATTAAAAATTAAATCAGGTATTACAAGATTTAAGTTTATTTTTAAATATAACAGAAAGAGCCTTCCATATCGAATCTGGAACATCGATCTCATAATCACCGGCAGCATGTGTGCCCTACTTGGCTAAAGAATGCGCCATTTCATTGCCGTGGAAAGGTCTCTCTGCCTTGACCCATGAAAAAACAATATGGTTGTGCTCTTTTAATTTTACATTTAAATTCTTGTCACCGAAGGCTTGTTTACAGGTATTCGGGCAGGAGAGTGCCTGAAGCTTAGAAAGACAGTCAGAGCATATGAAAACTGTATGTCCACTTTTCAGATTCCCGTCTATCCATCTGAAGGCGTATAGAATGGCCCGTACTTCGGCCTAAAATACTGAATTATACATTTGCAATTTAATCTTCGTATCATCTCTGCACCCTAAAATTAGGGAAGAAAGGGCGCACCAATGCACTTTCTAAACCCGGAGCCATCAGTGTAAATGTCAGATTTAGGGATTTTCGGGGGGGGAGCCTTAACGAAAGGAACTGTTGTTCTATCACGTGATGAACCAAGTCTACATTAAATGTCTCGAAGGCCTCTCTTGTTACTTAAGAGTCACCGTATAATTTCCTTTCCAGGCCACGAGTTCTTAATAAAAATTTGTCATAAAAGTACTCAAAGGACAACGAGAGGGGCGGAAGACCGGCAAACAGGCAAGCAACCTCTATTGATGTAGTCCCAAATAGTCCGGTAATGGACAGCATCCAGTCTCTCTGTACAGTAATCGCGATCTTAATAATTCGGTCACTCCAGCCCCCTTCAAGGCATCGAGAGCATACATTGCAGGGAGAATAACTACGTTTTCGACGTAGAAGATTCGAATTTGATAAACAATTTTTTTAACAAATGCCGGGCCGACTTCGGCTTGGCCGCTACTGAAACTGTGGGTAGAGGCGACTGAACTTTTTTCTTATGCGCATGCGTATTAATTGTGGCGCAGTTGTCTTTTCTCCCGGCACATCCGTCTTTCGAGCGTACGGAGGTGAAGATATAATATATGCTGTGTGATGTTCGATATGATTTGCTGTGTGCTCTTTTTATTCTTTTTTCGTTAAAGTGTGTTGTCCTAAATCGATGGGTTTTTTACTCTGAATATGGACCTCTGAACAACAAATGGTAGCAGAGATCAGTGGTTATATCAAGAAGAACTCGATGCAAAATACCAAATAGAAATCGAAACTGTCTTAGTGCAAAACAGAAATGGAGAAGTGGAACGTTCCCGAATTAACTGGAGAGAACTATTTTATTTGGGCATTGAAAATTAAAGCTGCCTTATCATTGAAAAGACATGACTCAGTAATTTGGAGTATATAACCAGAAAACTTAGACGAGAAAGATGAAAGACTGTGGAATGAGAAAAACGCTGACGCCGCATCATATATAAAACTTTCAATCGGATCAACAGGCGCTTCAGTTCTCCGCAGAAGAGAATGCAAAAATACTTTGGGAGAAACTAAAGTCAACATTTACGGGACAAGCCGAAGATCGAAAAATAGATGCCGGTAATGAGGTAAAAAATTTAGAAATGAAGTTGCATGAATCGGCTGATGATTATATCGCAAGAGAGAGAGGAATAGCAACTTAGTGTCAGTTGCTAGGACTAGAAGCATCTCCGCGGAAATTGGTGTTTTACACAGTCCGTGGACTTCGTGGAATATTCTCTCGAATTAAGGAAATTTTAAAAACCCAACGTGAAAAAACAATTGATGAAGTACTCGAAATACTCTGCGAGGAAGAGTCTACACACAGTTCAGCGAACGGGAAACGACCTAATGGAACCAATGCTGAGGCGTTCGTTTCAAGGAGAAATGAAAATCATAATCCAACAATTTGTTACATTTGCCGACGGCCTGGTCACATCTCGAAAGACTGCTACTACAGAAACAAGAGTCCAAAAAGTGGGTTATCCAAAGGTAACGAAGAAAGAAAGAAATCGCAACCTACAAGTGTGAACGTTTCATATCGCTCTGATGAAAGAGAAAGTGATTTTGCTCTTCAACTTACGCGTGACAAAAATGATGAATGTGACAAAATTTGGTTGTTGGATAGTGGTGCAACTGGACAATGGCAAAAGACTCCTTTTGGGTTCAGAATATTATATCAGAGGTGAGGGAGATTTACCAGGCAGGTAAACATTCAAAAATATTTTCAGAGGGTATTGGTACTATTAAAGCAAAAACTATAAGTACAAAATATTCTAGTTCTGTTAATTTAACTATTAGTAATGTTAGTTATGTTCCTGATTTAAGAAATAACTTATTGTCACCCACTGCATTAATGGATAAAGGATGTAAAATTGAATCAAGGAATAACTCTGTGTTAGTTTTTAGTAGGTGTAATCAATTACTTTTTAAAGCATTTAAGAATAACGGTAGGCTTGAAGTTAATTTAGAACCATATTATAATTCTGAATGTTGCTATGCTAGTGATTGTACTGGTAATAATTATGAACTTTGGCATAGTAGATTGTGCCATTTAAATCCAAAGTATATGCTTAAAATGAAGGAGTACATTGATATTAATGATGTAAGTGATTTTAAGTGTGAAACTTGTGACATAAGTAAAATAGCTAGAAAAAGTAATCCAAATATTGACATTAATCAGAGTTCAGAAATTTTAGAACTAATTCATTCGGATTTGTGTGGTCCTGTTCAAACTGAATCAGTTGGTGGGTCTAAATATTTTATGATCTTAGTGGATGATTTTTCTGGAATGTATTTTACTTATTTTCTTAAAAGTAAAAATGAAGTATTTGATACATTTTCTAAATTTAAAGCTAGGTAGGGAAATTTAACTGGTAAAAGAATTAAACGTTTGAGAACAGATAATGGTTTAGAATTTGTAAATGAACAATTAGATAATTATCTTGCTAATTCTGGTATTTTTCATGAAAAAACTATTCCATATAACAGTGAAAGTAATGGGAAAGCTGAACGGACAAACAGAGTTCTTTTGGAAAGAGCTAGGACATTACTGTATGAGAGTGAACTTCCGGTAAAATTCTGGGCAGAAGCAATTAATTTTAGTACTCAAGTATCAAATTTAACACCCCGGAAAGGGAAAGAAAAAATTCCTATAGAAATGTGGACTGGTAAAAAACCCAAATTAAACTATCTTAAAAAATTTGGATGGGTGGCATACTTTCACATTCCGAAAATAATGCGAAACAAATTTGATATACCAGGAAAAAGAGGCATAATGTGAGGATATGCTAGAGAAAGAAAAGGATATCGTATTTATGATATAGCAAGTAATAAAATAATTGAAGAATGATCGGTTAAATTTAACGAATCTTTAAAAGGTAGTAATTATATGGGAAAAAATAAAACCATAGAAACTTCGGATATTGAAAAATTAAAAGGAATATCGTAGAAGGAAAACGAAGTAGATCGGAAAAAAAAAGTGAAAAACCACACCTCGAATTGGTTGTTACGGAAAATACTCAAGCAAGCGAATATGCTGACTCATCGCATTTCGAAATCGCCGACATGAGCCGTTGTAGTGGCGGCGATGATAGGGGGAATGAAATCCAGACATCTGACAGCTATGAGAAAAATAATTAAAATGGAATGAAATACCATTAAGACGATCCGAGAGGCTCAAATCTAAACAACTGTCGTCAAATATAATCAGTAATGTTCCGAACGATTTTTCAGACGCAAAACATAGCGCTAATTGATATGACTGGAAATCGGCAATGGAGAATGAATTAGATTCATCACATAAACACGAAGAGTGGAAAATAGTAGAAAGACCTGAAAAAACAAAATTAGTAAAAAGTAAATAGGTGTATACTTTGAAGGAAGGATACTCTGGAGAAGTAAAATATAAAGCGCGATTAGTAGCGGCTGGGTTTAATCAAATAAAAAATAAGGATTACACCGAATCATATTCACCAGTTGTTAACATTGAATGTTTTAGATTATTGTTTGCACTCTGAAAGTGCAAGCAATGAATTTGGACTGTTAAATTTTTTGCTGTTTTTACATCATAAATTAAATTTGACTGTTAAATTTTATGATGTAAAAATAGCATATTTGTACAGTGACTTAAAGGAGGGTGTATATATGACTCCTCCACCTGGTTACGAAAAACTGATTGGACAAGTAAAAATATGCAAATTAAAGAAAAGTGTGTATGGGTTGCCTGAATCGGGTAGAAATTGGTATGTGAAAATAAAAACTGAATTAGAAAAACTTGGACTGGTACAATTAGCATCTGATAATTGTATATTCATTTATAATGATACCAAAAACACTTTTATACTATGTTTCCATGTTGATGATTTAGCTGTATTCTGTAATAATGAAGAAATGCTTGAAAATACTGTTTCTAAAATTAAAAATGTATTTGAATTATATGAAAATATTAATTCAAAATTTTTGGGAATGCAAATAGAAAAACTTAAAAATGGTATATGTTTGTCTCAAACAGAATATATTGAATCCTTATTGACTAAACACAATCTAGAAAATTGTAAAGCAGTAAAAACGCCAATCGTTAAAGGGGCAGATAAAGGTTTTTCATGTACAAATGAAAAGACTGATACAATTTTATATCATGAATTAATTGGGGAAATTTTATGTTTAGCGAATCGAACGCGTCCTGATATATCATTTGTAACAACTTATTTGTCGCAATTTAATCGTGCACCAGAAAAAGGGCATTTTCTTTTGGCTAAAAGGGTATTAAGGTATTTAAAAGGTACAATAAATAAAAAACTTTTCTATAGCAATGGTTTTGGAGTTTTAAATGCATATGCTGATGCTAGCTGGGGAAATGCAGAAAATGGTAAGTCATTTATTTTGTGGTGGTACTATTTTACTAGGTAATTCATTGATTTCTTGGAAATGTCAGAAGCAAAGAAGTGTTAGTCTCTCTATTTGTGAAGCAGAATTATTTTCTATTTCTGAAATTTGTAAGGATATTATTTGGACTGTAAATTTATTATCAGAATTAAAATGTAAACAATTTTTGAATGGTGCAGTGACTTTGAATACAGACAGTCAAGCTGCTATCCAGTGGATCAACTGTGCCAGATCATCTACGAAATCCAGACACATGAGCTTACGTTTCCATTTTATGAAGGATTTAATAAAGAACAGTGTCATTAAGTTGGAATATTCACAAACTGATAATATGATAAAACTGATAATGATTGCAGATTTTCTTACTAAAACTGTCAGTGAAGAAAAATTAATGTATACATTGAAAGTAATTTCCTTAATTTCTTAATGTAATGTATTATATATTGTTATTTTGTATTTCATTTTTGTATTGAAAAAATGTTGCTCGCAGGGGGTGTGTGTTGGGTAGAGGCGAGCAAACGTTTTTCTTGTGCGCATGCGTATTAATTATTGTGGCACAGTTGTCTTTTCTCCCGACACATCCGTCTTTCGAGCGTACGGAGGTGAAGATATAATAAATAATATGCTGTGTGATGTTCGATATGATTTGCTCTGTGCTCTTTTTATTCTTTTTTCGTTAAATAAAGTGTGTTGTCCTAAATCGATGGATTTTTTACTCTGAATATGGACCTCTGAACAACAGAAACCATAAGCGGTAGTCACTTTATTATGGAGGCACCTAATAGGTGGCCTAGCTTTTCCTCCTATAAAGGGACAGGCAGTTACAACCATGCTTTCTCCATGATTCCAACCCGGACCCTTTGGTATCGCAGTCGGCACCCCTAATCACTATTAAGCTGCGTTCACACAGTCCGTTGGGGCGCAAAGCGGCAACGCGGAAAAAAACGCTTTCCGCGTACGTCAGTTCACACCAATGCGGCAACTTTCGCTTTAAGCGTTGTCATATGCTCGCACTAGATGGCTCTTCGTATCGGAAACTTGGGGAAAAACATGAAAATTTTGTGTGGTATTTTAACTTTTTACGCTTACATTTTTAAATTAAAATGGATTTAATTTCTGCTCGATTAAAACTTATTTTATTTTGTGTAAGAGAAGCAGAATGCAGTTGTTTATATTAATATGTGAGAGATGACAGTAGCAAGGAGATGCATAGAATTTAATTGAAGAAATGCGCTTGAACGAAACGAAATTTCTTTTAATTATTTTCGCATGACGCCTCATCAATTCGACGAATTTCTTGCCTCATTTATTCAAAAGCAGAACACTAATTTTCGTCAGAATATCGCAGAAAAGAATCGCTTGGAAGACAGGAATATGATATCTTAGAAAAGGATCGTTGTATATATATAATGCCGTATATATCTAATTTAATTTATTTATGAGTTTTGTTGAATGATAATTAAAAAATCCTAATTTCATTATTCTATTTTGAAGTGTAAATTTTTCATGGGGTGGAATACCATAAATGTTTTTACATGATGCTTCCCTTAAATGCTTCTTTAAATGAACTTCCCTTAATTGGTCGAAATAATGCAGTAAAAAAGTATATTTTGTTTAAATATATGTAGGATTTATAGCATTATTAAATTAAATATCACATTTAAAAAAAGCAGCTACTTTTAATAAACAACAACAATTTTTTTTAAAAATGTTTTAGTTTCTGCCTTATGTGCACATTTTTTACCTTAAATGTAACAGTAATTACTTTAATTAGTCATTCATATATTAATGAACAGCCACTATCTAAAGACTTATTTTATAAGGTCACTTTTATCTAAAATTCGTTGAACTAACTTCATTTTATATAAACTTCTTTTTCTGCGTTAAAAATCAAATTTCACAATTAGCAAATTTTCTAATGCTCATGCAAAAGTTCTTTAAATTAATGAAAAATTATCATCAAGATTAGACCTTTGGTTAAGTTCATATATAAATTGTTCGAAAAGTGGTCATGCATGTTAAGAAAAACAAACACTGAAGCCATTAAAATGCATAGCAGTATTCCAGAAAATCAGCTACATACTAGAGAGTTTTCTTTTCTGTATAAATAACAATTTTCTTAATTTTTTTAAACAAATAGTTTACTTGTCACCGCTCGTTTAAAATTCAGACCTCATTAAATTTCCTATTAGGTGAAACAGCAACTTTATACTAATACCAGTATCGCTTTTGCTAGTCTCGTGTCAGCCGAAATAGAATCAGATCATTTTATGAATTGCTCGTTGCCAAAAGAAGAATAATGCACAACACCAAGCGAAAATTAGATTTATATGAATGAAATGAAAAAATAAATGCAAGCTTCTTGTGTCGCCTCCCCCCCCCCAAAAAAAAAGTCCTGGTAGGAAAAAAATATTGCATTCGTATTATCAGAGGTAGGAAAAAGCAAGGCCCGAACCCGCAATACAATTCTCTAGTACCCACTGAATGTTCTACTTGAGCGTGTTACCTCCACGCTAAGGTACCTTGTGGGCAAATAGGGTTTTCACACTTCACGTTCAGGAAACTGAAGAAGCATCTGACCTACTCTGAAACTAGTGATAATATTTTCTGTAAATATTTGTTTTAAAATACCAACTGCATTAGAACACCACTCCTGGTGACACTTGAAGCCAAAATCTTTAACTCAAGAAGCCAACGTTTTATCCACTAGGCAACAAGAGCAACTTTACATTGATGTAGTTATATTTTAAGAAAAATTCGAAATCCTTCACTATTTCCTTGCAACAATCTATTACATTAGATTATTCTGCAAAAATTATCAACCATGTATAATTTATGTATCGTTATTAAGGTTTATTACTGCTAACTTGAGAATTTTGCTTTGAATAATTTATAAAGCTATTTATTCTATTAGCATGTGCATTTTTTTATTGTTATCTGAAATTTTTATTAAGATTAGTCCATTTGACTTTTTTTTCCATCACGAATAATTTTTGGAAGTGCAAACATTTAAAAACCGTGGCATAAACTGGACGTTTGAAACGAGATGCTTGAAGTGAAGCGTCGAAAAGTTGAAGTTAAGTCAACTCACGCGTTCTCCGTTCGTCTGGAAAATGCCGCCTCTGAGTTCGCTTCTGATTGGTCAACGCTTTACGCCCGAACGCGTGACCGCCTTGGTGTGAACGGGGCTTTACTGTTTAGGCGGCTAAACAAATTCGGCGAATGAAGACAACTTGTTGCTGATATCCGAAATAAATATTTTTTATTTCTCATGTTCCAATTTAATTCCCTTAGGTAAAATGCAAGGTAATCAGTTTTTGTTCTGAATTTAATCCGCACGTTATTCAGCAAACTAAACGATTTAAAAGCAAAAATGGCAATTCTTGTTCTCCAGTATTATTAATTGGCCGCGTGAAATGAGACTAGCTCCACTCGTAGAAATTATCCTATATCTCTTCATGTCTATTCATTTATACTTTAAGGTAGATAGTTATTTTAAAATATCAAATTAAGTTAAAATATATGATTATTTTTTCCTTTTAGTTCTTTAGTTATTTCAAAACCTTTTAAAAGCTTTAAATGAAAGCCTATTTCATAAAACTTCATTTATTTATTTCGGAAGCCCATTTTCGTACTAGACAGCAGATTGCTGCACAAGTGCTACTAATTTCTTCAAGAAATGAGCTTTTTACCAATTCAATGTCTCCCCTCCCGCAAAATTGGATTAAAATCTGAAAACAACATTTTGCATGATAACCATTCTTAATAAATGTCTTGTATTTATGTGTAATTAATTGGCTTTTCTTCTCAAAAGCATTTTTCAAATAGTTTCTATTTCAGCATGTAAGGCATAATTTCTCTTGCAGAATTCCCTGTAAAGAGAATTTTATTTTCGCACAAATTGAAAAAGTGTTTCTAAGTGCTTCTGCTGCTGCTTTATTAAAAATGAATCCGAATTCCGTTATAACAAGTATTGATAATCATTTTCTTGTTTTCGAGTTTATTTCATGTATAAAGCTGATGTATGCATTATTTTGCAGATATTATACAGATTTTAGCAGAGACCTCGCCGACGTGTATTCTTTACCGCCGTGATGATGATGGACATACTCCTTTGGACAAAGCATGTCAGTATAGCTGTCCAGAAGCTGTTAAGTTCCTCTTGTCACGAGTCAATATTGGAGTGTTAGAAGACTTTGGACGATTTGGTACTCTCTTGTAAGCTGTAGAAAATTGTGCAGAATATGCAGCGCCAATTTCGTCTCTACTTTTAGATGCTGGTGCAAATGTAAGTACTGAAATCAAACCAGTTTTGTAAATGATAAATTATTTGTAACCATTTTTAGACAATAATGATAGAGATTTTCCCCCAGAGATTAGTACTTAATTCAAAATTTATGTTTTG